>CM034148.1:670397916-670905416 GCA_019776745.2 Taxus chinensis
AGGTTTTCTCTAACAACAAGTTGAATGATGAAAACACCAAGTTGATGCCACCAATCGATCTCATGATAAATGAGGGGAATCAATCCTATAAATATAAGATGATTTATGTAGTACATACAACATTAAGAAACCCTCAAACTTAACAAGGAAAAGTCTATTGGATCAAAAATATCTCAAAGAGAAGTTGAGGAGAGGAGGAAGAAGAATATTAAAGTACAAAACTCCATAAGAAAAAGAGAACAATCATATGGGAGAAAAAACTAAACAGACATAGACTCTTGATGAGTCCTTGCAAGTGTCTCCCACAAAGATGCGAAAACAAATATAACAACTCAACTCCGATAGTTTCAACAAAAACATTAATCTCCAAAGATATCAACCCCTCCTAGGTCACTAGTTTGGTTGTCACCAAATTCCTCACCCTTTATAATATCACTAGTAAAGGAGGGAACACATGACGTTGATAGTGAGGAGCCAAGAAATGAAAAAGAGGATGCACTCTAAGTGTTTAATGGACTAGTATGTAGAACAATCCTACGAGGAAGCTACCAAGACAACACCTTCTCGATTTCATATGATACTTTTCAAAGTGAGTAGAAAGAGCGTCTCCGTTCAAATCTCGCGATTAGTTATGAGATCATAAAAGAAGAGCCCATTGTCTAGAAGCTTTGACTATGTGGAAAGTGCGGTGGGTCTTGATAGTTTAGACCCATTTACTTGACTTTGGGGCCGTGAGGCGATAAGGATTCCCTTCGTATTTTCAACTGTCTACATAAAGAGGATTGAATATTGTGTATCCATTCGTTCCCTAATCTTTATCATTGAATTGGTCAGTCAAGCAAAGCATGGCCGACGATGGGGAGTTTTGTTGACCTCGGGCAACCAGTATCTATCACATTTAATATTTATTGCGCTGGATACCCTCTATAAATGCCATATCCCTTCTCCTCACAGTACCACACTGAGGAGGAGGAGATAAAGTAGATTGAAATAAGATAAGATGGTGGCAGGAAGCATAAGTCATGAAATAGAGTCTCCAGTGGAGGCAAAGAGACTGTGGAATGCGTTTGTAAAGGACGGTCATAATCTCCTACCAAAGCAAGTGCCAGAGATTTTCTCAAGCATCACACTTCTGGAAGGCGACGGAGGTGTCGGCAGCATCAGACAGATAAACTTCACCCCAGGTATGTATGATAATTAATAACATTCTCTGATCTTATTAATGCAGGCATGTGTTAATCTTATTAATCCGTGCAGCTAATGAGGAATTCAGCTACGTGAAGGAGCGCGTGGATGAGGCGGACGAGGAGAAGTTAGTGTACCGTTACAGCCACGTGGAGGGAGGAATGCTGGGAAAGAAGTTGGCTTCTGCAAAGTACGAGTTCAAATACACCCCGAAGCCGAATGGAGGGACGGTGTGCAGCTCGGTGTTTTACTATGACAGTCTCCCTGGCGTTCCCAACGACGAAGCCAAAATAAAGGAGATCAAAGACATGGGCACCGCTCTCTTCAAAAGGATCGACGACTATCTCATCGCAAACCCCGCCGCATATTCTTAGAATAAACATACCATATGATACCCTTCAGACTTGATCATACTCCGTCTCATCATCAATAATACATACGTACTCCCTCTCATCAATAATGCCCACCTCACAGCGGCTTTCATCCATCTACCTATACAAACTCAAAAGGAGTGAGTGCTACCGACTTTCTTCTGTGTGTGTGAGTGTTTTCTTTCCTGTATTAAGTGGCTCAAAATTTTGTGTCTACCCAACTTCTATGGTTTCTATTTGTGTGGCGGATTTACAAGTGATTTGAGTTTACTTCTACATAACAATCTAATTAATTTTTATCAATGGGGAGTCTTATATTAGAATATAAACAAATAGAACCATAATACAAAGTGAATAAATAGGTACACTGAGTGTCGAATCAAGTTTATTTAATTTTTTTTTTGTCAAACCTTATAACCAATATGCGATTGGAAAAATTTCAGTACAACTTAATTATAAAAACAACGGAGTCTCATATGTTAGATGGACCCAAATATCTATATAGTTATTTTAAAAACTCTAAGCCATCCGAGTGAGTAATCCAATAGTAAAACTTGTTATAAGTTTATTAATTTATCCTCAATATAGTAGTTGCAATGGATCATATCGTATGATACTTAAGAGATCTCATTTTAACAATATATGTTTCATGTATTCCTCATCATCCTCCATATATGGTATTATAATGGAAACTTCATTTAAGCGTGAGAAAATGAAATAATTATTTGAGTCAACAAGACAATTTTCATCTTTGTTGAGCTTGGGCCCATTTTCGACTCCCTTATGTTAATAGCGTAAAACAATTAAGACGTGGGAACTAGTTGTAGACTAACTATTGATTAGAACAAACCAAATTAAATTGCAATCAATTCAGCATAGAAAAACAAGGTAAATTAGAATTAATTACATATAAATTGAAACATACTTAAAATATAGGAAATTAAAATAATACGAATAATGGGAAGTAATACAATGTTAAAGTTACATATTTTGTTGCTATTTGAGATGTAGTTGTGAGAAACAGATAATGTAGAAAAAATCTAAACAAGATGAGAATCACATAAATAAAAACAACACAAACAAAAATCTTCTATCAAAACCATAACACTCATTTATTGATGAGATAAGTATTGTATATCATTATGGTTATTGCAACCATCAAATATGAAAAATTATAAATGACCTTGTTTGTTTTCCCATTGAATCCTCAAATATTTCACTCCTGTAGAAATCACTAAGAGTCACTAAAAATGTTTTCCTACCACAAAACCTAAATACGATTACAAGACCTTGTAAAACTATAGAAACGAGAGGGAATTATGCGTAAGATAAGAGTGACATTTTACAAATCGTTTTTAAATTAATATTTTAAGTATAAGATAACATTTGAGCCAACACACATATAAAGATATAGTCCTATACAAAGTAGTCTAGGGCTATAACCATGAACTAGATACAAAGGTTAAAATAGATCTCAAATTTGTGATTCATAAACAATCACTAAAAAAATAATGTATATGGCATAACTATATCGTATCAGTGGCTTATATGCCAAAGTAAAATATATATCTAATGGTTGTAAAATGTAATATGGATGTAAAAAATATATATAATTTAAAAAATGTAATGCAAAAGATAAGGACGTGCTACACTATCCTATCTAGTACTTGATATTGGAGTACCCCTAACTCTTGTATGAGGCATCTAGAAACATCAATTATGAGACGTCTTAGGAAACTTTCCCATGTATCTTACCTTTGGATCTTTTTCAATATATTCTCCCCCTCTTTGATTTCCTTAACATCACTTATGATACATCTAATTGGCATTTACACACTCTCCACTTATTATTTCTAGGTTTCTTAGGGTTATTAACATAAATGTATATCTTCACAATTATTGATTCTAAGCATTTCCGACCATTTTTTGGAAAGGAAAAGTTCAACATTTGTAAACTAACAAGGAAATTTTCTATTTCAAAACATTGAGCTCTTCTTTAAAATGGTCATTTTCCAATTTTGGGACTTCTTAAGGTTATCCAAGATTTGAATTTAGGGTCCGGTTACTTGCAAAAGTTAGTTAAAATTGTTGTATAAAAAAACATCATAGAGGCAGTTTACACCTATATATTTTCAAGGACTAGTTAAGGGGACACTTAGAGATTATTAATATGTAATCTATACATATCCATAACACTTCTTGATATACAACATATTTCCTCAAGCCACTTATCTAATTTAAAGCATATCCAAACCATTGTTGCATGTTTCCATGTATCTTGTGTAAAGAGAAGGAAATCTATTGTTGGATTGATTAAGCTCATAGAGGAAGAGTGGAGGATAAAGACTACACTTGAATTGGAAGTAGGTCTGGAAAAAACTTTACACAATAGATATTTTTCATATATATGTAGTGTAATGCTTTCATTAGAACTCCTTTGAGAGGACTATCTCGGCCTAGTAAAGGTATATATTTTACATATCTCTTTGAGTTGTGTTAGGATTATAATAAAGGAGAAGGTAAATCCATATCTTTTCACATCATCACATAATTCAAAGTGGTATTTTAGCAAAGAAAATAAAAATGAATGTGTTGAAAAAACTAAGTCCTCCACAATCAACACATGTCAAGCTTGATGTCAAACTTACACCCTTCATAAAACATGTACTAAACCCTTTTCCATATTGCAAAAATTAAAGATTTTGTCTGATATTGTTTTCAGCCTATTATTAACTTCTAAGTCATCTTTTGGTATAAGTAGGCTAGGTCTTTCCTCTCTCTCTCTCTCTCTCTCTCTCTCTCTCTCTCTCTCTCTCTCTCTCTCTCTCTCTCTCTCTCTCTCTCTCTCACACACACACACACACACCACACACCACACACACACACACACACACACACACGCACGCACGCACGCACGCATGCACGCACACACAAACACACACGCATGCACGCACACACACGCATGCGCGCACACACATGCACGCACACACGCACACACGCACACACGCACATGCACACACATGCACACGCGCGCACACACACACACACACACACACACACACACACATGCACACACGCACACATGCACATGCGCGTGCACACACGCGCGCGCACACACACACACACATGCAAACACTCGCACACACACACACACGCACACGCACGCATGCACACATGCACACACACACACACACGCACACGCACACACACACACACACACGCACACAAACCCACACACACACACACGCACACGCGCACACACACACACAGTGTTTGTGTTATATATATCTATATGTATATGTATAACACACACACATTCTTATAGGATCATATTAGTTCAAGATATAATTATTTTAGGTGATTACACAATTAACATTTCGAGTATATAATGTAATATCCTAAATATTAGTCTGAAATGCTTGAAAACCACACTTTTTAAACATTCTATTATTAGAACAAGCATCACTATGCATAATATCTTATCAAAGGATGATAGACGAATTGATTATAAGCTCTTAAATGAAGTAAAACTGATGAGGGTGTTCAATTGATGAATAATGAATTTCTCATTGATCAAGAAATATTTGAAACAAATATTAAGTTCATATATTTCTTGTTTGAAAGTTTAATGACCATTTACGACTACTAAATGAAATAATTTTGTTGTGATTGCAAACAATTACATTCCCAAAACAAAATAGGACATCTTAATCCATGACAAAAAAATAGAAAATAATGTAAAAAATCGATTAAATATTTAAACTTATAGAGAGTATACATTATAACATGTAGAGGAAATTCCTAGAAGAAAGTGTTTGAAATCTAAAAATTCATAAACTGGTTGGAAGAAGAAATTATATGCCAATAATAACATACACTAAATGGGGGAGTATTTAATTATTTAAAAAATAGAATTATAACAAAAAGTGAATTAAATGATACACCCTAAGTTGATAACCAAATTCATTTATGGATAAATGTGAAATTAAGATAATAAATACCAATAAGTGATCAAAATATTTCTACATGCAACTTAATTCCAAAAATAATAAATATCTATATAGTTATTTTGAAACCTTTAAATCACAAGGATGTGTAATCCAATTAAAAAATTGGTGGAAGATTATTACCTTATCCTCAATCCAATATCTATAGTGGTTCATAGCCTATGGTACATATCTTAGAGGTCCATATCCTATGGTACTCCACAGGCATCATTTTAACTTTCTTTCATCTACTTCTGATGTTCCTTTGTATATGGTTCTATAAAGGGAACTTCATTTAAGAGTGGGAAAATGAATGAATAATGTGAGTCAACCATAATGATTTTTCATCTTTGTCTTGATCAAGCCCACTTGTCATTCCTTATGTTAAGGGTATAAAATAATGGATTTGAAAGTTAGTATTACACTAAAAGTCCATTACAACTAGCCAAATCACATAAAAATGAGGTCATAGTATATATTGAACTTGGTAAATTATATTTTATTGTATAAATTGGAAAATTATTGTACTATGGTAAATTAAAAATAATGATAATGATGGAAAGTAATATGGTATCAAAAATATATATTTTAGTGTAACTTGGCACATAATTTTAAGAAATAGACAATGTAAAATATATATAGAAAACAGGTGAATCATGTATAAAAAAGTATGTAAAAAAATTAATTTTATCAAAATCATAGCACTCATTTAGTGGTGAGAAAAGAATGAAAACAATATGTTTCTTACAGCTACAAAATATGGTGAATTATAAATGAACTTGTTTACTAACTCGAGGGATTTGAAAATATATCACTTTTCTAGGATTCATTGAGATTCACCAAATATGATTTTATACCTCAAAATTTAAAAAACGATCACAAAAACTTGGAAAACTATTAAAAATAGGGAATTTTATGTATGTTAATAATCAATTATTATGGATCCTCTCAAAATTTGGATAAAATCAAAGATAATATTAGTGTAGACACTAGAATGTGCATAAAATCATTAGTACATCATGTTTTTGTTTGGTTGTTATATACATGATTTTTTTAGCAATGGAACAAGATCTTATTAGCAAGAGTCTTATTTTCTATTTTTCTTTGTGACTTGATTGATCCCCATCTCTTATCATTTTGTCTCTTTGATTTAATTTCAAGTCACCTCACAGAGATCTTCGAAAATCCCCTTTCATTGTGTTCTTTTATCTAAGGTCGTTCGAAGACCTTAGAAAAAGGTTAAGAAAATACATACAATCTTGACAATTGTGTATGGTCTTGGCCCCTTTTATTTTCCACTTTATTTGTTTTCAAGAGCCCATTTTAAAGTATTTTTCCTTTCAAATTGTAGTTTTTGGATTAGCCTTTTCTTGCCACAAAAGTCCTAATTTCAATGTAAGAAATCATATATATATATATATATATATATATATATATATATATATATATATACATACACAAGTATAATAAGTAAGCATTTATTATATGGAAACAATATATCTATATATGAAAAATTGAACTAAAAAAGGAAGGAATACATCTATATATTTCATACATAGTTTTGTCATGTAAAATGACTAGCCTAAAAATTTAAACTTTAAAGCATGATAAGTAAGCTCATAGTTCAAAAATTTTCCTCCCAACCACACTAAGACACTCTCTTGGCCAGCTTTTCTTCAATGACACCATCAACCAATCTCTAAGGAAGGTGTACTAATATATTTATCAATCATGCATCAGTTTGAAAGGAAGTGTGATGAGTTTCACGATTTGATTTAGTGAAGTTCAGTGAAAGAGTAGTCTTACTTGAAGCTATAAAGGCCAATTTAGGACATTTTGGAGGTTATATACATCCTTCAGGAGAGCTAAAAAAAGATCATAAGCATCCATAGGTGGTGTTGGAGAGTCTTTAAAATGTTGGAAGTAATTTGGGAAGATATAGGAAAGGTTTTCTCATTTAGGGACAATTTTCTCGATACTAATTTTTTAGGTGTAAGCAAAAAGCATTTCAAAAGTGAAACTTGACTTCTTTGAATGATTCTAGGAGCTATGTAAGGAGTTATAAGAAACAAAATAGGCATCATAAAGATATGAGAATTATAAAAAAATTGGGATTACTATTTTTTTCTAAGGTTCAAAGGTTTCTCAAAATATTCTAAATAATATAGCTTCCCCTCTCCATTCCAGATGAAAACAATCCTGCATTTTTAATTTCAAGAAGATTAAAGTTTGGAATGTTTATCGTTTGATATTATAATGTATTTTGGAGTAAAAATAATATAATAATTTACCCTAAAGAAAAATCCTAAGCCTTCGGGTTGAAAAAAACATGTTTCCTAACTATTTCTAGACATCTATTGTAAATTTAGCTTTCCTTTCTTTTTCCAACAAGACGTTTCACTTCGTTGATTCCAAATTTTCCCCTTGAGGAAAAGGGTGAAATAAAATCTTCCCCATATGAAGTTAAATCTCTTAAAACACCATGCAACCTCACCTAGATATGCAAGTGCATTTTCCCAGCCCTTAGGTTCTTTTCTCAACCTCTCACCACATTCTCCTCTCCCCACATACTCCCACTAGTCATAATAATGCTCCAAGGCATAATTATCTTCCCCTATTGTCATAATTATCCATATTGGACAATTTTCACACTCTCACGACACTTAATTGAAACCCATGTTAAAGTCTAGCTGACAAGTGAGCTGGAAAGCACATAAAAACTTCATTAAACCTCCATTTACCCAAACTTAACCATTTTTCATGAATTTTACTGCACCTATACCCTCAAGAACTCCATTTAATACAAATTTTATATTAAAATACTTCGGTGTATCCATGACAACCAAAATGAGGATTTTCTCATAACTCATCTCCTCGACACCATATTTCCATGAAATTTTACCAATAGTTTCCCCTCCAAATGAATTTGAAAATATTATAGCTGCAATTCCATTGACACCCTATCTTTTGTGCTAAAACAAACTGTAATCTTAAACCCTAAAACCTACTTTTTTATTTCTAAGAGATTCAGCAGATAGAAAATGGTGAAATTCAGAGTAGAAGACCTTAGTGTAAAACAAAACATTTTGAAGGTGGTTTCATTACAATACAACATTGGTAAGTCCAGTTTCTAAAAAAATAGGTACTTGGAATAGTAGGTTAGTAAAAATAGTAATTTTCCAAATCTAAAAAACTTTCAACATTCGAGATATCTTGGAAAAGTTATAAAAATGAAAGAATTATAATTGAGGAAACTTTATCAAAATAACAGTGTTTGGAAAAGGAGGGTATCTAAAAATATAAAGTTTGTATAATTAGTAAACCTTCATCATTTGAAATAATCTAAATTATCCAGAGACATCATAAGACAAGAATAGTGAAAAATTGCTAAAATAATAGTCATGGATATAACCTGCTAAAAGTAGTAATTTTCATAATCAAGTCCAGAAAACTTTAGCAGCTCTCGTTTTTCTTATAATTTTATTTTTTCCTATCATCGTGAGGCTGATATGTTGTTTCGTAGCACAAATAAGAAAGAAACCATCGATAAACTCTCAAAGCATAATTTCTGAAGTGATCTCTACAAAGGACAACCTTTTGTAAGGATATGGAACAAAGGGGAAGGACCACCATGACTGATGCTAGAAATCATCTCAGGACTCCAAAAAATGCATACCTCCTAAGAGTGTTTATAAACACTTAATCATTGATTGGTTATGAGCTCAGTGTAATTTAGAGTTAAGAAATATTTAATTCATCTTCAAGTTCCATTTCCATAATGTGAAAATTTATTAAAAGGGTTTTCATATGTACTAGGAATGTTTTCACATAGGTGAAATCTTGCTCAATGAAGTGAATTATGAAATTAAAATGGAAGAATATGAGAAATAAGGTACTCAAGGAATGCAAAACCATCATGTGTGAATAATCAATGAAGCATGTCTTCCTATGTAAAGCATATGATAAAGAAGGTACGTAAGTATCCCAAATATGATTTCAATCAAGTACTCTAGAGTTCGAAAGGTTAAATGGGTTATCTTCATGCAAGGAACCATGTAAGAAAGATTGAGAAACCATCTAAATATCATTTTATTTCACTCACTTGAAAGTGTTATTAAACACTCATTCAAAACATTGTAATGTGGTCACATCAAAGGAAGAAACGTTGTAACCAAACCTCTTTTTATTGCAAAAGAGGGGCATTGAATAAGAGTCTTTTAAAAGAACGAGAATGAAAAGAGGCCACACAAAGGTTATTTATTATAGAGAGATACATAAAAATCTCAGATTTGTTGAGGACCATATAAAGCCTCTTGGGAAATATGTGATTGATCTGTCTCTTTTCCTTAATCAACATTCAATTATGTCTCCCTTGGTGGTAGAACCTTCCCATAATGAGTAAAATATGATCCCTCACCAATCTCCTTAAAGTGTTCATGTGACAAACACATGTCTACCCCAGAAGAACCATTCAATTGTATTCATGAGATATCGTTAGTGCACCAATAATGATACAATAAGATTTAATGTCTAACTTTGGGGCCATCAAAAATATCTTTAAGACCAAATGAGCTAGGAAAGAACATGTAACTTATCACTTTTTAGTAGAGTATCTAGTATTTAGTATGTAGAGGTTGCAAGGTTGAAAGTTGAAAAACCTATAGAGGACATGACTCAGTAGAATGATGAGTTGACCTACATCTCTTTAGGTGAAGATACACATGAAGGATATGCTCATTTATTCAAGGAATATTCTTCATGTACTCTCACTAGAAACCTAGAATACAAGTGAACAATCGATAATTTACAAGAGCATGTGAGAACTGTCACTACCTACATTCAAACTTTCTTGAAGCTCAATATAGTGCCTCCTCTTCATGTGGAAGATATTTCTATGATCACTAGTTTCAACCCTGAGATGAACAAGAAGGAAAAAAATCATATAATATAATGGAAGGATAGTGACAAATCGATTCAAAAGATTCTTGAAAAAGATAAGGGTTTTCTCCCAGAGGTTCTATCTCTATTTGAATATGTGTTTGCCATAATTTTGGAAGTGAAGAACAAAAGGGAACATATTGAAAATGAGAATATCCTTTGGGATGAGGTGTTCCAACTTATGTCCAAGATGAGTTACCTCACCTCCCAACCTCTCATGAGTAGGAATGTGTTCACATATGTTTCTGATAAATTTTCCACAGTTTGGATCCACACTATGAATGCTAAATATGACATGATAAAATATGACATATCTGAACTTTACTCTAATGAAAAAAAATCCTTCGAAATTTTGGATGATGTCAGTAATTATTCTCAAAAAATTATATCCCTTCCACTCACTGAGAATTCATCATCAGAGTATTTCATCATTTCTTTCCAATATTTATTCCAAAAGGAGGAAAGTGATCCCCTCTCCTTCAAAGAGGATACATTGGAATCCCTTACTAACATCAGAGGTTTTATTTCGACCATTGCAAGAGACAACAAAGAATGGTTTAATCAGTGTGAGGGTATTAATGATGTTCTCAGATATGGATAAAAGTGTTAAGCTACATATGTATTCAAGAAGAAGAAATGGTATCAGCTGTGACATTCTAGTTAAATACAAAATTTCAAGGCTATGAGATTATTCCAGAAACTCTCCCTCAAGGATCATGAATTGGTAGTTCTTCATCAGATAATATTTCATCTTCAATAGATTATTCAACCATTCTCCTTCTCTCCTTATTCTCTATGCATATTGTAATTTTCCATTAACAATGTACATTTTTCTATTTCAGCCTATTCACTTAAATGACCTCGAAGATTTACATTGTAAGATTCTTTTTTAACTAATAAGTAAAATACTCACCTTTGTATCCTAGGAATATGAAAGTTCAAAAGTGATGGGGATAGGTTAAAAGTCATGTGGGGGTAGATGAAGAGACATTATTTGTATGTTATAGATTGTAATGGTTTCTTAATTCCGAAGAGATGGAAATTGTTGATTGATTTTATGTTGTTTAGATATACCACTACTATATCAAATAATAAATAATACAATTCTTCTATTCCTTTTCTTATGTTCTTATACTGTCTCTTTCTTCTTTCCAATTTTGTATACATGATAATATTGTAAAACAAAGAAAGGTGTTTATCCCTTTTATAAATGAATAGATGGAATTTTTTGTCTGTGATATGTTAGTCTTATCATTGTTACCATTTTTGTGTTATTATATGTGAAATCTACTAGACTACTCAAAATAGTAACTCTCTCTCTCATTATTTCCCCAAATCCCCTTGACCTCTCTTCAGTACAAATTCCTCCCTTATACTTTGTACAAGCAATTTTCCATAGGTTTAGTGGAGTATTCCTATGTGATCCCTAGCGTAATGACCGTGAAATTATTTTATTTTATTTTAAATTCAATAATGGGAACCTCCCCATACACAAGAATGATGCGCTCATCCATGTGACCATTAATGGAAACAAAAAATTTGTAACATAACAAATTATTTCACCAATAGATTTTGGTGACTGTACTAGGAAAAATCTACCCTTTATAACCCAATAAAAGATATATAAAAAATATACAAAATACATATATTCCAAAACAAAACAAAAATCAGATAGCAAAATGAAAATCATATTTTGAAGGCGACTCTATCAAATAATGAATCCATGTCATGTGTGTTTCCTACATCACAAAGCTGAAGTTTCGATACTGACATTCCACAGCAATAAGTTAAAGCTACAATGAAGAAGAAGATGACCACCAATATATCAATTTTTTTTATCATCCATCATTTTAGACAAGATCTTTCAAAATTACTAATTTTGGTGCAATGCAGAAGTATCTTGCTTCAACCAAAAATCTGCAACCAAAAAAATGAAATAATGGTTAGTAAAATTTCTGCAAAATCTATATATAGAATGTCTGAAATAGAGAAAAGTTCTGCATTTGAAGATCCTACCATCAAATCCTTGTGGCTTCAATTCAAGCAGACTACTTCTAAAGGTAATAAAATGGGAATTACACTGATTGATAATAAACAATTATAAGGGCTTGATGGGAAAGATGTAGAGGAGATATGAAATGTTGTATGAAAGCATGAAGGTGAATAATCTATTTAAGGTAATGTTTTTAACTTCATGCAAGTGACCGAGGAACTCAAAGCTTTGAATTTTTTCTCTCTTCCTTTGAATTATTATTCTTTCTGATGCAGTGTAATAAATTACAACCTTGAAAAGATATTTTTTGCAATGAATTTTGAGTGTTATAGAAGGAATTAAAGATAGTAAAACAAATATTAAAATTGTAAATTATGTTAAGGCTATGGAAGAAATGTATGATGATCGTAAAGTACTCCATGATGGTGAGGAAGAAGAGATTCATCTTTCGTAAGAAAATATTGATGATTATCTGCAATATTACAACGCGTTTATTCCTAAAATAATCCTATGTGCTTCTCATGATTTTCTCTTTCATTATTCGTTCCGATGAAATCCAACTTAGGATTTTGGAGGAACATGAAGAAAACATGACATTTAAACCTCTAATAATAACTTCATTTTGACTTGAGACACATCCCTATAGAGTACAAATGTGCACAAAAGATGAGTATTCTTGTCTCATGATGGATGATCCAATGGTTATACAAAATTCCAAAGACCACGAAGATGTTCCAAAGATCAATCTTCATTCCCTGACACAATTTCTTCAAGATGATGACTTTGAGGTAACTCATGAATGGCTTTCTTTCTTATTTTGACACTTTAATTAATGCACAAATTCCCTAATGATGAAATAAATAAAATTTAAGAATCCAATTTAATTCTTCAAACAAATCCAGATAATAAAAAGATTTCATGACCTCTCCAAGGAGTTATTTTCCATGTCATCACTGAGAGAGTTTAATAATGATCACTGTAATCAGTATGGATCCTTATATTTTTCCTGTGAAGAAGAATAATTTTTTGAATATGTTCAAGATGAAGTAAATGGTTATTCCTATGTTGCATCCCCAAAATTGAGTTATTCCTCCTTTTGTGAGGATGATATAAAGAGTCTTGATTTGAAAGGTGTACCCTTCCCATGAAGGATGAATGTCTTCTCTCTATTTGAAAACGATGAAGACCATGCATGCCTTGATTTGCACGAAAGCACCCTGAAATGAGAAGGGATTTGCAAATCATGAAAAATAATAATTTTCAAGTAATTCTAGGACATATGAAGATCAAGCTTTAAGTTATCTCCATACAGTCCAAAAGTGGAGATTGTTCAAGTGTATGTGAAAATGAGTATATGGCATCTTTGAAGAAAGAATCCATGCAAGAAATTTTGAAGATTATGGAAGGAATTGAAAACCCTTAATTTAGTCTTGAGATCCTGACCTATTGCATTAAAGTGGAAGACAAATTTTAGTTTAGTTATTGTTCCATTTTTTATGCAAAAATGTCTAATAAAGAGATAGGAAAAACATGTAATCTCAATGTTCTCTGTAGTTCCCACTTCCCTTCAACACTTATTACATTTTGATTTTGATTACTGTTGGTTATAGACATGGATATTCTTGTATCATTTTGACTTAGCATGATGATTAGACAATAGATATACTTTGATTATTGATGGATTTTGATTCATAGTATGATCGTGTGGATTTCTTGGAGAGACATTTTATATTGATGATGATGTGTTTTTGACATATTTATATCTATTCTGACATTCAACATTTTCATCATATTGAGTAGGATTTAGCAGTGAACTAATCTTATGATCTTCTTTGTATTGATGAAATATAGAATTGAGATGTTGTTGAAATTTTAAATTAGTAACATTATTTTCCAAGATGATGATTTAATTTATGTATGGATGATTGTGATTTATACGCATATATTTTACCTTGGATGTTTTGATGCGGCCATGAGGCTGAAGGAGGTATTGTGTGTTTTGCAGGCATTTAGATCACGACAATCAAAGGGAGGTTAGAGACAAACCACATTGGAATGCTAGATGGATTCGACAATGGTCACCATGGCAACATGTGTTATGTTGTGTGGATTTATTGTTGTTAGGGGGTCTCCATGTGGGTGGATTACCTCCAATTGTGACCAAGGGTTTATGTTAGTCCTTTCCTTTATTTTATTTACTTTTTAGTAAATGTGACTTAAATTTTGAAGTATTTTCCCTTATATCATTATTGGGTTATGTGTCTTAATTAAGTGAACTAATAACATTATTAAAATAAAATAATTATGGCTGGGACAAAAATAATTCATTTATTAGATTAGATGGTTCTTTGGTTTATGTGTTGTAAGTGGAGTGTATGTGATCTTGAGTGTTGTAGACTCAACCCCTTCTTGGAAATTCAGATTTGGCGTTATGGCCAATTTTTGAGGCTTTTGGGATAAGCTAAAATTGTCCCACACCTCTTAATTTATTATACAAACCCTACCTATGGGTTGGTGGGTCAAAAATAGACCCCATGATGTGATTTGGAAGGAAAAAGGTGAGTTTTAATTGCACTTTCTTACTTTTATGTATTTATTTTCCTAAAGGGTATGGGTTTGAGTGGTGTGTGGAAGTGGTTTGTCATACCCTCAACCACCCATTTAATTTTCCTTGGAGTATGGGTTTGACTTGGGTGATGTGGAGTGGAGGCAAAATGATTTGGAATCCTACATGGAGCCACATCATCTCCCTCCTCCTCTTTTCTATATATTGAAATTTTTGGGAAGTAAATGGGGTTACTTACTTGGTTTTGGCTTGGATTTTTTGAGTGATTGCTTGTTGGGTAGAAGGGAGCTTGGATTTTATTGAGTTGAAGGATATTAGTCTTGCTTGAAAGATGGAGCTTTACCATGGCAAGGTAGGATCTTTCACTCTTAGTTTCTTCTTGTTTTCCTTGTATGTTATGTGTTGTATGGAGTTGTGTTCTTGCTTGAATTTTTTGGTAGTAAATTGAACTTAGGTTGTGGTTAGATTTGGAAATGGGGATGAGATATGTTGGGTGGAATAAGAGAGAGGGAGGCATAAGAGATATATATATGTTGTTTTTGGGAGGCATAAGAGATTTTGGGATTGAATTTTTGTGGAGGATTTTAGAGGTGGGCATCCAAACCCTTGGGAGGCACAAGGGCACCCCCATGTTTCTATCTCTACTTGGCTTATTTTGGATCCATTGTTGGGAAGTTGTTGTGTTTAAAATGAGTATTTTGTGTGGTTATATTCTTGTGTGTTGTTACTTGCAAGTAAATTTTGAAGCATTTTAGAGTTTCCATGTTTTGGATCCATCCCTTATTTCCTTGTGGTTGGGGCTCGGGGGCCAATGCAGAAGAATTTATTCTTATTCTCATTGGGGTTTTTGTTGGGTGGAGAGTGTTTCCTGTCCCCCATTTTTAGTTCTTGTGATCAAATGAAGAGAAAATGGAGCTCCCATTGAAGAATTGGCACTTGGAATTTTTGGTGAAATCAAGAAGTCCTTCCTTGTGAGGAAGCCATTATTTTTTAAATTTCCACTTAGGTGGAGGACTTGTAGTATTATGTTATTTTAAAAGAAATGTTGCATTGTAAGTTTCACTTACTAAGTTGTATTATTATTTTGAGGAAAGTTAATTAAGGAATGTATATATTCCCTTATCCTTAAATGGTAGAATGTTAAGGAAGAAAGTAGAATGGAAATCATGTTTAAATACTTAGTTGTAGTGTATAAAAAAAGGGGGAAAATATCTTGCATTGAAAGTAATGAGATATGCTCAAGAAGAAAAAACATAGAAAGTTTACTTGCATTGTTGAATTTACATTATTTTAAATGAGAAAGAAAGAACATAGAAGTGTAAAATACTAATAGGGTATGCTTGGAAAACTTGAATGTTGAATAAAGTTTTTTGTAGTTATTTGAATAAATGGTTGTAGTGAATAATGGAAAGATGCAATAAATTTTAAGTAAGTCACTATGTTGCAATGTTGAATTTTATTGTAAGGAGAAAATAACTTGTTCTTATCTTAGTAGATTTGTGGTCTCCTTTTAGTATATAATCCTCATTTAAAAATTATTGCAAATCTACTACATATTGTTGATGAAAATGAAGTTAAATCCTCTTCTACCTTCTATAAAAACTTTACCAAATTGTTAAAGAAGAAATTTTTATTGCAAAATTTTTATCTTGCTAATATTATTATCTATATTTTCATTACTACTTTTGATAGAAAATATTATTATGTTAAATATTGTTAATAATAAAATATTATTAATAATTTTTTTATATATTTAAGGCGGGTTGAAGGGACCCATTCCCTATTTACAAAAAAGGCATATCCTCAAGTCAGACTAGACAACATCCATAGTCATCAAAGAGGCATACTAACAAAAACCACTATTTATTCTATAACTATAACTATGCCCAAATTATGCTTACGGGGCTACATAGGCAGAAATATTAATACCCATATTGGGTATGTCATGATCCAGCTCAGGCACACCATCAGACGCTCCATCCACTGAGTTTCCTTTAAGCCAACTGTGCCAAAGATAATCAAATGCATCACTCGTAGAGGAGCGTAGATCACTCCACTAATTCAAAATAGGTATAAATGGTGCCCCCAGAGCCTTGACATTGGGAAACTGAATACGGATATGCCCCACATTTTTATCTATCAAATAGGACATGAGGGATTTAGAAAACTTTAGCAGGACTTTGTAGCAGAGTTCAAGCTCTAGGACAGCTGAGGCATCACCAACCGACAAGCCCGAGGTGACATTGTGAGCAGGCCATGAAGTGAGGTTGAAGTTGGCCACCTTTGATGCAAGGTTTTTGTATAATATGGGCCAAATCTAGTGAGCCACAACTTTAATGACCTTCACCTTCGAAGGATGCAGAACCAATAAATTTTCCATGAAAATGGAGGAAATACCACTATTTACCCTTAGCCACCCCTCCAAATTTAGAAACTCCAAACCCAGAACTAATTTAATTGCCTCCAGGTCCTCAGCACAGAAGATGAGGAAAATATTCTACAGCCTACCATCAATAACCCTATTTCTGAATGCCATTTCTCTCGTGCCACAAGAAAGAGCTAGCACAGGAGCTCTAGGAGGAGCCATTTTGCAGAGAAAATGGGAATGAATGAGACAACCACCTGGCCGGTCATAAACAAGTGCCTTACATTTCACACATGGGAAGACTACCATCAATTTCATAATGGGCCAAGTCCTTCGAGGCAATAATTTGCAAGCCCTTCCAATCAGAATAGTTATTAGTCACCCTCTCCCCACAATCTTGCTCGATGCCTTTATTCGCTAACCAGTCGGTACATTGATTGCCTTCTCGGTAAATGTGTTTAATACTCCATTTTAGAATTTAGACAATGTCCATAAGACCTTCTAAACTTCAATATCCAACTTCCATGACAAATCTCCTTTTTTGATGATGGCATTTATGATTATCATGGAGTCCCCTTCAATTTCAATATTTTTAGTACTAAGGGAAGAAGCGAGAAGCAAACCTTTACTAAGGGCTTTTAGCTTGGTAGCATTGCAAGAACCCTCATTAATTTTGTATGAACCATCTTTAACCACCACACGAGAGGAATTGTGAATGAGACACCAAACAATGGAGGCCCCCGGATTACCCCTAGAGGCCCCATCAAAATTTAGTTTTAAAAACCCAATGGGAGGGGGAGCCCATTTTGTGTTTCTTCTAGCTAGGGAGGAAGATGCAGAAGATTTCATGGAACCATCCTAAGGCTTGATTATCATTGGTCAGCTTATTTCAAGCAACCTATCATGGGAAGTAAAAGGATAAGATCTAGACCAGTTAGTGGACATAGCTTCAAATATATCCCTTTCTAGCCTTAGGAGAACTGATTCCATTGAGCCATATTCCTCCCTAAAAATCCTTTTATTTCTCTCCCACCATATGTGCCATAGCAGAAGCACCAAAATATACAACCAAATAGAAGAAAAGGCCCCTGAGTGACAATTAATAGGCTAGGCTAGGATACCATCCGAGAGGGATTTAGGCTGAACCCATGGAAGGTTAAGCTTGGTACACAACCAGTTCTAGCATTCAACAGTGAAGGGGAAATGTAGAAGCAAATGGTATCTGTATTCCACATCCTTTTTACATAAAAGGCATGTGGTAGGACCTTGAATAATGATTTTTTTCCTTCTTTCTTGAGTTAAAATCTTACCCTTAAAGGCCATCCAGGTGAAAAGACTAGTTTTAGGTGGTCATTGGGAATCCCAGCAATCCTTCCATACGGGTTTCTCAGAAGCAACATCCTCATGTAGCAAGAGGTGGCCAAGATGGGGGAAATAAGATCCCAAGGGAGCTATAGTCCAAACAATTCCATCCTTCTTATTTGAGATTAGAACATGCTTTTCCTACAAAATAGATAAAAATTTAGCTTTTAAATAAGGAGAGAGATTCAAATGGTCCACATTTTTCCATTGCAACATAGAGGGAATGGATTCATTCAGATCCTATAGTTAGAAACAAAAGCACCCCACTCACCCAGCAATATCCTCTTAATGTCTTCAAAAGAAGGAGATTCCCCAAGGGTAGGGTATCAATTCCATGGATCATCCCAGAAGAGAGCTTTCTCTCCATTACCCACTCTCCAGTCCACATAAAAGATGAACAAAGATCTACATTCAATTACAATATATGCGAGTCTTTAGGAGGGTTCACCACCCAGAGGATGGAATCTGGAAGGGGAGCACCCAAATATTTCTTCTCGAAGACCAGGCTGATAAGATTGTTGGGATTGGAGATAAGCCTCCAGACCAATTTAGCACCAAGTGCGACATTTTGCAAACCAAAATTTAGGATGCCCATGCCACCAAGATCTTTAGGCTTTGTTAATGTATCCCAACTAATCAAGGGAGGCTTCTTTTCCTCAGAGATACCTTGCCGCTGGAATTTTCTCAAAATTCCCTTAACTTTATCAAGAACACTCTTAGGGATTTTAAGAAGTAAAATAAGATAGATTGGAGAAGCACATAGAACTGATTTGATTAGTATAAGTCTCTCAACAAGGGAGAGCCATTTAACTTTCCAAGAATTTAGTTTAACATCTATAGAACTGAGTAAATCATTCCACAGCGAATTCTTACCTGCACCTTTACACAAAGGAATACTGAGACATTTGATAGGTAGGTGTCCTTTTTTGAAATTGAAAATATTTAGAATTCTTGAATCCATTTGCAAGGCAACATTGAAGAAGAAAATTCATGATTTAGCCACACTAACATCTTGCCCTAACACCTTAGAGCATCTATCCAAAGAATCCTTTAAATCCTTAGCTTCCTAGGTGGAGGCCCTATCGAACATAAAAGTGTCATCTGTGAATTGTTGGTGAGTAAGAGGAGGAATACCATATATAATATTTAAGGAATTAAGATTACCTTCCCCTAATTTGACTTTGATAAATCTTGCCAAGGGCTTCTGCCACAATAATATACAAGGAGGACAGGGGATTCCCCTACCTAATACCATGATTACTACCAAATAAACCCTCAACACTCCCATTAATAAGAATGGAGAAGGAGGGGATAGAAATGCAACTAAAAATCCACTCACAAAGGTGCTTGGAGAAGCCAAACTTTAGAAGGACCCTAATGAGAAACCTCCAGTTTAGCTTATCGTAAGATTTGCTAATGTATGATTTTAGCATCGTACCAGGGGTGTTAAAGGAAGAGAGAGAGTGAGTCAACTCATGATACAATATGACATTGTTAAGGATAGATCAACTAGGCATGAATCAAGTTTGTTTATGAGAAATGACAGGATCCAAAATAGGTTTCAAACGAAGGGAAATGATCTTGGAATGATTTTGTATGACGTATTATAGAGGGAAATCAGCCTGAAGTCCCCAAAGGAGGAAGGTTGATGCATTTTAGGAAAGAGGCAGATGAAGGTATTATTAAGCATTCTAAGAACCGGTCGAGATCTTCTTGAAGCCTAAATAGCCGACCATACATCATAACCCACAATGCCCCAAAAATTCCTTAAAAAATATTCTCCAAGGAGAATACAAATTTCTCAATTTCTAAGAAGGAGAAAGGATTCAAGATCTCTACATTTTGATTCATGGAGATAAGATTAGGGATGCCATCAAAGAGGGAGGTCTGGTCAGCCTCAAGGGAGGTAATATCCTTGGCTAGCAAGGAGGAGAAAAAATTAATCCCTTCAGAGATGATATCCTTCTGCTCCACCAGAGGAACCCCTTCACTATTCTTAATTTCTGAAATGAAATTCGAATTCCTTTTTTCTTTTACAGTTGCATGAAAGAATTTAGTGATTCTATCACTATCCTTCAGCCAGAACTCCCTATATTTTTTGTTTCTAATATATTTCCTCCCTGAGAAGTAGTTCTCCTAACTCACGTAAGAGAGATTTTTAAACAACAAAATCTTCTTGGTGCATCTTGTCACTCAAAAAATTTATATTAAGGGATTTTAACTCAGCTTCAACTCTATATTTTTCTTGAAAGAGGTTTTTGAAATACTTGACGTTCCACTCCTACAAATCCTTATTTAATCCTTTCAGTTTTTGAGCTAGCACAAACATCTTCGAACCCTCAATTTTATAAGAGTTCCACTAAAGGTCGACCCAACCTTCAAGAGAAGCATCCCTTAACCACATTAGCTCGAATTTGAATGGGGATATAGGAGGGGAAACATTGAAATTAATAGACATGGACACCAGAAAATGATCCAAGCCAGACCGTGGAAAAATGGAAATTTCAAGAACAATGTAATTTATATTCTAGTTAGGACTAACCAAAAATCTATCCAGTCTTTCCACAATGTTGCTAAAGCCCTTATGCTTATTACTCCAAGTAAACCAACCATGCTTAGGCTCTAAATCCAAAAGCGACCCCTCCCTAATGAAGGAGTAGAAATCTTTTTGGGACTGAAGGTTTTAGATCATTCCCCCTTCTTGTCCCTAATATCAAAGATAGCATTACAGTCCCCACCAAGAATGAACATCTAATCACCCAGGGTAGAGACCGAATGAAGCAAATACCTCTAGAGTTTTTTTAACCCAATATGCTAGAAGGAGCATAAATATTATACAAAAGAAAATTAAGCTGAGAGCACCAGAAACTTACTCTACAAGCTGCTAGTTGAGGGATTGAGCTTGCAATTCCACCATAACAATGCCTTACTTCTAAATAATCCTGATTCCCCTGGAAGCACCAATCGAGTCTGAAAAGATTCCTTTCCAACATCTAAAACACCTATTCCAAAGGCACTTGGCTTTAGCAGTAGGTAACTTAGTTTCTTGAAGAAGAACCAGACAAACCTCCAAAGAGAGGATATAATGAGCTTGATTAAACATTATTTTTCAAAGGAGTTAAGAGCTCTGATGTTCCAGGAGAAGAACTTCATTGAACACAGGGAAGGGGTTTCACCTTCTTGGGATCAGTAAGATAAAATTTCAGGGTTCTTTCCTTCCCTGCATCAACCTCCAATTCGGCAGCCTCCTACTTTGACTTTCTCCCCCTTTTACCTATGGAGCCACACATAGCCACTGTCATACCATCTTGACATGATGCTAGTTTAGATGGAACCAATATGGGAACTAAACCTTCTGGAACAATCTCACCATATTCTAGATTCCTGACTGAGGATTTGGGAAGATCCAAATCCTGATAGTTATTATTCAAAATCCACACATTAAGAGTTTCCATCGAGGAGGCTTGCCCCTACATGATTCCTTCCTTAATCAAGGAGATAAGATCTCCTGAATCCCTATGAACATTCTCCATCTCCTTTAACAACAAGTGAGGACTCATGTTTTCTAAAAGAGCAGTAAGGGGAAACAGAGAGACAACCAGCCCTTCTAAACCTCCTTCAACATTGAAAGATAATGGGGGGAAGGGGCAAAGGATTGAGCCAGAACAAATCTCGATCTAGACGAATGAGAGGAAAAGAGGGATCCATCCTTTTTTCAAAATCCCTGATAATCCTTCTTCAAATGGCCCTAGGCCACACAAGAGAAACACTTAAAGCTCAGCCCTTCATAGATTATTTTTGATGAAGAGGGACCCTTAGGAGAAGGAACCAATATAGAACTCAACAGGGTGAGAAGATAAGTCCATATCAAACAAAAATGCATGCCAAAGGGTTTCTCCATTTGAAAAGATATAGATTGGAAATAGGCACCAAAGAACCGAGTGAGATGGGGATGGATTTTAGAGAGGTAGAGTTTTGGAACTCCATGGGGAGATTTGGGATATTTAGCTAGAGCAGAGTGTTATCGCTCAAAAGTGCACCCTGGGTAGATAGATGGCATGCAGTTGTTCTAAGCTTGCAAAATTTATCTCTCTCTTTCATAGATACAATGGAAACACCTTAGGTCTGTGGGTATACCTATTTTGAGGTGAGTCTTTGGTATCAAGGTTGGTTCCTTATTGATGTATCCTAGAACTTATTTTATGCTATGTTTAAGGGTAAAAGATGACTGTAAAATGAAATTAAAACTAATGTGATACACCAAACTTGTATGAGGTATTTGACTGAGTACATACACAATTGATATAGAATGAATTTCTGATGCACATGCCAACAATTTTCTGAAGATAATTAAGGGTAAACACTTTGAGGTATTGAGGGATAAAATCACAACAATCCTGCTAAGTTACACATACACATTAATATCATGCAGAAATTACTGAATTTGCAATAGGGTAAGATGATTAATCAGGGAATTCAAATTCAAAAGATTAATGGAAACATACACAAGAATGCAAATAATTGGAAAGGAAGAAAATACTTCACATTCAAAGGGAAAAACTGGCAAAAAATTTCTTCAACACTCTATATGTATCATATAAAAAATTCCTCTCCTGTGCTTTGCTAAGGCACACAATATATAGACAAAATTAATTCACCCACCCTTCCTAAAAATAGACTAAGTTTGTACTCACCCATGCATCCTATGTTTATCCTTTATTTAATAATAAATAAAGGAAAAAAATAAAGAAAACTAGTACAAAGAGGCATTAATAGCCTTTGGTTACAAAAGTATCATCTAGTCAAACTGCAGTTGACTGTTCTATTTTTAAGAAAAAGCATGGGTGAATAATGCTAAAAATAAACCTTACTTGATGAGAAAGTCTCCTTCTAGGTACATGCAAATTTTTCTTCTTGTGCCTAATGTGACATCTAGTCATTCTGATGCACTTTCCTCCTTGGATGAACATGCAAAAGCTATCTCCCTGTGAGTGAGAAAAATTAATTACACTATTTTCAATACTTGACAATATTCATCCAAATATCCACTTGATGGGGATCACCTCCAAGCTCAAGTTCTGATGTTGACATTCCTTGTCTTCTAGTGGTCACATGGATAGCATACTGTAAATCATCTCCAAGCCCTCTAATAGTGGGGACCACTTTTTTACTTCACCATTTGATGAGTACGAGGTAACTTTGTAAGTATTAAGGTAAGTTTTCTTTGATTATTGGTTTGGATGGCATAGTACATAGTTTAGACCTTATACAATGTTAATGAAAACAATGCCATTCGGTCACCCTTTGATAACACATGATATATCATAGTTTCCACCTTCTGGTCTTGGTTATCATTGTGAGCATGTATACTTTTTGGCCCCCTTTTGATCATTTGGGACATAGGCTATGGTTTAACCTTATCCTTTTGGGTGATCATTAACATGCTATTATTTGGTCGAATTTTGCATCACTTGGAGCTTGGACTATAGTGGATAACTCAAAATACAAATAATTTTTTAATAAAAAGGACTGTTCTCCCTCGTGATGATGAGTCGCCCCCTCCATGCATTTTTTCAGAGGTATTTGAACTCGGGTCAAGTTAAATATAACCCTGGTGGTTTTCCTTGAATATTGGTGACCGATGATTCAGGCCATTGATTCAGTGTCCCTTTTAATTTGTAGCTGTTGATATTTAACACATGATTAGGGTTTCTGATTTGGCATTTAATGAGCTAGCTGTTAATGTATCCATGGTGATTTGTGTTGAACTCTATTGATCGGTTTCCAATCGTTAATCTCTGTACTGTGGAATCTCAGGCCATTGATCATTGAATCATGGTTACGGTTTCAACCTTGCGATTAGATTGGTGGCATTTGATCAATGGTGGTTTACATTGAATATTGTATCTATCTTCAGCCCATGATCTTTTGCATGTAATTGATCTCTAATCTCAATCCCTACCTCTTCAGTTGAGTTAGATTGTACCGAGGTCTAGTGGGTGAGTTGAAAAGTACCCAATTGATCCATCATTTGGTCAAAATCTTTTTTTCTCGCTCCCTTTGCATCAAGGTTTCCTGAAAATTTGGTTTGGATCACCATTTTTTTTTCTTCAATCTCGAGTTTTCTCTCTTACCGGATTGGTCTTATGAGCTCATTACATCTTTATCTTTGTGGTTTTAACTCTGTCTCTAAGTTATTCTGAGTAAGGTAATCAATGCGGTGTTTTCTGCCATTGTCATGAACTTTGAGCTTTGAGTTATTTTTTCATTCTTCCTCTATAGAAGATTTTATGTTTTCTGTTCTTCCTTCTTCATTGTCTTCAAGGTAGTCACCATTCTTACGTTGTTTTGAGATCTCTGAGAACTCAGTAGATTGAGAATCCCTTATGCAGTTATATTTGAGTGGTCTTTCACTGTGTTGAAGTACTTTATAAGCAATGGTGATGTCAAACTCGATGCTCACCGCCATGAATTTTTATAGGTAAGATTATTTTTCTCTTACACACGTACACTTACTATTTTCATTTTATTCATTTCGATATGTTGAAAATCTTGAAAATATTTGTCGGTTTCCCTTTGATTTTCATTACTCCTACTTGACCTTTTCATGAGTTAGAAACTTCTCATGGGCATATGGATTTATTGCTTCATCATTTAGCTCTCGAAAGATTTGAGGGTTGTTAGATTATAAATGGTGAGTTCTTGTCGGTTACTCTGATTTCTAGATACCCATTAATGGGTTTTCAGTCTTTGGACAAGAGCTATACCCTTCTCACTCTGATAATACAACTTGAAACTGATTTCAAATGGAATAATTAATTTCTGAAATAATTCAATATTTCTTTAGCTCCAAGATATGAATGTAATTTTGATTCAAAGTTTGAACTTCTGTATTGTTTTCTCTATTGAACGAGTGATAAACCTAAATCATGGAAGTATCAAATTTTCTTGCCTCTATTCTACCTGACTTGATTATTCAGGTTCAAGTTATTGAGATTCTTGATCTATTATTGTAAACTGCCATCTTCGGTTTCTAGTTTGTTCATTGTGTATTGTGGGTACTCGTATTTTGTTGTGTAAAAGGCACCTTAGCCATCGTATTTGAGAGCTGAAAGTTCACATTTTTCTCTGGAATTTTTATTTTGAATATTGTTGTGATGGTTTTGACTATTGGCCCTGGGTATGCATGTGTCTCTGATTTCAAGCTTGTTCTCGGTCAAGTTGAGCCTTTTCTATAAACCCTAGATATTCTTCATTATGTTTTGTATTCCGTATCTTCTTTGTACTTGTTGAATTACTCTGAATGGCTCGGTCATGAAAATTTTTTGCACTCCATTGTTTCCTTTTTTGAGCTCCTTTGGGTTCCTTCTAATAATGATCCTGGAGCATTTTCATCCAATTATTCATTCTTTAGGACTCTATTCTAGAGCTTCTTTGTTTATGATCTTTTTTTTACTTATCTTTCAAAACTAGAACAATGAGGCTAATAATATTTTCTAAAAATTTGACTTTCCACTTCATGACTTGTCTTAAGTTTCCTTTATACTACCAGATTCAATTGATGTTGACCCTTTGTTGTTCTTGATGAAGTTTATAAGTGTCATCTAAAACTTCTATCTCCTAAACATGTTTACTTACTTTCTTTGTATCTCCATAACAAAATGTTTCCAATCTTGTACCTGACCATTATGTTTTAAACACACTTGAAACAATGGTTCTTGGTATTCAAACTTTACCTTTTTGATTACCCTTTCTTAAAGACCGACTGTCCTTAAAATGGGTCTCATTCAGTGGGTTGTAACTTTCCTTTTCAACATACTCCTCTAACCATGATTGTCCTTCAAGTCATGAATATGATCTAATCATTTTGTACAAAATGTTTCCCTTTCATTTAAGAAACTATAACTCCATGAATCCAATGTATCTTATTCTATTGAAGTGTTGCAATATTTTACTTTACCTGATAAAACTATGAATCATGCATTTAATCTTATCTCTAAAATATCTACTTCTTTGTAGCATTATGTGGACTTGATACTTGCTTTATTTGAAAACTGTACTTCATAGAATGGCTGTACTTTGTAGGATTATCTTAAGAATTCATGTTATTCAATTGTAAATGATAATGAATGCTCCAAAGTACTTCAATTTGATGACTGAAAGTGTAGTCCATTTCTTTTCTGTTTAAATACTATATTTCATTTTTATTAAAGCTTTGATATGTGTGCTAGAAAATTTAAAATATCCATTTTACATGGCGAAGCCCTGTCAAAATTTTCCAGTATTCTTTCTTTTATTTTTTTTCAGTTGTAATAGATGTATTTTTTGATTTAAAATATAGAATGTATCACTTTTCTATTGAATCTGATTTGTTGTTGGAAATTGAAAACATAATAACTATTATCTTGATCATGGCATGCTTTTCTGCTTTCTATATCACTTATTTGATTTACATAAACTTTTAAAGCATGTATTAGTTAAAAACAACATGATGGAAAGTTGTAAATGTCCATTTTTCATGGTGAAGCCTGTGTCAAAATTTTCCCAGATTTCCTTCTCATTCTGTTTCAGCTGTAATCTTCTCTTTTTCCAGTTAACTTCAGCCTTCAAATTTTGATTCTTATCTTCAAATTGTATTTTGAAACTACAATTTCAAGTCTCCTTCTGTTCTATTGTAACATTCTATTCCGAAATTTGTTCATTCTTCTTAGCATGTACTTATGACTCATCTACTTCATGTACTATAAGATATAAGTTATTGAACTCTACAATCTTTATCTATAGTGAGGACTGTAAGACATGATTTATTTTTTCTTGGCTACAACTTGTACCTGCACACTTAAGAAAATAGTTAGAAAATATGTAGGCTTTTTTGCCTCTCTTATGTCCATGGTTTTTCTTTTCTTCTCTCTCCTTCTTTCTGAGTGAGTAAATCATGTATGTTGTTTGATCTTCAAGTAATCTATATCTCCTGTTATTAAGAGATCCATATGCACGAATTAGGATAGTATAGGAATATGGATTAACCCTGATAACTGATAGATTTATCTTTTCTTCAGGTACAATGCTTTAAGTAATGAAGATGAAGAAGGAACAAAGCTAAAGATGAAGATGCATCAATCTGAAGGATAAACCCCAAGGCAATGATGGGTTCACTCATACTCCTTTATTTTCTCTTTCATGCATGTGTACCTCTTATTTTAGTAGTTGTACTTTACTTTCCAGTTACATCCCATGGCTTGTGTGGGAACATTTGAAATTCCTTATGAATAAAACATTGAATTATGAAATTGAGTTGTGTATTTCTTTCTGCATTTCTAGACTTTCTGATATGGATTGTATGATGAACTAAACAACTCAATAATATAATTGAATGTCTTAATCATGAAGGAAAGAACATTAAAGAATACCTGTAACATCCAGTAATGAACTCTAATTTCTATAATCTGCAGTCATGATTGCTGCTCCAAAACCTAACACTTCATCTATTCTGTAATTTTGTGTCTTCATCAAGGAAAAACAATTGTCCTTCGGGGCTTTGTGTTCTTTTGCTGAAGATAGCATGAAATTGTAGACTATATGATCTTTTATGTTTTGTAATAGCACACATAGCTGCAGATTTCATGTAATCATTAATTAATTCATTAGTAACAATATTTTCTGAAATAACCTCCCCTAGCTTAGGTATACTTCACCAATGCTATCCATCGTAACAAAGTTTCGAGTTGGCCATTTTTACACAAGTACAAAAATTGTCAACATTTTTGGTGATCTTGCAATGGGGAAATATGCTTGACTAGCTTGTAAATATGGAGTGCCTTTCTCTTGTCCATTGGCATGGATTCTAAAGCAAGTAACCAAAATATTCCTTTTGAAGGTACAAACCTTCCAAAACAAACTAAAATTGGGAAAGGATTTGGTAAACCAGATCATGTGCATGAATGCACTTATTGAATTGAAAAATAAGCAATTGTTGGAATTGCATTATTGTGGTGGAGAAATCCTACTCTAAACATACACTGTAGGATTTTCAATAACAGTGTTTGAGAAACATACCATTCACATGAATGGGAAGTTCCTCTCCATTCAACCTAGAGAGATGAAAAGCATTGTTTACTCTTTGCAAGCTGAAATCATGTAAGGACCACTCCAGATTGTATTGAACTTTGTGTGTCTTCCTGGCTTTACACAATCAACATCCTAATTTAACACAATATCTCCTTCATTGAAGATTCTAAATTTGGATTTCTTAACAAAAGTCTTCTTCATCTGTTTCTAATTCTTTTCCATGTTTATCATGAGCTTGATCTCTTAGCTCTTGTAATTCCATTAATTGTTGCATAATGAACCTACAATGATTCATTTTCAAGTATCTCCATTTGATGCACAAATCTAATGTGGGTAACTCAACTGAAATAGGCATTATTGCTTCTCTTTCATAAACAAGCTTGTATGGTGAATTGCCAACTGATCTTTTAGGAGTCACTCTATCAGCCCAAAGTGTTGAATTCAACATTAGATGTCAAGCTCTTTGGTTATCTTTGAGTGTTCTTCTTATGATTCTTAAAAGATTCTTGTTAGTACTTTCAACTAACCCATTACCTTATGGGTAATAATTAGATGAAGAACTTAGATAAATTCCATGGTTAACAACCCAATCTGTTACCTTTGCACCAAGAAATGTTAAAGCATTATCTGATATGATTGCTAGGACACCAAATCTTTAAACTATACCTTCATAAAAGGATAGTATCGAAGTTTCATTAGTATCTTTCAAGGCTATTGCTTTAGTCCAGCATGTAAAGTAATTGTAGCAATCAAAATCCATTGTGTCCTTGTGAAGAAGGTAGGTTTATCATGCCAATAAAATCTAATCCCACTGCATAAAAGGATGATCAACTAAAATGGACTATAAGGGAAGTAGAGCTAAATGTTATTTTCCAACAAAGAAAGCACATTTCTTACACTTTCTAATCTATTCAAAATAGTCCTTGAATATGTTGGACCAATAGTTACCAGCTTTCATAATTTTTAAGGTTGTGGTACATGCTGAGAAATGACCTCCTACAGGTCCTTCATGGAATTCTGATAATAATTGCTGAATTTTATCATAGTCAACACATCATCAACAAGATTCCATTTATATCCTTTTTGGATAATACACCATCAATGAAAACATAGGGTTCAACTTGTAATCTGAAATATTCATTTAATTCTTGTCCATACCTTCCAATAGATGCCATGTTGTAGATAGTTAACTAAATCAATAATCCATCTTGATTCCTGGACTTCTTGAGCAAGTTCAGGTTGCTGATTTTCTGGCTCAACCATGATGTCTGATTGTTGATACGTAATTTCAGCACTATTTTGAATGTTCAAATTTTTCCATATCAGCAATTATATGTTCACACAAGCCTTTTCCTTGAACTATCTTCACAACATGAATATCAACATCATATTCCATGACCTTTGTTATCTAGCCTACTCTTTTCTCATTCAATTCTTTATTTAACAAGAAAGCTTTCACACTTGGATGAGAAACAAGAACATGAATTTTTTTGTTTGAAAGCATGTACTTAAAATTCTTTAGCCCTCTGACTACTGAAAGTACTTGTTTTTCAAGAAATGTGTACCTTGTTTCGTAATCATGCAAGCTCTATCCAAAGAAAGTAATTGGTTGTTCAACATTTTCATCATTAACTTGAGTTAATATGGTTGAGATTGTTTCAGCTCCTATAAGTGCATACATGTAAAATATTTATCAAAATTTGGATTTGCAAGAGTAGGATCTTAAGAGATGGTTTCCTTAATTGATTTCAAACCCTTCTCTCCCTTCCTTGGTCCAAGAGAAAGTTTTCTCTTTCTTTAACATAGTTGTATCAATGGTTTCACCAATGCTGCAAAATCTGGAACAAATCTTCTAACAAAGTTGATTTTTCCAAGAAAACTCTGTAATTCCTTCTTATGAGGAGGTAATGATAGATGTGATATGGCTTCGATCCTAAAAGGATCAATTGCGAAACCTTGTTTAGAAACAATATGACCAAGAAATTTACCTTGATGTACTAAAAAAGATAGACTTTAGCGGATTCAAAGATATTCCAAACTATCTACATAACTGAAAAGTCTACCTTAGGTGTATTATGTTGTTCATGAATTTTTTGAGAATACAGTAACATCATCTAAATAAACAAGGATGTATTTATTTAACAAGATGCGAAAAATCCATGTCCATTGAATACACCTTGAAATGTTCCACCAGCATTTGAAAGGCTGAAAACATTTTTTGTAAGCATAAGTACCTCACTTAGTGGTGAAAGTTGAGGTACCTATGTTCTTCTTAGACTAAAATCTTCTTGTATCCACTATAACTATCTAGAAGAGATAGTCTATCTGAACCAGAAACTGTTCTCAAAATCTGATCCATATTTGGAAGTGGGTAGTGATCTTTTAATGAAGCTTTTAAGATCTCTAAAATGAACATAATCAATTTCTCCATTTTTCTTCCTAACAAGAACAAGATTAGCTACCCAACTTGAAAGCTTAATTGGAAAGATAATACCTTGATTCGATCAACTTAGATAACTCTTTCCTCATTAGAGGCTCTATTTTGGGATTTACAGGCCTCTATTTTTGCCTAACTGGCTTGGAATTTGACTACAATTCAATAGTGTGTTATGCTAAATTGGGATCAAACCCTTTCAGGTCTTGGTATTTCCAAGCGAAAACATCTTTAAATTCCTTAAAAGATTAATAAAAGAATGTTTTTCAGCTAAAGAACATACCTTTCCAAGAAATAAATTTTTCCCTTCATCAACTGAGATCTCTTCATAGTTATCAAGCATGTGTTGACATCTTATTTTTGACCTTCCTTAACTAATTGTCAGTGCTGAAGATGTCTTCTAATATGACCAGACCTCGAGGAATTTTATTTGTCTTTAAGTATGAACAATCTAGTCACCATATAAGTGTTGTAATTTATCTTGATTTACTACAGAAAATTTGGCTTCTTGCTGCAAAAACCTGTAGATTTGATCATCACTTTCAAAAACCTGCATCCAATGCAAGTCATTATCAAGTATAAAGAAGGCCTAACAATCCAGCTTTATATGTGGCTGAATTTCTCTATTTTCAATCTGTTTCAGCACTTCAAAACTAGCTACCAATTGTTGCAAGTCTACCTGCATGCTTATTTTCTATCACTTAGGAATGTGTGGATGTTAATAGCTTCAAAATTTCCATTAACTTTGAAACTCTATGCTGTAAACTTCATAATTCATTCTTGTACAAACAGAAATTTCTTACTTTTATAACTTAACTCAGAATCACCAAAAAGGCCATAGCATCTAATACCTCTCTTCTGGCCCATGCCTTTTGACCATGAATTCGACATTTTGTAACTCATGGCTACGTTGGTGAAGTGCATGAAATCCTTGGCGACTCTAAGCTGAGAAATACCTTGACTCTTTTTGGGGAAGTGAGCATCAAACTTTCTCCTCACCCACTTTCACTTTTAACTCCATGGAAATGAAGTTTCCAAACTTCTGCTCCATTTTCTGTTTTGGACAAAGTAGGGAATTGGTGTCCTTTCTTCTGCATATTTTATGTTGGTATCTAAATTGATTCTCCTGCTTGGGCGTACTGAGAAACATCATGGACTTGTTAGGATGTATGGATTCATTTTAATCATAATATTATTTTGTAACTGGGGAGGGGATTCAACTAACTCTTTGTCACTCTGGTGTTGGACAAATTTGGATAGCACCTCAATGAGGGTTTGATCTGCCCTCACTACTTTAGGTTTGCGTTCAACCAGAAGGTGAGAGGAATGTTCTATAAATGTTACAGTGAAGGAGATCAAGAGATACTTCTTTACACAATTTTCAATTAGAACCTTGAGAAACTATGACTCAATACAAACATATCAAAGATTTCACGAGTTGTCACCTAGAGAGTGGAGATGTTTCCTGGACAAGGTTTAGGGTTACTAAAGGTAAACAATTGAAACATGATTTTCTCTGCATACTTTGGTAATGGAATTTGTTCATTTCTGGATACATGTACAAGCAAGGGATAGTTCATGTAGGATTCATCATTTGAGAGATCTTTTTGTGGGAAGTTAAGCAAGATAAATTGATTATACACAATATTTGCAGATAGTTTAGAAAAATTGGAAAACTCACAGACAAAATGCTTCAAAATAAACAGAAAATATTCCTTCAAGATTAGAAAGTGTAATCATTGGAGGCCCGAGAGATGCAAGGTTTCACACACTCTTCAGAATTCAACACAAAGGCTACATGTGTAAAGACTTCAATCAAATCTAAAATCCCTGGTTCATCATGCCTAAGATATACTCTTTGTATTAGGAAAATAATCTTTATCCATAATTTAGAACATGAAAGAAAAGTGATTTTAAATTGTTTATTTTCATTACCAGATGAAAGCTCTTCTCATAATGAAATTGAAAATGCCATAATACTAACACATAGAAGTGATATTTTAGTGACTCAGTGATATTTAAACATAAGATTGCAATCAGGAATTTGAAAAACTATTTGAAAACATTCTGAAATAAAAGCAAAAAAATTATGCGAGCATGTTCAACACAGGTGATTCATTAAGGTTCATTTGATTCATCATTTTAAGGGGAAATTTTCCTCTGGAAATAGTCTCAGAGATTTTCAATGACTGTACACTTACAGCCACCTTGACATGATTAAATCTAAAACACAAGGGAAATACAATTTTCTCAGAAGATCTCTCGGGAAATTCCATTTTTCTCAAAATTTCTCGAGAAAAATTAACTTAAATCTTATGCAAGAGTCTTCTCATTGCATTTATACAATTTAACTCTCTAAATCCATTCAATTAAATTTTCCCCCCAAAAAATGATATTCGAGGAATCCTTTATTTTCATAAAATGATACAAAATTGTTCCATAAAGTGATGTCTTGGAGCAAAAATTTACACCCCAATCAGTTGCCAAGTGGATAAATCATGAATTGATTCTACTGTTTCTTTAGTTCCTCAACAATATTTTTAATCATTAATGTTATTCCATCAAATGTGAAGAAATCCCCGTTTTAATCATTCTCAGGTGTCTCCATATGGCATAGATCTGACAAGAAAATTCCTTTTCACCTTTGAGAACACACCTTGAGTATAAAAAGGAGCCAGCGGAAGCCTCCACGTGTCTTAATGGAACACTTTTGATATGGTGACTAAAAGTGGAGACCTTAAACAAGCAGTAGAATCACCACGTGTCCATTCCAGAAAATTTATTGAAAACATTTAAGGACCAGCTGAAAGGTGTCATGTGTCAAGGGTCTGAGAAAGTTTCTTAAAAAAATTAAGTATAGAGAGGATCAATAGAAACCTCCACATGTCCCTTTGGCACTTGGCTTAAAAATTAAAGTACAAGGGCAGGTCCCAAGCAAGCTTTCGGGCTCTCCATCTTTCCACAGGCCTTAGAATTTTTTTTGATAATTTTAAGTATAGAGAGGAACCAGTGGAAGCACTCCAAAAGTCTCCCTGACAAAACTGCTAACACAGGACTCATAAGCGGATCCTCGAATGAGCGTCAGCCTTCCACATGCCTATGGTCTGACAAAGCTACACTTTCCACATGAAAAAACTTCTAAGTTTGGGCAGGGCCAGGAAAACCTCCACGTGTCTCCTTAACTACCTTAAGGTAGGACCTAGAGGAGGATCCTCAAATGAGCGTCAGCCCTCCACGTGGACAAGCTTTGACTTGAAGTGAACCTTAAAGTTTCAAAATTCCCCACTGACTCACCATCCAATTAAGAATGAACATGTATCTACTTCAATATCGACAGAGATAACTTTTGGCAGGGAAAAATGCCCGTCGATTAGTAAGATGCAGGGGAACTTCACCATTTGCGCCCAGAATTGAATCTTTCATTTAAGGACACAAACATTTGGAAATGATACAAGACCCAAATGTGAGTCTTCCATGACCATGGAGAATGATCTTCAACAACATACAAATGAAGAAAAATTTTCACATATCCATTCAGGGAACTAGAAAATATGACAGATCCCTGCAGGTTGAAGAATTTTTAGAGCAAACGGGGCGAGATAAAATTGAGCACCAACAACACCAATTGCTGCAAATTGATCTCCATACTTATTTTATATTCTAGGAATAGATTGGATGTTAATAGCCTAACAAAATATTCCAGTTAATTCTAAAACTCTATGTTTGTAAGACATTCAATAATGGATTCTTACAAACATTGAATTTTTTTACTTGATTGATAAACAGAAGACTCAAAATCACCAAAGATCTGCAGCATGCTAATACCTCTCTTTCTGGCCCAAAGTAAGCCATGAATTAATGTTTTGTATTCAACTCCATTGTAAGTACATGGTTGTGAAATACCTTTCGTTTGTTGGGGAAGTGAGCATCAAACCTTCTCCTTGTCCTTTCTTGTTTTTAGCTCCATCGAAATGAAGCTTCCAAATCCCTTCCGTTAATGCAATGAAATTTTGGATAGGAAGGAAATTGGTGTATTTTCTTCATGTACCAGAAATACATGCCAAACAGATGCTCTTCAACCCTTCTTTGAAAGGATCATGAGCATGTTCTTCATGTGTCTTTTCATCCATAAATATGTTAGAAACACCATCTAATGCTGAAACATGAGCTATATTATCAAAATTAGACTGGTCTAAGGCTACATATTTAACTACTACATTAGAAGCGTGAGGCTCAATGTGAAATATGGCCAGCATTTCTAAATTGATAGTAAACTTGATCCCATAATGAGTAATGAAAAACAAGAAAGACCAATCTGAAGAGAGATAGCCTCCTATCTTTGCTGTGAAATCTCTTAATAAACATATTAGTAAAGTAAGAAGGTAAGTCTATAACAATAATATTTTGCAGGATGAAAACATTTGGGAAAGCATCCAATGTTACCTCTATATTTCTGATGACACCAACTATATTAATTGTAGTTCCATCCAACTGTAGGACACTCTTTTCTATAGGTTCATACTATAGACCCAATTTCTCTCCAATTGCTTTTGGCATAACTATGCTACTTGCACCACTGTCCACCATACAGTTATGAAAAGATGTTATCCAATAATAAATGATAGATAAAATGGTGGTGGCTTCTTTATGTTCATGAGCATTTAAGACTTTCTGAACCATCCATTTAACCTCTTTGATGCGGTCTTGTTCCATTGTTCCAAGGACCATGTATGCTTTCTGGACTTCCTTTTCTATGTTTTAGAAGAAATATGCAACTTAGCAAGTTCATGAGAAAGTAAATCTTACTATCCTAGAATACTTAGAGCATCCCACATTGAGATGTTAACATTATGCTTTTTCATTACATCAACAATGTTAAAATAAGCAACAGTTTTAGAGACAGATTCTATTGTTTTAGCATAGGCTTTGGTGAAAATTGATTCTACTTCAGCTACTTTTGATATCTGAGGTATAAATAACCTTCTTGGATCAAGCTGTAGTTGTTTTTGCTTGTTCTTTACCTACTGTAACAGCATACTGTTTTTTAGGAACAACAACACTGTTAGCTGGTTTTGGGCTTATAGTTGTTGTTTTATTAGTGATAGTAGGTAGAATAGGCCTATTCTACTATTTTTTACTCTCTGTAGCCTTTTCTTGAGCCCTAGTAGTAACTACTAATGAAATCATCCTCACTAAAACTGACTAGGTTTTGTTCAGGTGCCTTCTAAACCTGAGTATCTTGCTACCAACCCTCCATTTGAGGCATGAAAAATGTCTCATATTGAGGTTGTGCAACAAGACTTATGTTCAAAAAAGTATTCGCGTAGCTTGTAGCTGAATGAGGTTGATTACAAGGTTGACACCACTCTTTCGTAGCCATATTAACTTGAACTAAAGTGTTAGATGAACTAGGATCCTTTGGGTTAAACTGCCTTGGCTGATAAGACTACCTATAATTTTGATTCTGTTGGTAAGGATGCCTATTTTGTTGGTTTTGCTGCTAAGGAGCCTGATAAGGTCTGCTAGGTAATGTAGGCCTATTCTTGATTGAAGTCAGCTTGTTCCCCATAGTCTACAAAGCTTTAAAAAAATCATCTGATGGCTCTGTAACAACGGGTTCTATAATTGTGATAGGTTGTGGGATAGAAGCTCAATCTACCAATAAAGGCATTGAAGGCCTTGGAGCTAATTTTTCAGCTTGAATAAGACTATTTTCAGCTCAGATGGTGATATCATAGGCTGCTAGGAGATTCTCTCCTCCCATAGACTAAATCATAGTTGAAATATCATTGTTTAATGCACTAAGATAATAAAGAAAAACATGAAGAGCTTGAGGCTTGAAACTTGTTGGAATTATCTCCCAAGTTCTAGAAAAATGGAAGTTGAAACTAGACATAAATTCATTGGGAGTTATTTTAATGGTAGACAATTGTTCTATGAGAGATAAATGATCAGAATTATCTTGAAATTGTTTTAAGCAATTTACCACCTAAATCATACCAAGTTCTTATGCTTCCAATCTCTAGATTTCTATACCATTTACAAGGCTTGTCCTTTAAGGGATGCAGCTAAAAGTCTCAAAGTTACATCTTCATGAGTGATATTATGAACTGCACATAAGGCTGCAACATCTTTAATGTTCTCTATAGATGTAACCTGATTTTCAGCAGTGAATGATGGTAAAATTTTCATGGAAGCATTAGGGATGTCATGATAAACTGGGAGTACTAATGGGCTGCCATTAGTAAATGTCACAAAATTCCTTGGTGGTTGAATAGCCATTTGAAAGACTAGGATCTGAATAGAGAAAGTGAAATGTGGTGAAGGAATATTATGAGGAGGGTTCTCAAAACCTGGCCTATTATAAGGTAAAGTATTATAAAACATTCTCCTTCTTGTAAAATTAAAAGATAAAGAAATAAACTTAGAAGGAATTCCTCTTACCGATGATCTTGTAGTCACTTTAGGCATGGAACATGATGCAATACTGGTCTTAAATCAGCTTTCACAAGAGTCGTTAAATAGATATTTAAATGTTTAGAAAATAAATTTTTGCAGCTTGATGTCCTGAAAGTAACTTTTATCTGATGTAAATCTATCATAGATGTGTTGTGAATATTTGTAACTTGCATGCAGATATGATTTGTAGTCCCACTGAGTGTGCCAAAAATTGTTATCTCTCGAAAGTGCATCCTATAGAGAGATGGTTGCAGGTGTTCTAAGCTTGCAAAATTTATCTCTCTTTCGTAGATACAATAGAAAAACCTTAGGTCTGTGGGTATACCTATTTTGAGGTGAGTCTCTAGTATCAAGGCCGGGTTCCTTATTTATGTATCCTAAACTAATTTTATGCGGTTTAAGGGTAAAAGATGACTATAAAATGAAATTAAAACTATGGTGATACACCAAAATTATGTGAGGTCTTTTATTGAGTACATAAACAATTGATATGGAATGAATTTCTCATGCACATGCCAACAATTTTCTAAAGATAATTCAGGGTAAACACTTTGATATATTGAGGGATAAAAACACAACAATTTTGATAAGCTAGACATACACATTAATATCATGCAGAAATTACTGAATTTGCAACATGGAAGATGATTAATCAAGGAATTCAAATTCATAAGATTAATGGAAACATACACAAGACTACAAATAATTAGAAAGGCAGAAAATACTTCACATTGAAAGGGAAAAACTGGCAGAAAATTTCTTCAACACTCCTGTATCCAAAAAATTCCTCTCCTGTGCTTTGCTAAGGCACACATTATATAGAAAAAATAATTCACCCCACCCTTCCTAACAATAGACTAAAGTTGTACTCGCCCCATTTATCCTATTATTATCCGTTATTTAGTAATAAATAAAGGAATAAAATAAAGAAAACTAGTACAAAGAGGCATTAATATCCTTTGGTTACAAAAGTATCATTAGTCAAATTGCAGTTGATTGTTCTATTTTTTAGAAAAAGCATGGGTGAATATTTCTAAAAATAAACCTTTCTTGATGTGCAAGTCTCCCTCTAGGTACATGAAAATTTGTCTTCTTGTGCCTGATGTGACATATGTCATTCTGATCCACTTGTCTCCTTGGATGCACATGCAAAAGCTATCTCCCAGTGAGTGAGATAAACTAATTACATTATTTGTAAAAATTGGCAATATTCATCCAAATATCCACTTGATGGGGACCACCTCCAATCTCAGGTTTTGATGTTGACATTCCTTGTCTTCTAGTGGTCATATGGATAGCATACTGTAAATCATCTCCAACCCCTCCAATAGTGGGCACCACTTTTACACTTCACCATTTGATGAATACGAGGTAACTTTGTAAGTATTAAGGTAAACGTTATTTAATTATTAGTTTGGATGGCATGTTACATAGTTTAGACCTTATACAAGGTCAATGCAAACAATGTCATTCGGCCACCCTTTGATAACACATGGCATATCATAGTCTGCCAACTTTTAGTCTTGGTTATCATTGTGAGCATGTATACTTGTTAGCCCCCTTTTGATCATTTGGGACATAGGCTATGGTTTAAGCTTCTCCTTTTGGGTGATCATTGCACAATATAATTTGGTCAGATTTTGCATCATTTGGAGCTTGGACTATAGTCGATAAGTCAAAATGCAAATAATTTTTAAAAAAATAAGGGCTGGCCCCTTTGTGATGATAATTCACCCCTCCATGCATTTTTTTCGGTGGTATTTTAACTAAGGTCAAGTTAACTTTAACGCTGGTGGTTTTGTTTAAAAATTGGTGCCTTGATTCAGGCCATTGATCGGTGTCCCTTTTAATCTATAACTGTTGATCTTTAACCCATGATTAGGGTCTCTGATTTGGAATTTAATGAGGTAGCTGTTAATGTGACCATGGTGATTTGCATTGAACTTTGTTGATTGGTTTCCAATCGTTGATCTCTATATTGTGGGATCTCAGGCTGTCAATCTTTGACTCATGGTTAGGGTTTGAACCCTACGATTAGAGTGGTTGGTGGCATTTGATCATCATGGTTTGCATTGAATATTGTATCCATCTTCAGCCATCAATCTTTACACGGCTTGATCTCTGATCATTGATCGCTAATTCCTTGTTGAGTTAGATTGCACCTAGGTTAGTGGGTGTGTTGAAAAGTACCCAAGCTCCATCATTTTGTCATTCTTTTTTTTCTCGCTCTGAGTGGCAAAGCCCTGAAAAATTTGTTTCAGATCACCATTTTAGTATTTCAAGCTTGGCTCTCTTACAGGATTGGTCTTCTAAGCTCGATTACATCAATATCTTTGTGGTTTTTACTCTATTGAGTTTTATGAGAAGGGTAATAGTCGGGTTTTTCCACCATTGTCATGAACTTCGAGCTCCAGGTTCTTCTGCCATTCTACCTCTATAGAATAATTCATGTGGTCTGAGCTTCCTTCTTCATTATCTTCGAGGTGGTCACCATTATTAGTTGTTTTGAGCTCTGAGAACTCAGTAGATTGAGAAGCCCTTATGCATATATGTTTTTTCTTTCTCTTTGTTCAGTACTTTCTAAGCAAGGTAGTTGTGGATGCTCGCCACCATGAATGGTTATACGTTTGCTAATTTTTCTCTTACACACATACACTTCTATTTTCATTTTCTTCCTTGGATATGTCACTGAAACTCTTGAAATTATTATTGGATTCTGTGATTTCTTTCTCCTTTTTGACTCCCATGTTCAAAACTTCTCATGGGAATATGGATTTATTTCTTCATCATTCAGTTGCTCGAAAGTTTCAACTATTTGATTATAAACGGTGAGTTCTTTTCTTTTACTCTGATTTATAAATACCCATTAATGGGTTTTTGGTCTTTAGCTAGGACCTATACCCTTCTCACTCTGATACTACAAATTGAAACTAAGTTCAAATGGAATAATGAATTTTTAAAATAATTCAATATTTCTTTAGCGTGGATATGAATGAACTTTTGATTCAAAGTTTGAACTTATATATTGTTTTCTCTATTGAATGGTGATAAATGAAATCATGGAAGTATCAAATTTTCTTGCCTCTATTCTCTAACTTGATTATTCAGGTTCGAGCTATTGATATTCTGATATATTATTGTAAACCGCCATCTTTGGTTTCTAGTTTGTTCATTGTGTATTGTGCGTAGTCATATTTTTCCATGCAAAAGGCACATTGGTCGTCATCTTTAGAGATAAGTTCACATTTTGATCTTATTTTTATTTTGAATATTGTGGCAAGGGTTTTGACTATTAGCCATGGGTATGAGATGTGTCTTAGATTCAAAGCTTGTTCTTGGTCAATCGTTGAGCCTTTTATGGAAACCTTGGATATTCTTCATTATTTTTTGTATTCCATCTTCTTTATACTTGCTAAATGACTTTGAATGACTTGGCTATGAACGTTTTATTGCACTTTATTTCCTTTTTAGAGTTCCTTTGGGTTCTTTTTGGGGTTCAAATTAGTCTCGCCTCAGTTTACCTTTGAAAATCTATCGATTTATGGCCTCTGGCACTTTCTTTTCCCCATGTTGTGCTTGGTTAATCTTTGTTTCCATTTTTAATCTGTTCCTGGCTCGTAGATCACTTATGGGTTCATGGTTAGCTCTTTGTTTCCTTGTTCCTTTGGAAAAGGTCTATAATTTGGGTCTCCTATTCTCTGTTCATCTAAAAACTTGGGTTCTCCCATATTTTCCATTCTCCATAGTCGGGATTTATTTTGTTTGTCATTTCTGCCCCAAATATTTGAAGAAAAATGAATGGATGTGTCTTTGATGGACATTTTTGAGCCTTGTAACATTTTTAAATTCTTTATCCTTTGAGAAATTTTCATTTTAGGGCTCAAATGATCATTTTTCTGTATTTTACGGTTTGACGGGTGTTTCTCCAAGTCAAATTTACATCCTTGCAGCGACAGGGGATGTGGCACCTTTTAGTTAGATGCGGCTCAGCTAGGTACTTCAAAATTTCTATGAATCGCCTCATTTTAAAATGTGTCCACCTGGAGGAATGACGCTCATCTAAAGATACACTTTTTTATTTGGCCTTGGAGTAGCGTCGGGATGACACGTGGAGGTTTCCTCTGCTCGGACTTAGAGAAATTTAATGCAGCTAAAATAGTTTGGCGGAGAGCAGGGACACGTTGCGAGCCCATGCTCACTTAGAGTCTTTTAAAGAAGTGCCAAGAGGACAATTGGAGGCCTATGTTCACTTTGCATTTTCTTGGAATTTTCAACATCCAAAGGAGACTACCCCAGAGCATGAAACTTGGCACCTTCCACTGAGCTTGGAGCCTTTAAAAAAATTTTGCTAGGCTAGGACATGTGGTGAGCCTGTGCTCATTCAAGGTCTCAAATTTTGGGGACTATCTCAAGATGTGTAATTGTGACACGTAATAGTTTGACAAGATAAAAGGAGTGGGGAAGTGGACCATTGGGGGTAACTTGCATTTTTTCCCTTTGATTTTCAAAGGATCAAAACATCAAAATGGCCTGCAAGCCCAACGAAGGGAAGGTTAAATCTTGCTCCTGTAAAAGGTAGAGGTGCAGACCTTTGGAGAAAATTTGGAAAATTTTCCCTTTGTGGGAAAAGGAGTTAAGAGTATAGAAGGGAGCGTGGTTCCACTAGGACCCATATTGGAAACTTGAAGCAGAACGACAGAGCTGCAGGAAAAACTTGGAAAATTTTCCTTTTTGCAAAAAGAGGGCCAAATGGAAGAATTTATCCATGGTTCCTTTGGGACCCACCTTAAGAGATGTGTCAGGATCATTTCCTAAGGGCAGAGGTGCAGAAAAAAATATGAAAAATTTCCATGTCTCCAAAAGTTGTAAAAAGTCGAAGGGAACCCCGGGGCCAGTTTTAAAATTTGAATCTTCCACATAGACGGCCCAAATTCAAAGGTAAATATCAATGACGGCTGAGAGTTTAAATCTGATTTCCCCCTCATTTTACTAAAACACACCTGGAAGTGTGATTCTTCATGATTTCTTGGTATTTCCTACACGCCAGGGAGAGAGGGGAGTTAATGTTGATATATAAGTTTGGTGGGGAGATCTGGAAGAGGTCTTTCGCCATTAAAATGTTCTGATTATCGAGATTGATCATATTTTCTGTTTTTCTTCTCCTGATCAAAAAGAGCAAGTGGTTAGCAAATTGAAGAAAGAGTTATCTACCAAAGGAAGGATTTGAATGCGGGAGATATTTAATGAGATTTTCCCCCTCAAGCACCTGGTAAATTTTTACATATATGATCTTAGAAATCATGATCATGATCATGGCAAGCACTGGCACACTCAATGTCTAGATTTTTGGGAGGGGGGGAATTTGTTGTAAAATGTTATAAATGGCATGAATTTTTCATGTAAATGATTGGAGTGTTAGGGGTCGGGATTGAATTTTCTACTAGAAAAAGGCTTGGCAGAGCCCATCATTTTGAGAAGCCCTTTGAGAAGCTTATATATCTCTTTTTTACTAAATATGATCATTTCAAGGTGGCTGCAAGTGTACAGCCATTAAAAAGCTCTAAGACTATTCTAGAAAATTTCCCCTGCTGATAGATTTAATCAAATTTGAGTTATTTTGTGTTGTCTTGAGAAAAATGTTTTTGTTTTATTTCTGATTGTATGTGAGTAGTTTTTCTTGTTTCTATTGCAATATTGTATTAAAATATGATTCAATCACACAAGCCTCAATCCTTGTGATAGATTAGTGGCATCTGTAATTTCATTTCTCAGAAGAGCTTTTATTTGGGATTGGAATAAACGATTTAAAATCACTTTTCTTTCATCTATTGATAGATATTGTCTATAAGCCTATGGGTGTACCTCAGGTGTGCTTTGACTCAAATCTTGATGCTTTTTTGGATTTTCTTACTCAAGCCTTCGTGATAGAATCTCAAATATTGTGTGAAAAAGTGATAATCTAGGTCTCCATTGAAGCACATATTCTAGTTAAAGAAAATTTTTATCTATCATGTGGCATTCTATTGGTTTAACCTTCCATTTAGTAAGATTCTTTAAGGATTTGGGGAATCAAGTTCATCTTGCCCCACCTCCCACTAAAATTTTATTCAAAACAACCAATCGTACCCGTACTACCCTTGTTTGCCATGTGTGTATGCCAATGCATAATTCCCATCACCAAAAAATTCAGAAGCAATCAGGGTCCCAAATGTCTTCAGTAACCTTTGCCTTGTTGTGAAAATATATCCATGATCTGGAAGTGACAACTAATGGGAGTTATATTTGGTGTGTTGATCATATTTTCCCAAGGTATTCTCTATAAAATTTATGCAAAAGAAGGATTTATACTTGTTCTTCAATAACAGAGGTTACAAAATAGGTTCTCTTACCTTGGTTGAAAGGAATAACCTAAAATAGTTAGTATTAGATCACATCCTTTTAAGGTGCTACCCACACCTTTCAAAACCTGGGTTCTAACAAGTCAGATATATTGCTTCCCTAGCTACAAAACGACATACATGATTATCTATCTACCTCTGAGTGTGCTACCAAATCCATGATGCTACTCGGTCTTTGAAGGAGATTAAATTTGGGTACCAACACAGTTCTGGCATTGTTGTTGTGGATTGTTGAAGTTGCCGAGACCAATTTTTTGATTTTTTGATATTTCATATCCATCTAGCCCGTCAACAACACTTATGGCACCATTGCCAGGGAATTGGTTTTAATTACTAGGAACTAATTTACATCACTGAAGACTAATTTTTTGATCTATTATTGGTTCATATCTATTTGTCTCGTCAGCATGCTTCTGGTGCCATTTTTAGGGAATATAGTTTATACTCAGACCCTGGTACTGTACGCAACTTTTCTAGTCTTTACAAGTTTTTACACTAGCTTTCATTTAATAAATCTAGGTAAAGAAAAGTTAGAATCTTTCCATTTCCATTTTCTAGCATTGAAATACATTTGATAGATAATATTTAGTGCATTTGCACAACTAAGGTGGAAATCCGTAGTGGTGACTCCCTGTTGATCTGATTTTAATGAATACTAGTGTCTTAACCTCTGTCAAGTGAGTTTTGTTACCAAAATTTGCAAAGCTAGAAGGAAGAAGATCTTTCTTTGCTATGGATCCTACTAGGAAATTGTTTCCAGAGCTACTAAAAGAAAAATCAGAAGGAAGAAAATCCTAAAGAGTTGTGAGGGATCAACAGACAAGGAGAGGGATCTCCATTGATGAAAGTGATCCACCTATTATTGAAGACTGAAATTCAAGTGACTTTGAATCATGTAGCCTCTTTGTGGAATTGAATTATCCAGCTGGAGAAGGGCCTTCATTTGATTTTGAAAGGTTTGCTTCACATTCGGTATCTATATTTTCTGAGGTTGATAGGGATTTCCAAGAGACAAGGCCTTTGGATGGTATCCATTTTGAAAATTATACTCCTGTGTTACGAGGACCCTTTACCCCTTATCAATTTATCACCCCTCTAGGATCACCTCCTCAAAACAGTATGGCCCAACCCCCACCTAGACCGCCATTTATTGTAAACACTTTTGGACCTATAAATTTTATGGGAATGGCTAGTTATCCAAATGCAGTTCCCCAAGATGTAAGGAACATAATGCCAAATTTCTAAGGGAACAATGCTATTATTGGTGACCAATATCTAAAGATTTTAATCAATATGATGTAAGACTTTGAGATTGAACATGAAGATGTATATATCAAGCTATTTATCCATACCTTGGAAGAGAATTCTAGGAACTGTTATAAAGCATTGTCAGATAACTCTATTGATTCTTGGGCTGAGATGAGTAATACATTTAGATTGTAGTATGGTGATAGAACTAACCCTAGGTTTCTTTTGATAGAATCTGAAAATATAAAAAAGAATCCTAATGTGTCATTACATGATTTCAACACAAGGTTTAATAAGACCTTGAGGAGATTGCTTGTTATGATAAGGCCTTGTGATGAGTCATGTTTGATCAAATATTCTAATGCATTTGATAAAAAGGCTGCATATTACTTGAGAGACAAGAACCCCAAAAATTTGAGGCAGTGCTTCACCATGGCTCTGCAAATAAAGAAAAACATCAAGGCAATTGAAAATCCTCTAAAAAGGGAGGGCGTAAAATAGATTAACCCATAAAAACCTCAAATGAGTAAAGTTTTTTATTTAGAAGAAGTTGTGAAAACTTTGGCAGGGGCTGTCAAAGAAATTTCCTACAAACTAGCCTGAGAAGATAAGGAAATTATACAGAGCTTACAAGGTCAACACAAGCAACAAACCCAATCTTTAACAGGTTTACAAATCACTAAAGATATGATGACAGAGGTAAAGGACCTGTTGGATTTGGAAATAAGCATCCCCAAGGCAAGGAAAATAGAATGGAGCCTAACCCTTTGGCTGCCAGGGTTGCTGTTATGGAGGAAAAAAATGTCATTGATTGGTGTGACAAATGTTTCATGCCCCATGCTCCTTGTGAAGAATATCAGCAAGTAGAAGAAGAAGTTGATAATGATGATGATGTCTGCATGGTGGGTTGCTCCACAAGCTCACAATAAGGGCAACTTCAACTAAGGTGATAAGTTCTTGGAATGCTACCATCTTTTGGGACTGCATTCATAGGGTACCTATTCTTTCTCCCTCTCATAATTTAGAAGTAGATAGTGTACAGGATTTTTAATTTCCCAATAATGACTTTGAATATTTAAGGGCTGTAATGATAAAGAAGTATGATGGAGGAATTACATCTAATGAAGATAGGTAGTTATTGATGAATGTTGTTGTTGCTCAAGAGAAGGAATATAATATAAGAAGTAAGGATGTCAAAGGGACAAGGCCTCATACCAAGCCAAAATATCCCTTACTTTCAAACATTCCTAAAGAGACTCCTAAGAGAGAGGCATCTGCCAAAAGTGATGTAGTTTTAAACAAAAATCATATCCCTCCTCATGCCCAAGTTATCAAAAATCCTATACCACCTAATGAGTGTGTTGGATTTCCTTCAAATACTACCTTGCCAAGGAATGTCCCATATGATATTGCCCAAGTTTTAAGTCAAATCAAAGTATTTGTTCCAATTTTTGAGTTGCTTAGGATTCCCGAGCACAAAAAGAGAGCATTTGAATACTTTGGATTGAAAGAAGAGAAGACCGCCCTAGGTAGAAATGTAAATATTGTGGAGGCTCCTCCAATCATTTAAGAACTAGAGACAACACCAGCATTGGAGGAGCTATATGAACCAATTAAGGTCTATTTGGGGACATCCTTGGTGGACTCTCAGATGAATGTGGATCCTTTCTTCACCAATTTGATCATTAAGGACAAATTGTTGCACAACTGCATGTTTGACTCAGGGGCACCATGTAATGTCATGCCTATGGAAGTCATGAACAAGCTGAATATCAAAGTGACAACAACATATGAGAAATGCACTGCCATGGAATCTAGAGAAGTTCCAGTGGTGGGATGTGTGAAGGGTTTGGTGGTGCAACTTGCAGCTTACCCAGGTAAAAATTTAAACCTTGATGTAGTCATTATTAACTTCCCATCCAAGTGAGGTATGCTACTATCAAGAAAATGGGCTGCTAGTGTTGATGGGAGTGTCTAAATGGATATTTCCTATGCCACCACTCCAATAGAAGGTAGCCTTGTCAGATTGTATGGAGAAGAGAAAATGTTGCATCTTATTGAGGATCCCAACAATGCATCCTATGAAGTATTGTATACAAATGTTAATGCTGACAACTTTGTGGGATTTGTTGATGGAAGGAGCACAAGATTGAGGAATGTAGGAATCTTGAACAAGCGGGATCTCCTTGGACTCTATTTTTTGATGGAGCTTGCTCCATGTTTGGGAATGGTGTTGGTGTTTTTCTACTTTCTTTTAGTCAGGAAAAATTGTTTTTTCCTTCAAACTCAACTTTGAGTGCACCAACAACATTGCTGAGTATGAGGCATTGTTGTTAGGTTTAAGAATTGCTTCAAAATATGGTGTTAAGGACATCATTGTCAAAGGAGACTCAAAATTAATTGTAAAACAAGTCAAAAAACTATATGCCATAAAGAATTACTGAATGAAACAATATAAACATGTAGTTTGGGATCTTATTGAGATGTTTGATTCATTCAACATAGTCCATCATGATGGAAAATTTAATGACTTGAAAGACAAGCTTGCAGTGTTGGGGTCTCATTTTGATAATTGTACAGTGTCCCCATACTATGAATATGAGGTTGAGGTATTGACAAGACCTTCTGTCCCCTGACAACATTAAACATTAGCAGGTTTTTGATGATGATGCTCAAATAAGAAGATTTATGAAAAAAAAGGGAGAGTTTTCTGATCAATGCATTGATTAAGAGCCAATCGTATGTACAAAAGAGAGAAAGGAAACCTTGTTTGGCAAGGGCATCATCCAGATAAAGACTAATACCATTCCTAGAGGGCTAGTTGGTCTTGAGTCTAATTTTGATAATGTTGATCGCATTGTTAAAAAATGTATAACAACCTCGAGGGATATTGAGGAGTATGACCTTAGCACAAAGGAGAAGCCAAGGAAAATTTCGTTAGGCAACAATCTCAGCAAGGAGGAGAAGTAGTCATACATCCAGTTGTTGAAAAAATACCAAGATTGCATGGCTTGGACCTATTCTGAACTAAAAGCATACAAAGAGGACCTGTTTCAGCATGAGATTCCCTTGGAGTCTAATGCAAAGCCATTCAGGCAGAAATAGAGGCCAATCAACCCACTCTTATCTCTCAAAATGCAAGAGGAGCTGAAGAAGCTAAGAGATGGAGGGATTATTCAGCCCACTAGGTATTCTTCTTGGGTTGCAAACCTAGTACTAGTAAGAAAGAAGAATGGTGATATCAGGTTATGTGTGGACTTCAGGAACCTGATCAGAGTATCAATGAAGGATAATTATCCTCTACCAAATATGGAGGACATGCTGCAGTTAGTGACTGGTTCTAAGTTGCTTTCCACCTTAGATGGTTTCTCTAGTTATAACCAAGTTGTGGCGAAGGAATCAGAAAGGATAAAGACAATATTTAATACTCGTTGCGGGACGTATGTTTATGTCAGGATGCCCTTTATTCTAATGAATGCTAGAGCTACCTTTCAAAGAGAAATGAATGTTACTTTTGTTGGTTACATCAATGAGTTTATTGTAGTTTATCAAGATGATGTAACTGTATTCTCCAGAAAGAGAAGTGACCACTTGCTAAACTTGGAGAAGATGTTCATAAGATGTAGAGAATGTGGCATCTCACTAAATCTAAAGAAGTACCATTTTGGAATGCAGAAGGCAAAGTTGCTTGGTCACATTGTGTCACAAGGATTGATGATTGATCCAGAAAGAGTAGAGGCCATCAGCAAGGTCCCAATCCCAAGAAACAAGAAAGGAATTCAGTCCTTCTTTGGGTAGATAAAATTCATCAAGAGATTCATATCAAACTTTGCTGAGTTTACCATTCCAATCACTTCCATGCTGAAGAAAGGCCAGGTCATGAAATGGGAGGAGGCTTCCATCCAAGCTTTTAGCGGGATTACAGAGGCACTAAAGTATGCACATGTTCTAGCAGTACTAGATTATAAGAAGCCCTTTCAATTGTTCTCTTTTTCTTCAGATAACACTATTACTTATGTCCTACTACAGAAGGACGATGAAGGGGCTGAGAGGCCAATTGCCTTTTTTAGTAGGGCATTACAGGGGGTTGAGCTGAAGTAAAATATCATGGAAAAGTAGGCATTTGCATTGGTAAAAGAAACAAAAGTTTTTAGGCCTTACATTCTAAGTTCTAAAGTGGTTGCTTATGTTCCCCACACCATGGTGAAGGACATCTTGTCAGAGATGAAAGTCTCAAGCAAAAGATGTAGGTGGGTGAACAAGCTGCAAGAATATGATATGGATATCAAAACCACGAAGTTGGTGAGAGGTTTGGGCTTGACTAAGCTTATGTCTCATAGCAACTTGTAAACTATTGAGGTAAATGAGGTAGAAGAAGAAAGGTCAGGTATTTTTGAAAGGTTGACAAGTTCTGAGTTGTGAAAGGATGTAATTTTTTATCTTAGACACTTATACTACCCTGGGTATTTAAGTAAGAATGAGAAAAGGGCTGTTAAGTTGGCCTCCCAAAAATATGTAATTACTGATTTTGGGGTATCTTCAAAGAACCCAGAGGGAGTCCTCTTAAGATGCATTACTAAAGATGAAGCCCCCAAGATAATTATTGATCTCCATGGAGGAGTATGCAGGGGACATTTTTCTGCAAGAGTCGGAACACACAAGATCCTAAGGGCTATTTATTGGTTGCCAAATCTCTTCAGGGATACAACCCTTTTGGTTAGAAGATGTGAGAGTTGCCACCACTTCTCTGGAAGACTGAAAGCTTTAGGCTCCCTTCCTTTACAGCTATATCAATTGAAGCTCCATTCAAGCAATGGGGAATGTATTTCATTGGTGAGATTTTAGACCCTTCTAGTGCTGGCCATAAGTGGATTCTTGTAGCCACTGATTATTTAACCAAGTCGGTGGAAGCAATCCTCACCAAAAGAGTAACACACAAAATTTTCATGGATTTTTTGTTGAACCATATCATCTGCAAGTTTGGGGTGCTAGTCAAGATTGTTGTTGACAATGCCATGAGCTTTAGAGCTAAACCTTTAATGGAAATGTGTAAGGAGTATGGGATGAACTTAACATATGCCTCCAATTACAATCCCCGAGGAAATGGAAAAGCTGAGTCCAGTAATAAAAACTTGTTGAAGATTATAAGAAGAACCTTGGAGCTAAACAAGAGAAAGTGGGGTGAACAGTTGAAATTTTTTGTTTGGGCAGATAGGATCACTGCTAAAAGAGCCACTAGAAAGAGTCCATTTGAGTTGGTGTATGGAACTCAGGCCCTGCTGCCCCTGCATATGTAATTATCCTCATATCAGTTCATTCAAAAGCTGGAGGATCAAGAGGTAGGTCCCTATGATGCTCGCATTAACCAGATTTTTGAACTTGATGAAGAGAGGAGGGCATCCCACTAGAGGCATGTAAAGTTTAGAGCAAGGCTAAAGAATTTATTTGACAAGAAGGTCACTCATAGGGCCTCCAATGTTGGAAATCTTATGCTGCTATGGGATAGAAGACATGAGGATAATTGCAAGCATGGAAATCTTGACTCATTATGGATGGGCCCTTACTCCATTGATATTAGGATTGGTGAGCATACCTTCTTCATCGAGGAATTAGATGGTGAACTGCTCAAATTTCCTATTAATGGCAGGCATTTGAAGCATTTCTTGGATTGATTCCCCTGGATCAAAGCAAAAATCTTGTGTATAGTGTATAGTTTGTTTCTTGTCTCTTGTCTTTTGTGTTTTTGTTTATTCTAGTCCTCGGTGACTTGTTTTTGCTAGTTTCTCTATTTCATTTTTGGAGATGGCTCTATTTCTCTGCTCTACAAATTGAATTTTTTGCCCAATGGATATTTTTGGCACTTGGTCTACCTTTTTTCTTATGGCACTCATAGAGAGTGCCCATCCCTGAGTCGGAGCCAATGTTGGTGCTCAAAATAATCTCACCCCATTTTACCTTTGAAAATCTATCGATTTACATCCTCTAGCACTTTCTTTTCAGCATGTTGTGCCTGGTTAATCTTTGTTGCCAGTTTTAATCTATTCCTAGGTCATAGATCACTTATGGGTCTATGGTTTTCTCTTTTTTTCCTCGTTCCTTTGGAAAAGGTCTATAATTTGGATCTCTTAATCTCTATTCATCTAAAAAATTAGGTTGTCCCATATTTTTCGTTCTCCACAGTCAGGATTTATTTTCTTTATCATTTCTACCCTAAATAATTGAATAAAAATGAATGGATGTGTCTCTAATGGACGTATTTGAGCCTTATAACATTTCTAAATTCTCTGTCTTTGGAGAAATTTTCATTTTCAGGCTCAAATGATCATTTTTCTATATTTTACGGTTTGACGTGTGTTTCTCCAGGTCAAATTTACATCCTTGCATCAACAAGGGATGTGGCACCTTTTCTTTGGACGTGGCTCAACTGGGTACTTCAAAATTTCTATCAATCACCTCAACTTAAAATGTGTCCACATGGAGGAATGACGCTCATATGAAGATCTAATTTTCGGTTTGGCCTTGGACTAGTGCCGAGAAGACATGTGGAGGTTTCCACTGTTTTTCCTAGACCTAGATAAATTTTATGCAGCTAAAATAGTTTGGCAGAGAACATGGACACATGGCGAGCCCATGCTCACTTAGAGTCTTTTAAAGAAGTGTCAGGGGGACACTTGGAGGCCTCCGATCACTTTGCATTTTTTTTGTACTTTTCAATGACCAAAGGAGACTGTCCAGGAGCATGACACTTGGTGCCTTCTGTTGAGCTTCCAGCCTTCAAACAAATTTTTCTGGGCCAGGACATGTGGCAAGCTCGTGCTCATTCAAGGTCTCAATTTTTGGGGACTATCTCATGATGCTCCATTGTGAGACATGGTAGTTTTACAAGTCAAAATTAGTGGGGAAGTATACCATCGGGGGTAACTTGCATTTTTGCATCCCGATTTTCAAAGGATCAAAACATCAAAATGGCCTATAAGCCCGATGAAGGGAAGGTCAAACCTTGCTCCAGTCAAAGGTGGAGGTGCAGACCTCCAGAGGAAATTTGGGAAATTATCCCTTTGTGGGAAAAGGAGTAAAAATATAAAAGGGAGTGTGGTTCCACTGGGACCCACATTGGAAACTTGAAGCAGAAGGGCGGAGCTGCGGGGAAAAGTTGGAAAAATTTCCTTTTTCCAAAAAGAGGGTCAAATGGCAAAATTCATACATGGTTCCTTTGGGACCCACCTCAGGAAACATGTCAGGCTCATTTCCCAAGGGCAGAGGCACGAAACAATATGTGAAATTTTTCTATTTCTCCAAAAGTTGTAAAAAAGTCATAGGGAACCCCGAGCCTGTTTTAAACATTGAATCTTCCATGTGGACATCCCAAATACAAAGGTAAATATCAACAGTAGTTGAGAGTTTGAATCTGATTTTCACCCCATTTTACTGAACCACACCTGGAAGTGTGAGTCTTCATGATTTACTGGTATTTCCTACACGCCAGGAAGAGAGGGGAGTTAATGTTGATATGTGATTTTGGTGGGGAGATCTAGAAGATGTCTTTCACCATTAAAATTGTCTGACTATCGAGCTCGATTAGATTTTCCATTTTTCTTCTCCCGAGCATGGAAGGATCCAGATTTCATAGATTAGGGGTGGAAGTGGTTGGCGAATTGAAAAAAGAGTGATCTACCAGAGGAAGAAGTTAAATGCGGGAGATATTCAATGAGATCTGCCCCCTCGAGAACCTAGCGACTTTTTGCATATCTGATCCCAGAAATTGTGTTCATCATCATGGCAAGCATTGGTGCACTCAATGTCTACATTTTCAAGGGAAAAACTCTATTGTAGAATTTTATAAATGGCACGAATGTTTTGTGCAAATGGTTGAAGTGTTAGGGGTCGGGAGTGAATTTTCTAGAGTAGAAAAAGGCTTGACAGAGCCCATCATTTTGAGAATCCATTTGAGAAGCTTATATATCTCTTTTATATTAAATCTGATCATGTCAAGGTGGTTGCAAGTGTACAGCCATTGACAAGCTCTGAGACTATTCTAGAAACTTTCCCCTACTGATAGATTTAATCAAATTCAATTTATTCTCTGTTGTCTTGAGCAAAATGTGTTTGTTTTATTTCTGAGTGTATGCGAGTAGTTTTTCTTTTTTCTGTTGTAATCTTGTATTAAAATATGATTCAATCACATAGGCCTCAATCCATGCGACAGTTTAGTGGCATTTGCAATTTCATTTCTCAGAAGTGCTTTCATCTATGATTGGAATAAATGATTTAAAATCACTTTTCTTTCATCTGTTGACAAAGATTGTCTGTAAGCCTCTGGGTGTACCTCAGGCATGATTTGACTCAAATCTTGATGCTTTGTTGGATTTTCTAACTCTAGTCTTCATGATAAAATCTCCAATATTATGTGAAAAAGTGCTAATTTAGGCCTCCATTCAAGCACATATTCTAGTTAAAGAAATATTTTAGCTATTCTGTGGCATTTTGTTGGTTTAACCTTAAATTTTGTAAGATTCCTAAAGGATCTGATGAATCAAGTTCATCATGTTCCACCTCCCACCAAAATTTTATTCAAAAAAAACCAATCCTACCCGTATTACCCTTGTTTGTCATGTGTGTATGCCAATGCATAATCCCCATCACCAAAACATGTTAAAGCAATCAGGGTCCCAAATGTCTTTAGTAACCTTTGCCTTATTGTTAAAATATCTCCATGATCTGGAAATGACAACTTGTGAGAGTCAAATTTGGTGTGTTGATCATATTTTCCCAAGGTCTTCTCTATAAAATTTATGCAAAAGAAGGATTTATCATTGTTCTTCAATAACAAAGGTTACAAAATCAGTTCTCTTACCTTGGTTAAAAGGCACAACCTAAAATAGATAGGATCAGATCACATCCTTTTAAGGTGCTAACCCCTCCTTTCAAAACCTGAGTGCTAACAAGTTAGATAGATTACTTCCCTAGATACAAAGTGACATATATAATTATCTATCTACCTCTAAGTGTCCTGTCAAATCCATGATGCTGCACAGTCTTCGAATGAGATTAAATTTGGGTACTAACAGGTTCCTTCTAAGAATGATCCTAGAGCATTCTTCATCCTGTTCTTCATTCTTTGGGACCTTAGACCTTCATTGTTTTGATCTCTGAAACTCTAATCTTGAGGCTAATATTTTCTGAAAATTTGAAATCCACTTCATACTATCTTAAGTTCTGTACTACCTGATTTGATTCGACCTTGGCCTTTTTTTATTGGATGAGTGTATCAGAGTAATCAAAAACTTATATCTCCTTAACATGTTTACTTATTTTCTTTGTATGTCCATAACAAAATGTTTCCAATCTTTTACTTGAACATTATGTTTTAAACATACTGGAATAATGCTTTTGGTATTTAAATTATACCTATTCGATTTCCCTTTCTTAAAGCATGATTGTCTGAAAATTGGTTCTCATTCAGTGTGTTGTAACTTTCCTTTTCAACTTACTCATCTAACCATGATTTTCCTTCAAGTCTTGAATATGATATATCTTATGTACAAAAGTTTACCTTTCATTTAAGAAACCATAACTCCATGAATCGAATGCATATTATTCTATTAAAGTGTTGCAATATTTTATTGTACCTATAAAACTGTGAATCATGCATTTAATCTTAGCTCCAAATCTATACTATAATATTATGTGGACTTGATACTTGCTTTATTTGAAAATTGTACTTCTAGAATGGTTGTACTTTGTAGGATTATCTTAAGAGTTCATGTTATTGACCTGTAAATGAAATGAATGCTCCAAAGTACTTAAATTTGATGACTAAAAGTGCATTCCATTTCTTTTCTGTTTAAATACTGCATTTCCTTTTTATTATAGCTTTGATATACATGCTGGAAAATTTAAAATGTCCACTTTACATGGAGAAGCCCTATTAAAATTTTCCCAGAATCCTTTCTTTTATCCTTTTTTCAGTTGTAATAGATGTATTTTCTGATTCAAAATATAGAATGTATCAGTTTTCCATCAAAGCTGATTTGTTGTTGGAAACTAAAACATAATAACTATTATCTTGATGATGGCATGCTTTTCTGCTTCTATGTGTCACTTATTTGATTTACATAAAGCTTTTAAAGCATGTAATAGTTAAAAAAAAACATGATGGAAAGTTGTAAATGTCCCATAATTCCTTCTCATTTTGTTTCAGTTGTAATCTTCTCTTTTCAGTTAACTTCAGCCTTCAAAATCTGATCCTTTTCTGATTCACCTTTGAGTTGCATTCTTCCTTTATTCTAGCATGTACTTATGACTCATCTGCTACATGTACAATAGGATAGAAGTTATTGAAATCTGAAATCTTTATCTATAGTGAGGACTGTAAGATATGATTTATTTCTTCTTGGCTACAACTTGTACCTGCACACTTGAGAAAACAGTTAGAAAATATTTAGGCTTTTTGGCCTCTCTTATGTCCATGGTTTTTCTTTTCTTCTATCTACTTCTTTCTGAGTGAGTATATCATGTATGTTGTTTTATCTTCAAGTAATATATGTATCCTATTATTAAGATATCCATATACATTAGGATAGTATAGGAATATGGATTAACCCTGAGCTCTTAACTGATAGTTTCTCATTTATTTTTTAGGTATGGTGCTTTCAGCAATGACAATGAAGAGGGAAAAAAGTTAAAGATAAGGATGCATCAACTGAAGGATAAACCCCGAGGCAATGATGGGTTCACTCATACTCCTTTATTTTCTCTTTCATGCATGTGTACCTCTTATTTTAGTAGCTTTACTTTACTTTCCAATTACATCCCATGGCTTGTGTGGGAACATTTTGAAATTCCTTATGAATAAAACATTGAATTATGAAATTGAGTTTTGTATTTATTTCTGCATTTCTACTTTCTGATATGGATTGTATGATGAACTAAACAACCCAATAATATAATTGAATGTCTTAATCATGAAGGAAAGAACATTAAAGAATACTTGTAACATCTAGTAATGAACTTAGAGTTTTGTAAGCTGCAGCCATGAATGTTGATCCAAAACCCAAGACTTAATCTATTCTATAATTCGGTGTCTTCATCAAGGCAACACAATTTTCCTTCAGGTATTCATGTTATTTTACTGAAGATAACATGAAATTGCAGGTTATGTGATTTTGTTACATTTTCTAACAGCACTCATAGATGTAGATTTCATGTAATCATTAATTAATTCATTAGTAAAAATATTTTCTGGAAAGAACCTCCCCTAGCTTAGGTATACTTCACGCATGCTATCCATCGTAACAAATTCTTGAGTTGGTCATTTTTACACAAGTGAAGAAATTGTCAACATTTATGGTGATCATATGGGGGAAAGCTTCCTACTATCTTTCAAAATCTTCCTACTAGCTTTTAAATCAGTGCCTTGCTCTTGTCCATTGCACATGGAGTCTAAAGCATGTAACCAAAATTTTCCGTCTAAAGGTCCAAGCCTTCCAAAATGAACTAAAATTTTCCGTCTAAAGGGAAAGGATTTGGTAAACCAGATCACATGCATGAATGCACTTATTGAGTCGAAAAAAAACATTACAATGTGCAAGAACTGCACTTCTTGAAGGGAAATCCTACTCTAAACATACATTGTAGGATTTTCAATAACAGTGTTTGAGAAACATATAATTCACAGGAATGGGAATTTCCTCTCCATTCAGCCTAAAGAGATGAAAAGCATTGTGCCATTTGCAAGCTAAAATCATGTGAGGAAAACTCCAGATTATATCAAACTTCATGTGTCTTCCTGGATTTGCACTATCAACATCCCAATTTAACACAATATTTCCTTCATTGAAGATTCTGAATTCGGATTTCTTATCAAAAGTCTTCTTCATCTATGTTTCTGATTCTTTTCCATGTGTCTCATGAGCCAGGTTCATTTTAAGAAGACCCCTCCAAGAATATTACTTTCAAATCATTGGCGAATCTCATAAAATGACTTTCAAATCATAGGTGAATTTTTGAAAAAATGTTTCATGGTGAATGCAATTTTACAGAGGATTGGTTCCTCATTTTTTGCACTTTTTTGGCTGAGTAGGTTGGACGGGGGTTAGACGGGTGGGTTGGGTAGGAGTTTAGATGAGTTCTTGAATGGGTGAGTTGGACAAGTTGGGGCTAGACGTGTTGGGGGTTGGACGAGCAATGGGTTGGATGAATGTTGGTCATGTGAAGGGGGTTGGATGGGAAGGAGTTAGATAGGTTGGTTGGATGGATAGAGGTTGGTCAGGAAGGGGTTGGATGGGAAAGGGTTGGACGTGTTGGTTGGACAAGTGGATGTTGGACGGGGGGCTGGACAGGTGGAGGTTGGACTGGAAGGAGTTAGATGGCACAAGATGCTGGACAAGTGGAGGTTGGACAATGGGGTTACATGGGAAGGGATTGGATGGGTGTGTTGGACGAATGATGGTGGGTGAGTTGATTGGATGCATAACGGTTAGATGGGAATGGGTTGGATGGGAATGTGTTGGGCAAACTGTGTTTGATGGGTGGTTTGGTTGGACGGGGATTTGGTCGAGAAGGGTTAGACGGCAATGGTTGGTCGAGTGGGTTAGATGGAGTTCGTTCAATGTTTTTACCAATGTATTTAATGCTCATTAATTTTACCCCTGGAGTCTATAAATAACGTTTCAAGCTCATTTTTACACTTTTATCCATAAATTTGCAGTACTCTGAGCTATCTTATTTTACACCCAAATTTCACTCGTCCCTAATTTCAGTAATGGCTAGTACCACATCTATTCCTTCACCCAAATTTCAATAAAAAAACCTCATGTGCCCATAGATTTTAGCTTTGCTAAAGCTAAAGACGCTCCAAAGGATTGGTTGGAAAAATTAGAATTTTCTGGGCTTCTGAACATGCCCTAATTAGACACAGATTCATCTGTCCTTGATTACCTACTCACCTCTTACAATGACAAAGATGGAAAATTTTCTGTTCTTTTTGTGCATCTGAAATGTCATCAAATTTCTTTTTCTATTGAACTCGAGGATGTGCATCGGCTAACAGGTTTACCTTTCCAAAATAAGCCACTAGTTACTATAAAGGTTGTCCTTACAGACGAAGACAATTTTTTTTTTGAGTCTCATTATAATGTACAGGTTGATGGTAAGTTTATTATTTTCAAATGATTTTTTTTAACATTACTTGACCACAAAGGATCTAACATTTACTTTCTATAATTACAGCTCCTCTTAATCGATCATCAAGAGGCCTTCTTCTACAAGGTATTACAAACAATTTATTTCTTGTAGTTGCTTCAATTTTTTAGGCCAGGATAGATCTACAAACATTCCCTATTGGGAAGTTCAGTATTTATTACAGACACTAGCAGGTCAACAATTCAATTGGTGTAGTTATTTGTCCAACCAAATTAAACCAGATATCTCCCATGCCCACAAAGGCAATCAAACTGATAAATCAAGGATTGTATTTTCTTCTTGCAATTTTATTCTAGCTTTCTATAATGAAGCGTACTACGAATTAACGTAGCGTATGATTCCTAATAGAGTCTATGATAAGATGATTGGTATTAGTCTTGAAGAACAATAGGTAAAATTTACATTTACTGTTTACTTGCTATAAAGATTTCAATTTAAATATTTAAAATAAAATACTAATGTATGATTATATTTTCCAAAGAAAAATTATAGCTGCAGTATCACCTATGGAGGAAATTGCTAGAGGTAAAGCCCCTCCAAAGGTATCTTTTTTTTCTGACATGGATTCAGTAGAATCAACACCAATAAGACTTCTTAAAAAGTGACCTAGGGGGTCGATTTCCACAACACGTTTACCATCACATTTAACTATAGGTATGAATAATGAAGTTATCTTTATATATAAATTAAAAATTCAAACAACTACTATAAATTATGTATTCTAATATTTCTATTGATATTTTCTACATGTATTGTATTCATAAACTACTAAGATGGATGACGAAGATTAAAATCATTCCGACTCTAGAGATCAAAATATCACAATTATGTCTCCGTCTATGCAAGGTATGTTGTACGGTATTTTAATTCGCATGTTTTGTTTCTTTACAAATTTTTAGCATTTATAAACACCAACCATTATATTCTTACAATTTTTTGTTTCATCCGTGCAGGTAATATGGCTTCAGGTCATATTCCACTTGTAAGGAGGCCACCAATTCCTCTGACACGTCAAGTAAAAACACAAAGGAGGACTTTGGGAAAGAATATTAGGTTTCCTACAGAGTCAGCAGGAACAGTTCATCCTGCTACAACTAAATTTCCTGGGATGTCACTAGGTGGAGTTTTAAGTGTAACAACCACACAACTTTCGAACAACATCACCCTTGATGAGGAGTATTTAGGCTTCGAAAGTGGGGATACAGCCAAGAGTAACTATTTTGACACCCATGACATGATTTAATCTACTTCGCCTCCACAACCAAATGTGCAGGGAATGCAGGGAAGTGACTCTCCTCCTCCCCAAACCGCTACACCACAAACAAATGATGAAAAAACACACTTTATTTTAGAAAATCTGATATCAAATTACATGGGGGAAATAATTCAAGAGGTTGTAATGTCTGATGTGGATTTGGTGCAGTCATGGGAAAGGCGAGAAAATTTTTTGATAAAAGAAATAAATACTAGATACCATAATCATGCTCAAAGGCATTCATTATTTACTGCCATAGAGAGCCAACTAGCATGGCAGGATGTTTTGCTAAACAAAGCTCAATCGGGGGAAAATTTCATATAGTAATGATTACAATGATGAAATTGTAGACATAATGCTAAACAGGTTGGAAAATCTCAATGCTAAAGCACATGCTTACTACAATAAATGGTCTACAGACAAGACTAATGTTTTAATTGCAAATGTAGAAAAAGAGAAAGCTGTTGTAAGTGGGCATTTACTTATACATGAAAAACTAAATATTATTTGATATAATAACCACTGCTATATTTTTTTTTCATATGATTTGATAGACTAAAAATTTAATATTTCTATTTTATAGACAAAATATGAAAATTTAAAGAAAGAGGCAGCTATTTTTGAAGCACATTTGAAGAATTCCCGCAAAATTCTGAATTCTTTTATACAGTTGAAGGAAAAACTCATTGTAATTAATAAACAAAATAATACGTTGAGAAGGATAGTAAAGGAGCATAGTATGGATCCAGAAATCTTATTGAAGGAAAAGACAGATGCAGATGCAAGACTTTTGTCTATAGGAGATGTAGCAAGGGAGGAGCTGAGTATACTGGAAAATATCAACACTGTAGCAGGAGATCTTCACATGTCAGGAGTTATTGCTCCATCTGATACGTAGGAAAAATAAAAACCTTCACCTGCATCATAAAATTTGATAAGTTAGTTGAGTTCACCATGTGACATGTGTGTTGTCACAATTCTGACACCGGCGTAGGAATTAAAAGATAGTGGCCAGCCCTTTTTTTTTGTTTTTATTCCATGTTGCAGACGTAAGGACAACTATGATTTTGAATCATAGGCAGAAAAGAGGATGACCTCGTAATGTGTCCTTATATGATGAAACTTGTCTGGAAGCTTTGAGATTTTAAAAAAACCCCTTTTTTAAATTGTACTGGCCAACAATGCTTTATGCATTTGTACTTTTTCATAAAATAATCTGCCACATGAGAAATCAATTTCATATGAACTTTGGAATTTAGAATTGTATAATGTAACTACATATAAATATAAAATATGTTTCTTTTCTATTGTTTATGTAGATGCTTCTTAAATTTACTCTATTTTGTTTCATTACGTTTTTGCATTCTTGCAGATGTAAAATAAATAAATTAACAGATATAAAAGACAAATGTCACATGTGTTCTTATTTCAGTCTCAATTTGAAATGCAATCATAAAAAACAAATGGCATTATTGAAAAAAATAATGTATTGATGACATTGTTGCAATGACGAAGGATCAAATAATGACAAATACAATATTGCATTTATTGACAGTTGTAATCACTGAATGAAGTACATAAGTAGTCTCAATAATGTATAGAATAAATGAAACCTATATGAATTCGAACAGTCCTGGAGCAACACTTTCATTTGTGTCTTGTAAATCAACTGTAACATGATTTTTGGATGTGTCTTGATCCCCTGGATTAGGCAGAATATTACTTACTCCTCTTCTGTCTACTAGTGAATTCCACAATTCCAAGGTTCTATCATAAGGAAAAAAACTCCACTGAGTAACTTGATGCATATAATCTGAGACAACTTTCTAGATTCCTATCCAATTTGTTTTGAACTTTTGACTTTAAAAAGGATAGTGCACTGAAAACCATCTCATCTTCCACAGAACCCAGAATCATTGTTTGACATAGCTCATACAACTGAATATACTCGCTCAAATATTCACTTAGAATACTACTAGGATAGATATCCTTCCAAATCCTTTTCATGGCACTGTAATCCTATGGGTTTTGTAGAAGCTAAACTTGTCGTATCATTGTATTAGCAAAATCCATTGACTGTGAACTAAGTAGTTTTATTTCCAAAATTCCTTCTACTGAAACTCCATTTACCCCCACAATATTATAGAAATGATCAGTAAGATCACCCATGTTTTTGACAAATAGAGGACTGATAGATGTATAAGGTTTTCCACAAGACAAATTATAGAACTACAAATTTACAACTCCCATTGCTTCAAGTATTTTGTAATTTTTAAATCTTTCCCAGATCTCTTTTGCTAACGATTCATAGATATTTCTCAACTTATTCCTAGTTTTGATTAATACTGAATCATACGAATTTTGTGTCACTTTTACTTCTTCTATTTCTGAGTAAGCCAAATCAATTATTTTTTCGTACATATAAAGTGGAATATCTTTTCCATGTGTTGTTATACATAGATGATCATTTATATTGTACTTTAAGAAGCACTTCTAATTTTTCAAATCTGTTAATGCATTCCATTTTTCGAAAGCAGCACCCTAGAAACTCCCATAAAAAAATATATAAACTTTCTAGACTCCAACAAACATGTCTTCTGAGTCTTATAAATTCTGTAATGTAGAAAGACTGATCTTGAGCATGCTTCATTGAAATATTTATCTCCCTCAACATGGGTAAAATACCACAAAGTGTTAGTAAAGTTTCTATGTCAGTTAGATGACACAATAGATCTTTAGCTTTATCTAAATTGCTACGATATTTAAACATAAATCTTGTAAGTGAAGGATATTCATAATATATTCTATAGGAAGGTTTATACATAGATATCCATCTCGTATCGACATCTTTGATAAGTTTTTTTCCCTCTATCAGTCCAATAGCAAATTTTTGAAATTCTAAAAATATCTTAGGACTGCAATAATAATAGGCAAGGAGATCATGTATCAATTCCTCCACTTTAGCTACATTTTCAAATGTGCTCACAATTTTGTATGCGAGATTCATTCTGTGAGCCATACAGTGGACAACAACCATTTACGGATCAGTAGTTATCTGAAGTCTAACACACAGACCATTTCTGGATCCCTGCATTACAACTGCACCATCGGTTCCGACACAAACTAATTTTGTTGCAATGGCATAGTCATCCATTCCGGTGATATCCTTAAGATTTGATACCACTAATTTATAAATATTATCATAATTGCAATTCTCTATCATTTTATGAATTTCCCAAAGGTGTGGAGTCCTTGCTTCATTAGTAAATGTGTAAACATGAATACATATCCAGGATGTATTATCAACTACAGTAACCTCGTCTAAAGAAATGGAAATATACTTTGCCTTTTGAACACACATTTTTAGATCCTCCTTCTCTACCAGAGCTAGACATTTTGCAATCTCCCAACCACTGGTATCTGACCAATGAAATTGTGGAACATTCTTTAAACCAATAACTTGATACAACATTCTATTTTCTCCAAAATCTAACATTGGTCTTCCCCTTTTCATTATATGAAATACGGTTGCAAATTGAATACCCTTTGATTGCATTTCTACCTCTATAGCTTTGTCCAATTTTCATACTATGGTCCCACCTTTTTCATTTACATATTTGATATGTTTTTGTTCCTTTTCATACTCTTCTGAGTATCTGACATGTAGACAATCTTTTGCATCTTTCCATTTATGAGTTCTGACTATGCTGCCATCCTTTTACTTTTGGGAAATTTAATTTTCCCACTATGTTTTTCAATTGTGTATTGTTTGATCTACATTGTGTGATCCTTCCCCTATTTCTAACCACATATTTTGCATCGATATTGTGTTGCAACATCATTATAATTTTTAGTGTGCACAAGTTCAATAAAAGGATATTTTACAGCCCATTCAAACTGGAATTTCCTTCCAATTGTCTTGTTTGCTAGCTTTCTTCTAACATATTTTCTTTTTTTCCCATGAGATTCAACTTTTGCATCTGGGATATCAGTAGAAATATTTTGAATCTCATGTCTTCTCTTTCTAGAAATAGACCTTGGAATAGAAGCTTCCTTTGTTGGTGTTTCCTGGGAGTTTGATCAATTTTCTTGTACTTCTATTTCATCAAGGGACGGTATGTTTGCCTCAACATATATCAGATCATCAATATCTATAAATTGATTATTCTGTGAAGGAATTTCTGAAAATTCTACAAATAATTTTATAAAATTTTTACTTATATTATATTAATCTTATCTATAGTTCAATTTTTACAAGTACAAATGTGAAAGAGTTCCAAGAACAATATTATAAACATAATTATTAAATTTTGTTAGATAAAATAACTAGTAAATAGCACTTTCCACATACTGATATTTTCAAATGAAGTAGAAAACAACTTCGTCTTTTGTGATTTTACAAAATAGCCAAGCAAAGTATTGGCACCCTTTTTTGAACTGATTGAATTTGTAATTTTTTTGCCTTGATTTTTAGTATCCATGTCTGCTTACTGCTTAGGGCCTTACAAGTAGATTTTATGTTCTAAGGCTCTGAGAATGGATAGTTAAGGGATGGACGACTAAGGGTTAGATGGCTATAGGTTAGACGGCTAGGGGTTGAATGGATAGGGGTTGGATGGTAAAGATTTGGATAGCTAGCCCCTGGGTCTGGACGGATAGGGGTTGAATAGCTAGGGGTTGGATATCTAGGGGTTGGATGGCTCAGTTGGACAAAATAAAGTTGGATGTTTTAGATTGCAGAGTATTTTGGATCAAGGCTAGATAGCTCAGACTCTCAAAGTTGGATGCCTTACGGTTGGACGGCTCGGATTTCAGACTTTAGTGTTTACGGCTGATATGCTTACTTCAGTGAATATGGAAATATGCGCACTATATGATTAGAAATGGTGGTGAATTACATTCATAACCTCTTATATATGTGTCAAATCTATGTGAAAGGAATAGTATAAGGGGCATGTCAACTGAATTTTTCAGTGAATAAGTTGGCTTTGAAAAGTGAAATATTTTCCATTACAAATTTCCATAATCCTCGATTTTCATGAGTTTACAAAAAATTCGCCACTAAAATTTTCCCTATGACATGAGCTTGATCTCTTAGCTCTTGTAATTCCATTAATTCTACATAATGAACCTATAATGGTTCATTTTCAAGCATCTCCATTTGATGCAACAAATCTAATGTGGGTAACTCAATTGAAATAGGAATTCTTGTTTCTCTTCCATAACCAAGCTTGTATGGTGAATTGCCAACTAATATTTTAGGAGTCACTATATCAACCCAAAGTGCTAAATTCAACATTAGATGTCAAGCTCTCTGGTTATCTTTGAGTGCTCTTCTAATCATTCTTAAAATATTCTTGTTAGTACTTTAAGCTAACCCATTACCTTGTGGGTAACAATTAGATGAAGAACTTAGACAAATTCCATGGTTAACAGCCTAATCTGTTACCTTTGCACCAAGAAATTTTAAAGTATTATCTAATATGATAGTTGTTAGGACACCAAATCTATAAACTATACCTTCATAAAAGGATAATATCGAAGTTTCATTAGCATCTTTCAAGGCTATTACTTCTACCAACTTGTAAAGTAATCTTCAATAGTCAAAATCCACTTGTGTCCTTATGACGAAGGAAAATTTAGCATGCCAATAAAATCAAGACCCTATTACATAAAAAGATAATCAACTGAAACAGACTGTAAGGGAAGCGAAGCTAAACATTCCTTTCTAACAAAGAAAGCACATTTCTTACACTTTCTAATCCATTCGATGCATTCCTTGAATATGTTGGACCAGTAGTAACCTGGTTTCATAATTTTTAAGGCTATGGTACGTGCTGAGAAATGAGCTCCTGCAGGTCTTTCATGGAATTCTGATAATAATTGCTAAATTTTATCATAGTCAACATATCGCAACAAGATTCTATTTATATCATTTTCGAATAATACACCATCAATGAAAAAATAGGGTGCAACTTGTAATCTGAAATACCTTCATTTATTCTTGTCCATACCTTCTAGATAGATGCCATACTATAGATAGTTAACTAAATCAGTCATCCATCTTAATTCTTGAACTTCTTGAGCAAGTTCAGGTTGTTGATTTTCTAGTTGAACCATGATGTCTGATTGCTGATATGTAATTTCAGCATGCTATTTTGAATCTTCAAGTTCTATAGTCTGTTGTTTTTCCATATCAGCAATTTGATGTTCAAACAAGCATTTTCCTCGAATTTTCTTTGGAACATGAATATAAACATTATATTCCATGACCTTTGTTATCCAGCCTGCTCTTTTCTCATTCAATTCTTTATTTAACAAGAAAGCTTTCACACTTGGATGAGAAACAAGAACATGGATTTTGTTGTTTGAAAGCATGTACTTAAAATTCTTTAGCCCTCTGACTACCTAAAGTACTTTTTTTTCAAGAAATGTGTACCTTTTTTCTTAATCATGCAACCTTTGTCCAAAGAAAGCAATTGGTTGTTTAAAATTTTCATCATTAACTTGAGTTAATATGGCTGAGATTGTTTCAGCTCCTGCAAGTGCATACATTGTGAGAATAATTAAAGAAATTTGGATTTTCAAGAGTGGGAGCTTGAGAGATGGCTGCCTTAATTGATTTAAACCCTTCTCTCCCTTCACTGGTCAAAGAGAAAATTTTCTCTTTCTTTAACATAGTTTACAATGGTTTCACCAATGTTGCAAAATCTAGAACAAATCTTCTAACAAAGGAAATTTTTCCAAGAAAACTCTGTAATTCCTTCTTATGATGAGGTAATTATGGATGTGATATGGCTTTGATCCTAAAAGGATAAATTGCCAAACCTTGTTTAGAAAACAAAATGACTAAGCAATTTACCTTGATGTACTGAAAAGATAGACTTTAGTGGATTTAAAGATATTCCAAACTGTCTGCATAGCTGAAAAGTATGCCTTAGGTGTATTAGGTATTCTTATGAATTTTTAGAGAATATAGTAACATCATCTAAATAAAAAAGGATGCATTTATTTAACAAGTTGCAAAAAGCCATGTCCATTACAAGTTAAAATGTTGCACTAGCATTTGAAAGGCTGAAAGGAATTATTTTATAAGCATAAGTACCTTACTTAGTGGTAAAATTTGTTTTTGTACCTATCTTCTTCTCGGACTAGAATTTGATTGTATCCACTATAACCATCTGACAAGAGATAATACATCTGAACCAGAAACTGTTCTCAATATTCGATCCATATTTGGAAATGGGTAGTGATCTTTTAATGAAGATTTATTAAGATCTCTGAAATCCACACATAATCTGATTTCTCCATTTTTTCTTCCTAATAGGAAGAATATTGGCTACCCAACTTGAATGCATTTAGCTAGAAAGATAATACTTCTGATTCGATCAACTTAGATAACTCTTTCCTTATTAGAGACTCTATTTTGGGATTTACAGACCTCTATTTTTACCTAACTGGTTTGGAATTTGGTTGTAATTCAAGAGTTTGATGTGCTAAAATGGGATGAAACCCTTTCACGTCCTGGTATTTCCAAGCGAAAAGATCTTTAAATTCCTTGTAGATATTAATAAAAGAATGTTTTTAAGCTAAAGAACATACCTTTATGAGAAATACATTTTTTCCTTCATCGAACTGAGATCTCTTCATAGTTATCAAACATATGTTGACATCTTAGTTTTGACCTTCCTTAACTGATCGTCAATGCTAAATATGTCTTCTAATGTGACTAGACCTCAAGGTATTTTATTTGTCTTTAATTGAATAATCTGGTCACCATATAAGTGTTATAATTTATCTTGATTTACTATAGAAAATTTAGCTTCTTGTTGTAAAAATCTTCTAATTCAAGTCACTATCACGTATCGAAGACTTGACAATCAGCTTTATGTGAGGCTATATTTTTCTATTTTCAATCTATTTTAGCACTTCAAAACTGGCACCAATTGCTACAAGTCTATCTACATGCTTATTTTATGTTTTAGGAATGGACTGTATGTTACTAGCTTCAAAATATTCCATTAAGTCTAAAAATCTATTTCCGTAAGACTTCATTAATGGATTCTTATAAACATTAAAATTTCTTACTTGATTAATAACCAACTCAAAATCACCAAAAATATGTAGCATGCTAATACCTCTCTTTCTGGCCCAAAGTAAGCCACAAATTAATGCTTTATACTCAACTACGTTACAAATGCATGAAAATTGGAGACTCAAATATGAGAAATACCTTTCATTTTTTGGGGAAGTGAGCATCAAACCTACTCCTTTTCCTTTATTATTTTTAGCTCCATCAAAATGAAGTTTCCAAATCCCTTCTACTACATTTTCTATTTTGGAAAGCAAGGGAATTGGTGTGTTTTCTTCATGCAAGTAATTTGTTGGTATCTAAATTGATTCTCCCTTGGGCACTGAGCAACATCAAAGATTTAGCAGGATGTATTGAGATAGAAAAATCATAATATGATTCATTTTGTAGCCAGGGAGAGGATTCATCTGACTCTTTGTCACTCGAGGTGTTAGAGAAATGGATAGCACCTCGCTGAGGGTTTGATCTACCCTCACTACTTTAGGTTGTGCCTTCAACTAGGGTTAGAGGGCCTGTTCTATAACCCGTGTTTATGACGGACATAAAGAGATCCTTCTTTACACAATTTTCAATGAGAGCCTTAAGGAAATATGATCAATACAATGAAATCTTACTCTGATGAGTTGTCACATTAGAGAGTGGAAATGTTTCCTAGATAAGGTTCAGGTTATTAAAGGAAACAATTGAGTCCTGCTTGTCTCTGGATACTTTGGCAATGTAATTTATTTATTTGTGGATATAAAGTACAAACCTAAGGTAGTTCATGTAGGATTCATTGATTTGAGAAGTTTTCAGAGGGAAGTTATGCAATATGAAGTTGATTATACCAGATCTTTGAGATCCTTTACAAAACTTGGGAACTCACAGAACATAATGCTTTAGAAAAGCCAAAACATTCCTTCAACTAGAAGGTGTGTATAAATGGAGGCCCAGAGATGCACGATTTCACACACTCATTGAGAATTCAACACAAAGGATCGTGCTAAAGACTCAATAAAACATTGAAAGTCTGTGATTCGTCATGCCAAAGATACACTCATAGGCTTACAAACAATATTTATCAACATAATGAAAGTAAAATGATTTTAAATTGTTTATTTCACTTACCGGATGAAATCTCTTCTCATAATGAAATTGCAAATGCCACAATACTAACACAGAGATGAGATCTTGTGTGATTAAGAGGTATTTAAACATAAGATTGCAACAGTAACATGAAAAACTATTTGAAAACATTCTAAAATAAAAGCAAACACAATTATGCTCATAATCAAAAAAAGAGTCATTAAAGGTTCATTAGATTCATTAGTAGGGGAAAGTTTCCTCAACAATCTTAGAGCTTGTAAATGGCTGTACACTTGCAACCACCTTGATGTGATTAAATCTAAAACATAGCAAAATAAACTAGCCTCTCAGATGGTCTCCCACGAAAATGGTTTTTCTCAAATTTTCTTAGAGAATTTAACCCCCCAACCCTATGAAATATTATTCTCATTACATTTATACAATTTACTCGCTCATTCATCCCAAATTCCCCCCCAAAAGAAGAATATTTGAGGAATCCTTTGTTTGTTACAAGTTTGTTCCAGAAAGTGATGTTTAACAAATTTACACCCAAAGCTGCCAGTTGTATAAATCATGAACCGATCACGTTTCTCAAACCCTCAACTATGAATGGGATGCCACCATAACTTTTTACAGTATTCTTAATCATTCTTTTATTTAGTTGCACAAGAAATCCCCTTTTTAATCATTTTCAGGTGGCTCTATATGGCTGGATCTGACAAGCAATCCTTTTCACCCTTGAGAATACACCTTGAAAAATGAGTGCCCTCGTATGGATACCTGCATTCATGCCTCTCAGAAATGAGTGTCCTCAAATGTATTATTCCACATAACTACACTGTGAGTCCTAGTCAGCCAAGTGTAAAGTGGAGCCAATGGAAACCTTCACATGTTTCCTTGGTGCAATTGCAAAGGTGAATTTCAAAGGCAGGTTCCCAAATGAGCGTGGGCCCTCCACTTGTTCAATACCCTAGAGAGTTACACTGGCTGCCGAAAATTTAGAGTATGGGAAGGTCTAGCGAAAGCTTCCACGTGTCTCTTCAACACACTTTTGATATGGTGCCCAAAAGTAGATACCCCAAACAAGTGCTAGCTCACCACGTGTCTCATCTCGGAAAAGTTGTTGAAAGAGTTAAAGGACCAACAGAAGGTGCCACATACCTAGGGTTTGAGAAAATTTCCTTGGTCGTTAAAAGTTCTAGGTATGGGCAAGGCCAGTAGAATCTTCCACTTATCTCTTTAGTGCTTTTCTGGTATGAAGCTCAAAAGAAAGACTCCCAAAAAAGTGTGGGCCTTCCACGTGTCTAGGGTCTAACAAAGTTACACCAAACACTTGAAAAAAAGTCTAAGTATGGGAAGATTTAGTGCAAACCTCCATGTGTCCCCTTGGCTCTCTTTCAAAAGTAAAATTAAAGGGCAGGTCCCCAAACAGGCATGGGCCCTCCACATGTCCCAAGCTTAATAAAGTTGCATGATAATTCTAAGTATAGAGAGGAGCCAGTGGAAGCCTCCACGTGTCTCCTTGGTTTAACTGTAAAGTTAAGACCCAAAGGTAGATCCTCAAATGAGTGTAGGCCCTCTACGTGTCCATGGTCTGACAAAGCTGCACCGGTCGTTTAAAAGTCTGAGCATTGGTTGAGCTAGCAGAATCTTCCACGTGTCTCTTCGGCACATTTTTGGTATGAAGCTCAAAAGAAGGACTCCTAAATAAGCACAATCCTTCCACGTGTCTAAGATCCGACAAAGTTACACCGGACACTTGAAAAAAATATAAGTATGGGAAGATCCAACGAAAACCTCCACATTTCCCCTTAGCGCTCTTTAAAAAGTAAAACTAAGAGGCAAATCCTCAAATGAGCACAGGCCCTCCACGTGCAAAATATTTGACTTAAATCTAGCCTGAGAATCTCAAAATTATCTGGTGACCCACCTCTCCGCTTCTAACTTTTGATGTGGGCCCTATCGGATTCGCGTCTCACTTTTATACCTTTTCTTCATTTCAAAATAGAGCTTAAAAACTCCAAACTGCTCTGGTGACACGCCTCCCTGCTTTCAATTTTCAATGATGACTCAAACATGTGACATTAGTTTATCCCCCACAGAGTTGTAGATCATTTCATAACTTTCCTCCTTTTTAGAAAAAGGTAAAAATCTCAAAAATGCTCTGATGATCTGCCTCCCCACTTTTAACTTGAAAAAAGGCCACGTGTCCATCTTCAAGGTCAAAGTAGGAAATTTTTCATGTAGCTTCATATTATTGAATAACCAATCAGAAACTAGCATGGCCTTGGGACCAATTTGGCATTTTTTACAAATGTAACAAAAGTGAAAAGTTCACCAAAAAGACCCTTCAGGCCACGTCCAATCAGAAATTACCACGTATCCTCAGATGTTGGGACAAGGTTTATAAAGGAGACACATTCGTGGAAGATGCCCAACAACAATTTTTTTCCCATGGAGATGAAGACTGCAAATAATACCAAGAGTCAAAGTGATACATGACCCAAGGAAAGGACCAACAATGGCTATCAAATGAAGGATAAATCTTTCATGCATCCATACATGGAGATAGAGAATACTTCAAACCATGTGGAGTCAAAAATTTTGAACAAATAGGGTGAGATTGAAATGAGCACTAAGATCGGCTCCGACTCTGGCAAGGGCACTCCCTGCGAGTGTCACAAGAACAACATACCATGTGCCAAAAATTCATTGAGCAATGGAGTCAAGAAAAAGATTTGCAAATCAAAAAAATAATAACCAACCCTCCTAAGATCGAACTGAGAAACCAACAAGAACTGGTCACAAGGGACCATAACAAACTGAAACAAAATAAAAAATACCATACACTATACAATGATGTGTGCCTTTATTTTGAGAAATCAATCAAGGAAATGTTTGAAGTGCCTGCCATTAATAGGAAACTCAAGTAATTCCCCATGTAATTCCTTTAGGAAAAAAGTGTGCTCTCCAATCCAAATGTCAATAGAATAAGGGCCCATCCATAATGCATCAAACTTTCCATACTTTCCCTTATCCTCATGTCTGGTATCCCACAATAGCACAAGATCTCCCACACTGAAAACTCTTGGAGTTACCTTTTTATCAAATAATTTATTCAATTTCTCCCTTAACTTCACATGTCTTTGGTGGGATTCTATTCTCTCTTCATCTAATTCAACAATTCGATTGATATGAGCATCATAGGGATTGACCTTCTAGTCCTCTAATTGTTGAATAAATTGATAAGAAGGAAATTACATATGTATGGGAAGAAGAGCTTGAGTTCCATTCACTAACTCGAATGGACTTTTTCTAATAGCTCTTTTAACAATGATTCTATCAGCCCAAACAACAAACTTCAACTGCTCACCCCACTTTTGTTAGTTTATTTCCAAGGTCCTTCTAATTATCTTCAACAAATTCTTGTTGATTGATTATGCTTGTCCATTACCTTGGGGATTATAATTTGAAGCATATGCTAATTTTATCCCATACTCATGACACATGGCTACCAAAGGTTTGGCTCGAAAATGCATAGCATTGTCAGCAATTGTTTTAGTAGGGACTCCAAACTTGCAAATTATATGATTCAGAATGAAGTCCATAATAATTTTGTGGGTAGCTTTCTTAGTAGGGATTTCCTCCACCCACTTGGCGAAGTAATCAGTGGCCACTAATATCCACTTGTTGCGTGCACTTGAATAATTTGAAATATCACCAATGAAGTCCATTCCCCACTGCTTAAATGTGGCTTCAATTGATACAGGCTGCAAAGGGAGGGAACCTGAAGCTTTAAATCTTCCTGAGAAATGTTGAAAACTCTCACAATTTCTTACCAGCAAAGTTGTATCTTTAACAAGAGTTGGCCACTAGTAACCAGCCCTTAATAGCTTATGGGTTGTGACTCTTCTAGCAAAATTCCCTCCACAAACTCCTCCATAGAAATCATTAATTATTTTTGGGGCTTCATCCTACATGATACATCTCAAAATAACTCCCTCTAGATTCTTCCAAGCTAACCCATAATAAGTGATGATGTACTTTTGGGAGGCTAATGTAAGTGCTCTCTTTTGATTCTTGCTTAAATACTCAAGGCACTGTAGATGTTTGAGATAAAAAATAATATCCTTGTACCATTCAGAATTTGTCACTCTTTCAAGAGTATTCAATATTTCTTCTTCTACCTCACTTATCTCAACTTTTTGCATGTTTCTTTCTTCCATTAGATTTGCTAGGCCCAATGCTTTGACCAATTTTGTAGTTTGGATGTCCATATCATATTCTTGCAAATTATTTTTCCATCAGTATCTTTTACTTGAAATTTCCATCTCTGATAGGATATCCTTAACCATGGTATGGGGAACATAAACATGATTTTAGAGCTCAAAATATATGGCCTAAATATTTTTGTGGCTTTGACCAAAGCAAAGGCCTAGTTTCCCCAAATAGAACTGGTGCTCCTGCCCATGCCCAAACTCTAAAGACTCCCATATTATTAGATGAAGTTGTGAATCTCCCTTCTAACACTGCCCTACCCAAATATGTTCCTTTTGACATAGCCCAAATATTGAGTCAGATCAAGGTTACTATTCCTATTGTTGAATTACTTAGGATCCCTGAGCATAGGAAAATGGCATTCAAATATTTGGGATTTAAGGAATAAAATATTACTCAAGGAAAAAGTGTTAATAATATAGAGGTTCCTCCTATTATTGTAGAATCAAAAATACCAAAAGAATTGGAGGAACTGGGTGAATCATCTGAGGTACATTTGGGAACTTCTCTTGTTGAATCTCAATTGGATGTGGATCCATTTTTTACCACTTTGATTATTAAAGATAAGCTAGTACATAGCTGCATGTTTGATTCAGGAGCCTCATGTAATGTAATGCCTCTTGAGGTAATGAATGATTTGAATATCAATGTAACAACAAATTTTAGGACATGTAATGCTATGGATTTAAGAGAAGTGCTAGTAATTGGATATGTCAAAGGATTACTAGTGCAGTTGGTAGCTTTTCCATGAAAGTGCTTGACCATGAATGTGGTTATTGTGGATTGTCTTGCCAAATGGGGGATGTTATTATCTAGAAAATGGGTAGCTAGTGTGGGTGGAAGTGTGCAAATGGACATGTCATATACAACCATACCAATTGAGGGAATCCTTGTGAAGTTATATGGTGAGGAGATGATGTTACATCTCATCGAGGACCCTAACAATGCTTCTTATGAAGTATAGTACACAGATGTCGATGTTGGCAATTTTGAGGTCTATACTAATTGTACGGAGCATAAAATTGATGAGTGTAAGTATCCTGAGTAGGTTGGTTCTCCTTGGACCTTCATGTTTGATGGGGCTTGTTCTAGATCTGGTAATTTCGATGGTGTTGTCTTGATATCTCCAAGCTAATAGGAGTTTAACTTTTATTTTAAACTCAATTTTGAGTGCAAAAACAATATTGATGTTTATGAAGCACTGCTCTTGGGTCTAAGGATTGCATAGAAGTATGGTGTCAAGGATATTATTGTTAAAGGGGAGTCGGAGCTGATAATCAAGAAATTAGAAAGTTGTATGCTATAAAGGATCAAACAATGAAACAATATAAGCATGAAGTTTGGGACTTCATTGAAATGTTTGATTATTTCAATATAATACATCATGATAGGAGCTATAATACTATAGCAGACAAACTGGCAGTATTAGGATCTAGGTTTTAAAATTGTAAAATTTCTCCCTATTGTGAATATGATATTGAAATATTGACCAAGCCGTTTGTCCCTTTAAAATATCAAGCATTGGAAGGTGTTTGAAGATGATGTTCAGGTCCAAAGGTTTCTATAGAATAAAGGGGAATTTTCCAATCAAAGTATGGAATTGGAACTAATGGTTTGTGTAAATGATGGAAAAGAGACCCTGTTTGGTAAAGACAGTATCCAATTGAATACCAATACTATTCCTAGAGGTTTGGTTGCAGTGGAATCAAATTTGGATAATGCTGATTGCATTATTAATATACACATGTTAGCCTCGAGGGATGTTGAAGACTATAACCTGGGTAGAAAGGATAAACCTAAGAGAATTTGGCTAGGCAACAACTTAAATGGAGAAGAAAAGAAGTCATATGTTCAATTGCTAAAAAAGTACCATGACTACTTGGCAATGACACCAATTCATTACAAGTTAATCCTAGTAAAGGCTTGAATGACTGGTTCTTCCCATCTGATACTCTCATCCTTCTTCAACATACTAGTGATTGGGATAGTTAATTCAACAAAGTTGGAAATAGATCTCCTAATAAAATTTATTTCCCCGAAAAAGGACTAAATTTCCTTTTTGGTTCTTGGGATAGGAAATTTGCTAATGGAGTCCACTCTCTTAGGATCAATCATGCCCCCTTCTTTCAACACTATATGTCCAAGAATTTTTTCCTTTTGAACCCCAAAATGACATTTCTTTGGGTTCAGTGAGATACCATATTCCTTGTATCTTAACAAAATATTTTCTAAATGTTTTAGGTGATCACATATTTTCCTTGAAAAGATGGTCACATCATCCTGCTACACAGCAATGAACTCATCCCCAGAAATGGCACCAATTTGGTGTTGGTATTCAAATTGATTCTCCCTTGGGCACTGAGTAACATCACAGATTCAACTGGATGATTTGATATAGACAAATCATAATATGAGTCGTTTTGTAGTTGTGGAGGGGATTCAGTCAGCTCTTTATCACTCGGGCATTGGAGAAGTGGATAGCACCTCAATAAGGGTTTGATATACCCTCACTACTTTAGGTTGTGCCTTCAACCAAGGTGAGAGGACCCCTTATGTAACCCATGTTGGTGAACGGCATCAATATATCCTTCTTTACGCGATTTTCAATGAGAACCTTAAGGAAATATGATTAATACAACACAATCTAACTCTCACGAGTTGTCACACTAGAGAGTGGAGATGTTTATTGGACAAGGTTTGGGTTACTAATGGAAATAATTAAGTCTTGATTGTCTCTATATACTTTGGCAATCAAATTTGTTCATTTGTGGATACATAATACAATCAGGGGTAGTTTGTGTAGGATTCATCATTTGAGAAGTTTTTGGTGGGTAGTTAAGCAAGATGAAGTTGATTGTACCAGATATTTGAGAGCCTTTACAAAAATTGGGAACTCACAAAACAGAGTTCTTCAGAACAACCAAAATATTCTTTCAACCAAAAGGTGTGTATCAATGGAGGACCAGAGATGCACGGTTTCACACAGTCTTCGAGAATTCAACACAAAGGCTCATGCTAAAGACTCAATTAAATGTTGAAATTCCCTGATTCATCACACCTGAGATATACTCATAGGATTACAAACAATATTTATCAACGTAATGAATGTAAAGTGATTTTAAATTGTTTATTTCAATACCAGATGAAATCTCTTCTCATAATGAAATTGAAAATTCCAAATACTAACACACATACGAGATCTTTTGTGATTCAGAGGGATTTAAACATAATATTGCATCAGGAACATGAAAAACTATTTGAAAACATTCTGAAATAAAAGAAAACAAAATTATTCTCATGATCAACACATAGTCATTCAAGGTTCATTAGATTCATTAGCAGGGGAAAGTTTCCTCAACAATCTTAGAGCATGTCAATGGTTTTACACTTGCAACCACCTTGACGTGATTAAATCTAAAACATAGTAAACTAAAATGGTCTCTGAGATGGTCTCTCAGGAAAATGGTTTCTCTAAAAATTTCTTAGAAAAGTTAACCCCCCGACCCTGTGCAAGAGTATTCTAATTGCATTTATACAATTCACTCACTCACTCATCCCAAATTTTCCCCTCTAAAAGAAGAGTATTAAAGGAATCCCTTGTTTGCTACAATTTTTTTCCAGAAAGCGATGTTTACAAAATTTACACCCAAAGCTGCCAAGTGGATAAATCATGAACTAATCATGTTTATTAGACCCTCAACTATGACTGGGATGCCACATCATAACTTCTGATAGTATTCTTAATCATTCTTTTATTTTTTCATGCAAGAAATCCCTTTTTAAATCATTTTTAGGTGGCTCCATATGGTTGGATCTGATAAGCAATCCTTTTCACCCTCGAGAATACATGTTGAGAAATGAGTGCCCTCGCATTAATACCTACATTCGTTCCTCTTAGAAATGAGTATCCTTGCATGGATTATTCCACATACCTATGATGTGAGTCCGAGTCAGCTAACTAGAAAGAGGAGAAATCGGAAACCTCCACGTGTTTCCTTACCACAACTGCAAAGGTCAATTCTAGAGGCAGGCTCCCAAATGAGCATGGGCCCTCAACATGTTTAATACCCTAGAGAATTGCACCGGATGCTGAAAGGTCAGAGTATGGGAAGGTCTAGTGGAAGCTTCCAAGTTTCTCTTCAGCACACTTTTGATATGGTTCCCAAAAGTGGAGACTGAAAACAAGTGTGGGCTCACCACGTGTCTGAGCCTGAAAAAGTCATTGAAAGAGTTTAAGGACCAGTGGAAGGTGCCACGTGCCTAGGATCCAATAAAGTTTCCTTGACCGTTGAAAATTCTAGGTATGGGAAGGGCTAGGAGAATCTTCTACGTGTCCCCTTGGTGCTCTTCCAAAAGTAAAACCAAGAGGTGAATCGGGTAGGCCCTCCACATGAAAAAGATTTGATTTGAATCAGGCCTGAGAATCTCTAAATGCCCCGACGACTTGCCTCTCCAATTCTAACTTTTGATGTAGGCCCCAACAGATTCATGGCTCACTTTTATACCTTTTCTTCATTTCAAAAAAGAGGTTACTTTGGTGACCTACCTCCCCACTTTGAATTTTAAATGATGAATCAAACATGTGACATTAGTTTGTCCCTTGTGGAGTTTCGGATCATTTCATAACTTTTCTCCTTTTCACAAAAAGGAAAAAATCTCCAAAATGCTCCAACGACCCGCCTCCCTACTTTTAACTTGAAAAATACCCACATGTCCATCATCAGGGTCAAAGTAGGAAATTTTCCCTGCCACTTCATATTGTTGAATAACCAATCAGAAACTATCAAGGCCAAGAGACCAATTTGGAATTTTTTACAAATTTAACAAAAGGGACAAGTTCACAAAAAAGACCTGTCAGGCCGCATCCAATCAAAAAGGACCACTTATCCTCAACTGTTGGGACAAGATTTACAAAGAAGACACAATCGTGGAAGACACCCAACAACAAAGTTTTTTCCCATGGAGATGAAGACTGAAAATAATACCAATACTCAAAGGGATCCATGACCCAAGGAAAGGACCGAAAATGGCTACCAAATGAAGGAGAAAGATTTTACGCATCCATACAGGGAAACAAAGAATACTTCAAACCATGTGGATTGAATTTTTTTGAAAAGGCAGGGAGAGAATGAAATGAGCACCAACCCAATACACACCAAACAAATATTCTTCAACTTCTTTAAAAGGATCATGAGCATGTTCTTCATATGTATTTTCATCCATAAACAGGTTAGAAAATCCATTCAATGCTACAATATGAGTTATATTATCAAAATCATACTAATCTTAGGCTGCATAATAAGGTACTGCATTAGAAGTTTGAGGCTCAATATGAAATTTTGCCAATGGTTCTAAATTGATATTAACCTTGGTGCCATAACGTGTAGTGAAAAATAAGAAGGACCAATCTGAAGAGAGATAGCCTCCTATCTTTGTTGTGAAATCTCTTGATAAACATATAGAAAAATAAGGAGGTAAATATACAACAATAATATCTTACAAAATGGAAACATTTGCGAAAGCATGAAATGTTACCTCTAGATTTTTGATGACACCAACTATATTAGTTGTAGTTCCGTCCAACTATAGGACACTCTTTTTTGTAGGTTCATACTGCAGACCCAATTTTTTCACAATTGGTTTTGGCATAACTGTGCTACTTGCACCATTGTCCACTATACACTTATGAAAAATATGTTATCCAATAATTAGTGATGGATAAAATGTTGGTGGCTTCTTGATGTCATGAGCATTTAAGACTTTCTGAACCATCCACTTAACCTCTTTGATTTGGTCTTGTTCCATTGTTTCAAGGACCATGTATGCTTTCTAGACTTCTTTTTTTGTTGTTTTAGAAGAAATCTGCAGCTTAGAAAATTCGTGAGAAATTAAATATTGCCGCCCTGGAATACTTAGAGCGTACCACATTGAGATGTTAACATTAGTTTTTTTCATTACATCAATAATGTTAAAAGAAGCAACAGTTTTAGAGACAGATTCTACTGTTTTAGCATAGGATTTGGCAAAAACTGATTTTTCTTTAGTTGCTTTTGATATCTGAGGTATAAATAACCTTCTTGGATCAAGATGTAGCTATTTTTGTTGTTATTTGCTAGTTGTAACACCTACTGTTTTTTGAGGAATAACAACACTGTTAGCTAGTTTTGGGCTTATAGTTGTTTTTTTATCAGTGACAATAGGTAGAACAGACATATTCTATTTTTTTAACTCTTTGCAGCCATTTCGTAAGCCCTAGTAGTAACTGCAATGAAATCATCCTCATTGAAACTAACTAGGTTCTATTCTAGTGTCTTCTAAACCTAAGTATCTTGCTCCTCATCCTCCATTTGAGGCATGAACAATGTCTCTAATTGAGGTTGTGCAACAAGACTTATGTTCAAAAAAGTATTTGGGAAACTTGCATCTTAATGAGGTTGATTATAAGATTGACACCAATCTTTCATAGCTACATTGACTTGAAAAAAAGCATTAGATGAACTAGGAGCCTTTAGGTCAAACTGCCTTTGCTAATAAGGTTGCCTATAATTTTGGTTTTGCTGGTAAGGCTTCTTATTTTGCTAGTTTTGCTGATAAGGAGCCTGATAAGGTCTACTAGGTAATGCAATCCTATTCTCGATTTAATTCAGCTTGTTCCCCATAGTCTACAAAGTTTTAAAAACATAATCTGATGGGGCTGCAAAATCGGGTTCTATAATTGTGATAGGCTATGGGATAGGAGATAAATCTACCGAAAAGGCATTGAAGGCCTTGGAGCTAATTTTTTGGCTTGAATAAGACTATTTTCATCTTGGATGGTGATATCATAGGTTGCTCAGAGAGTCTCTCCTCCCATGGACTAAATCATAGTTGAAATATCACTATTTAATGCTCTAAGATAATAAAGAAAAGCATGATCAACTTGAGGCTTGATACTTACTTGAATTCTCTCCCAAGTTTTGGTAAAACAAATGTTGAAACTAGACAATTCATTGGGAAATCTTTAAATGGTAGAATGTTGTTCTATGAGAGATAAATGATCTGAATTATCATGAAATTGTTTCAGTAATCTACCAACTAAATCAGCCCAAGTTCTTATGCATCCAATCTCTAGATTTCTATACCATTGCAAGGCCTATCTTTTAAGGGATAAAGCTAAAAGTATCAAAGCTACATCTTCGTGAGTGATATTATGAACCACACATAAGGATGCAACATCTGTAATGTGCTCTTTAGGTATAACCTGATATTCACCAGTGAATGATGGTAAAATTTTCATGGCAGCATTAGAGATGTCATGATAAACTAGGATTACTAATGGTCTGCCGTTAGTCAAGGTCACAAAATTCCTAGGTGATTGAATAGCCATTTGAAAAACTAGGATCTAAATAGAGAAATTGATATGTGGTGAAGGAATATTAGGAGGAGAAACTAGGATCTTACCGATGATCTTGTAGTCACTTTAGGCATGGAACATGTTGCAATACTAGTCTGAAATCAATTTCACAGAGTCGCTAAATAGATCTTTAAATCTTTAGAATAAATTGTTGCATCTTGCTATCCCAAAAGTAGCTTTTATCTGCTGTAAATTTTTTGTAGATATGTTGTGAATACTTATAACTTGAATACAGATCTGATTTGTAGTCCCACCGAGCATGCCAAAAAATATTATCTCTCGAAAGTGCACCATGTAGAGAGATGGCAGCAGGTGTTCTAAGCTTACAAAATTTATCTCTCTCTTTCGTAGATACAATGGAAACACCTAGGGTCTGTGAGTATACCTATTTTGAGGTGAGTCTCCGGTATCAAGGCTGGTTCGTTATTAATGTATCCTAAACTAATTTTCTGGGGTTTAAGGGTAAACGATGACTATAAAATGAAATTAAAACTGAGGAGATACAAAAAACTTGTAAGAGGTATTTGAATGAGTACATACACAATTGATATGGAATGAATTTCTGATGCACATGCCAACAATTTTCTGAAGATAATTAAGGGTAAACACTTTGATATATTGAGGGATAAAATCAAAACAATACTGATAAGTTACACATCCACATTAATATCATGCAGAAATTACTGAATTTGCAACATGGTAAGATGATTAATCAGGGAATTTAAATTCAGAAGATTCATGGAAACATACACAAGATTACAAATAATTTGAAAGGAAGAAAATACTTCACATTCAAATGGAAAAAATGGTAGAAAATTGCTTCAGCACTCCTGTATCCAAAAAAATCCTCTCCTGTGCTTTGCTAAGGCACACAATATATAGCAAAATTAATTCACCCACCCTTTCTAAAAATAGACTAAGGCTGTACTCGTCCATGCATCCTATTTTTATCCAAATAAATAAAGGAATAAATTAAAGTAAACTAGTACAAAGAGGCATTAATAGCCTCTGGTTACAAAAGTATCATTCATTCAAACTGTAATTGACTATTCTATTTTGAAGAAAAAGCATGGGTGAATAATGGTAAAATCAAACCTTGCTTGATGAGCAAGTCTCCTTCTAGGTGCATGCAAATTTTTCTTCTTGTTTCTGATGTGACATCTATAATTCTGATCCACTTGCATCCTTGGATGCACATGTAAAAGCTATCTCACTGTCAGTGAACAAAATTAATTACATTATTTGCAATGCTTGGTAATATTCATCTAAATATCCACTTGATGGGGACCACCTCCAAGCTCAGGTTCTGATGTTTACATTCCTTGTTTTCTAGTGGTCACATGGATCTGTAAATTATCTCCAACCCCTCTAATAGTGGGGACCACTTTTGCACTTCACCATTTTATGAGTATGACGTAACTTTGTAAGTATTAAGGTAAGTGTTGTTTGATTATTGGTTTGGATGGTATATTGCATAGTTTAGACCTTATACAAGGTCAATGCAAACAATGCCATTCGGCCACCCTTTGATAACACATGCCATATCATAGTATGCCACCTTTTGGCCTTGGTTATCATTGTGAGCATGTATACTTATCACCCACCTTTTGATCATTTGGGATATAGGCTATGGTTTAACCTTCTCCTTTTCGGTGATCATTGCACAATATAATTTGGTCGAATTTTGCATCATTTAGAGATTGGACTATAGTTGATAAGTCAAAATGTAAATAATTTTTTTAATAACAATAGCTAGCCCCTTCGTGATGATGAGTCAACCCTCCATGTATTCTTTTGATGGTATTTTAACTTAGGTAAAGTTAACTGTAACCCTAGTGGTTTGCTATGAAAATTGGTGCCTTGATTCAGGCCATTGATCGGTGTCCCTTTTAATCTGTAGCTATTGATCTTTAACCCATGATTAGGGTTTCTGATTTTACATTTAATGAGCTAGCTATTAATGTGACCATGGTGATTTGCGTTGAACTTTGTTGATCGGTTTCCAATCGTTGACCTCTGTTCTGTGGGATCTGAAGCCGTCGATCTTTGGCTCATGGTTAGGGTTTCAACCCTACGATTAGAGTGGTTGGTGGCATTTGATCATGGTAGTTTGCATTGAATATTGTATTTATATTCATCCCTCGGTCTTTGCATTGCTTTATCTCTTATCATTGATCCCTAACTCCTGGTTGAGTTATATTGTACCGAGGTTAGCGGGTGAGTTGAAAAGTACCCAAGCTCCATCATGTGTTCATTCTTTTTTTACTCGCTCTAACTGGTGAATCCCTAGAAAATTAGTTTCAGATCACCATTTGTTTATTTTGATCTCGGATCTCTTAACAGATTGGTCTTATGATCTCGATTACATTTTTATCTTTGTGGTTTTTACTTTATCTGAGTTTTCTGAACAAGGTAATCGTGGGTGTTTTCCACCATTGTCATGAATTTTGAGCTCCAATTTGTTTTTTCATTCTACCTCTATAGAAGAGTTCATGTGCTCTGAGCTTCCTTCTTCATTATCTTCGAGGTGGTCACCATTATTAGTTATTCTGAGCTCTGAGAACTCAGTAGATTGGGAAGCCTTATGCATATATCATTTTCCTTTCACTCTATTTTGTACTTTCTAAATAAGGTGGTTGTGGATGCTCACCGCTATGAATGGTTATAGGTGAGCTAATTTTTCTCTTGCACACTTAAACTTCTATTTTCATTTTCTTCCCTGGATATGTCATTGAAAATATTGAAAATATTTGTGGGTTCTATGATTTCTTGCTTCTGTTTGACTCCTGAGTCTAAAAATTCTCATAGGCACATGGATTTCTTGCTTCATCATTCAATTGCTCGAAAGTTTCGATTGTTTGATTATAAACAGTGAGTTATTATCTATTACTCTAATTTCTTGATACCAATTAATGTGTTTACGGTCTTTGGGAAGGAGTTATAACCTTCTCACTGTAATACTACAACTTGAAACTGATTTCAAATGGAATAAAGAATTTATGAAATAATTCAATATTTCTTTAGCTTGGATATGAATGCATTTCTGATTCAAAGTTTGAACTTCTGTATTGTTTGATCTATTGAATGGTGATAAACCGAAATCATAAAAGTATAAAATTTTCTCACCTCTATTCTTTGACTTGATTATTTGGGTTTGAGCTATTGAGATTCTAATCTATTATTGTAAAATGCCATCTTTGGTTTCTAGTTTGTTCACTATGTATTGTGGGTACTCATATTTTGTTGTGCAAAATGCACCTTGGCCGTCGTATTTAGAGCTGAAGTTCACATTTTCCCCTAATTTTTCTTTTGAATATTGTGGTGAGGGTTTTGACTACTAGCGCTGGGTATGCATGTGTCTCTGATTTGAAGCTTGTTCTCAGTCAATCGTTGAGCCATTTCTAGAAACCCTAGATATTCTTCATTATGTTTTCTATTCCATCTTTTTTGTACTTGTTGAATGTGTTTGAATGGCTTGGCCATGAATGTTTTCTTGCACTCTATTTATTTTTTTGAGCTCCTTTGGGTTCCTTATAAGAGTGATCCTAGAGCATTCTTAGTCTTGTTCTTCAATCTCTGGGACGCTAGACCTTCATTGTTTTGATCTCTAAAACTTTTCTCTTGAGGCTAATAATATTTTCTGAAAAGTTGAAATCCACTTCATACTATCTTAAGTTCTGTAATATCTGATTTGATTCAACCTTGGCCCTTCGTTGTTTGGATGAGTGTATCAGAGTCATTAGAAACTTCTATCTCCTGAACATGTTTACTTACTTTCTCTATATGTCCATAACAAAATGTTTCCAATCTTATACCTGACCATTAAGTTTTAAACACATTGAAACAATGCTTTTGGTATTTAAATTGTACCTGTTTGATTGCCCTTTCTTAAAGCAAGACTGTCCAAAAACTCGGTATCATTCAGTGTGTTATAACTTTCCTTTTCAACTTACTCATCTGACCATGATTGTCCTTTAAGTCCAAATATGATATATCTTTTGTACAAAAGTTTCCATTTCATGTAAGAAACTATAACTCCATGAATCCAACATATCTTATTCTATTGAAGTGTTACAATATTTTACTATACCTATAAAACTATGAATCATGCATGTAATCTTAGCTCTTAAGCTATACTATAGCATTATGTCAACTTTATACTTACTTTATTTGAAAAATGTACTTCTAGAATGGATGTACTTTGTAGGATTATCTTAAAACTTCATGTTATTCAGTTGTAAATGAAATGAATGCTCTAAATTACTTTAATTTGATGACTCAAAGTGCACTTCATTTATTTTCTATTTAAATATTGCATTTCATTTTTATTAAAGCTTTGATATGCATGCTGGAAAATTTAAAATGTCCATTTTACAATGCAAAGCCTTGTCAAAATTTTCCCAGAATTATTTCTTTTATCCCCTTTTAAACTATAATAGATGTATTTTCTAATTTAGAATATAGAATGTATCACTTTTCTATTGAAGCTGATTTGTTTTTTGAAACTAAAAGATAATAACTATTATCGTGATGATAACATGCTTTTCTACTTCCATGTATCAATTATTTGATTTACATAAAGCTTTTAAAGCATGTATTAGTTAAAAACAACATGATGGAAAGTTGTAAATGTCCCATATTTCCTTCTCATTTTGTTTTAGTTGTAATCTTCTCTTTTCAGTTAACTTCAGCCTTCAAAATCTTATCCCTTTCTGATTCACCTTTGAGTTACATTCTTCTTTCATTCCAACATGTACTTATGACTCATCTGCTTCATGTACCATAGGATAGAAGTTATCGAAATATGAAATCTTTATCTATAGTGAGGACTGTAAGATATGATTTATTTCTTCTTGGCTGCAACTTATACCTGCACACTTGAGAAAATAGATAGAAAATATTTAGGCTTTTTGGCCTCTCTTATATCCATGGTTTTTCTTTTTTTCTCTCTCTTTCTTTCTGAGTGAGTAAATTATGTATACTTTTTTATCTTGACGTAATATATGTCTTCTGTTATTAAGAGAACCATATGCATGAATTAGGATATTATTCAATTATGGATTAACCCTGAGCTCTTAACTAATAGTTTCTCATTTCTATTTTCAGGTACGGTGCTTACAGCAATGAAGATGAAGAGGGAACAAAGCTAAAAATGAGGATGCATCAACCAAAGGATAAACCCCAAGGCAATGATGGTTTCACTAATACTCTTTTATTTTCTTTTTCATGTATGTGTACCTCTGATTTCGGTAGTTGTACTTTACTTTCCAGTTACATAACACGGCTTGTGTGGGAACCATTTGAAATTCCTTATGAATAAAACATTGAATTATGAAATTGAGTTGTGTCTTTCTTTCTTCATTTCTGCTTTCTGATATGGATTTTATGATGAAATAAACAACCCAATAATATAATTGAATGTCCTAATCATGAAGGAAAGAACATTAAAGAGTACCTGTAACATCTAGTAATGAACTCTGATTTTTGTAATCTGCAGTCATGATTGTTTCTCTAAAACCCAACACTTCATCTATTCTACAATTTTGTGTCTTTATCAAGGAAACACAGTTTTCGTTCAGGGATTTGTGTTCTTTTACTGAAGATAGCTTGAAATTGTAGGCTATATGATATGTTATGTTTTTTAATAGCACACATAGCTGTGGATTTCATGTAATCATTAGTTAATTCAATAGTAACAATATTGTCTGAAAGAACCTCCCCTAGCTTAGGTATACTTCACCCATGCTATCCATCGTAACAAAGTTTTGAGTTGGCCATTTTTAGACAATGTAAAAAATTGTCAACACGGAGCTCTGTGAATTGCTTCCACTTTTGGATTGAAGTCAGGGGACCAAGGTCTCATATATAAGCTAGAGGAGTTTAGAAACCAGGGCCCACCTTTAAAAACTCTTTTTACAGATTTCACAGAATGAAATAAGACATGAAAGAAGTCATTCCAAAGAAAGAGGACCTTGAGGTTTCCCTCCTTGCCCCAGAACTAGTAAATCCAATTTCAAATTTTCCTCCTGGATAAATTGGCAACAACAAATTTGCAGCAAATTTTCCTCCTTACTCGGATATCCACAAAGTCCTTTTTTCTCTCACAGGGAAGATCAATAGGAACCGATTCCTGGGAGATTTTGAATTTTATCCTGCCTACCTTGAATTCCTCTAGAGGGAACAAACCACACACATCAATCCCACCAGCTGAAGAGGGGATCTCCGTCCCCGAGGGATGGGAAGGAGGGGACCCTTTGATAGGATCAATTTCCTCGATCAGATTTTTTACCGCCGAGAACCCTAGCTGCAAGGACAAAAATTTAATGACCACCCCAGGGCCACAAGACCTTACCAACAAAGACACCCCTTCCTTTACCAAAGCTTCCACACCAAGACCATTCCATTCCTCTCCACTACTTAGATTGAGAGGGATCCCATTCACACCAATGAAAACCACCTTCATCTTAGGCACCTCAAGATCAAAAGACTCCCTCACAACAGTCTCTTTAGGTTGCCAAAATTTTAATTTTTTTTGGGATTTGCACCTAGGTGTTATCACTTCCTCCATCTCCAATCCCCAAAATTTTGATCATTTTCAAAATATTATTAATATTGATGGACTTAGTAATATGAAAATATACTAATACTAATATACTATTAATATTATTATGTTAATGGAAGTATATTAATATCAACTATAGTTGTTGAAATGATATTATAATATTATATATACATATATGTATATATAAATATATATATATTTACACGTATTATATAAAATGAGTTTTATTAATGTAAAAACCTTAAAAAAAGAAAAAAAAAGAAATCAAATTTTAAAGTTTGTATGGCTACGACCTGCATTATTTAATGTGGGAAGGGAGTTGGGGGGAGGGTCACCGACCCCGCCCCCCTATCCCATTTGGGCAGGGGGTTGGGGTCGACAACCCTCCCTCAACCCCAAATAAAAAAATCTTACCAAATATTAAGCCGCGCAGTATATTCAAACCTGCGTGCCATGCCCCCTTTGCGGACTGTGCAAAACTCCATTTGCGGAAATGGAAATTTATTACTCAAGTTATGCTTATAATATATGACTTTAATATATATATATATATATATATATATATATATATATATATATTCATATATATACATAAATAATACACACACACACACACACACATATATATATATGTGTATATTTATACGTACATACATATGTATATATGTCTTGTATATCTTGTCTTTGGGGATAAAACAAGTGAAATTATAAATAACAACATATACTTTATATATACATATACAATGTATATGTATATATACTCTCTTACCCAAATAATTATCTTTACCAAATTTAACCATTTAATCAAAATCAGACACAACCCACATTCCATTTGGGAAAAATATTTAAAAAATGAGGTAAATAAAATATATAAATACATGGAAAACCCTAGCTAAGGATAGAAATTAAAAAAAAATTAGAAAGTATGTATGTCTCTCCAAAAAGCTTGAGATGGCCTCTAATGGCTTGCTCTTTCTCCTCCACCAATCTGCAAAAAAAAAATGGAATAATAAACCACACAAAAGAGAAATAATATTTTCTTAAGGAAACTTAGGGTTAGTGAAATCCTTTTATCTTGTGGCCCCAAATGAATCCATCCAAGGGATGAGATTCATCCCTACAAAAAATGGGTGGGGATTGGTTGAGTAAAAATTCAAATTCTAAATTTTAAAAATACATGGGGTGACTTTTTAAGGTGCCACTTTATTTGAGTTATTAGTCTGACCCTTGTGCTAAATTAGGGACCTTGTTATTTGTTTTCAAACCTAGTCACCTTATGGGATTAAAATTAATTTAGTATTTAATTAATTTGGTCCCCATTACCCATGGGATTATTTTGTTCTAGTTGACTAGTGGAAATTAAATGATTATCAAAATTACTTTAAGGGGAACCTAAACCATGCCTTAGGATTAACTAAGTTTATTAAAAATGTAATGAGAGGTTTGTTATTTCATTATAAGGGGGAAATTTATATATATTAATTTTAAGTGACTTAGAAACAATAATGTGACAATTGTGTTTTTCAAAACCTTTTGCGGGCACACTTTTAAAAAAAAATATTCCATAATTTTTTTAGCTTGCCCTAGGTTGTTCTTGGGTTTTGTCTAGGTAGTTTTTAATGGTTATGACATTCTCTTTGAAGCCTTATTGGATGAGAATGAATGTGAAGATGAGTCCTTTATTTTCCCACTCCATGAAGGAGTTTTTATTCATGGTGAATGGAAGGCAAAGGGAATTATTGAATACCCTATGGATGCATTCATTTGTGAGGAGAATACCTTCACAAAAGAAAATGATATCAAGGAAAACATTGAGCTAGTGTGTATGGAAAGTAAATGTCTAGGACATCTAAGTGAGAAGATATAATAAGATTTTGAACGGAGAGAGAAGCAACTTGTTCTGATCTCTTCTTGATTCCCCACTAATTCTAGAAAAATTTCCATTATCAAACCTTCACTTAGAGATGGTGAAAAATTTCAAGAAAAATATAGGGTTTCCATTATTGAAAAACACAGACGATTATCTTATCATATTCATAAGACACAATAACGAGAATACAAAAGGTAAAACTTCCAAAAATGTAACAAAGTGTTCATTTTATGTGAGATTATTTTGTATACAATATCATTATGAAGATAAAAACTTGGTCTCTCTCCTTCATTCTCAAAACATGAAAAGCCATCACGAGAACATGACATGACCAAATGACTATCTTTAAGATTTTGAAATTGTATGAATTTAGTCCACTATTCAATGATGGTACATGTTTCTCTCAACCCACTGCAAGGTATGCATAAATTATTCTCGTACTATTAGGAATATTCCTTGGATTAGTGCTCACATTATTAGTTGTAATATTTAAATGGAATATTATTATCTTACATTAGTAAGTTTGAGTGATATTAGAATTTGTGTGAATGATGAGTTGTATTTACAACTCATATATATTTGTAATATTATTATTAGAAAGAGTTGTCATGACAATACAAATCATTGATAATAATATAAGTTCAAATTATATATGTGTGTACGTGAGTTTATCTCACCATAGAATAGGGGTTTGTTAAGTGAGATATTGGTGGGATAAGTGAGAGAATAGTGGGAGTACTTATAGGAGAGATAAGAGAGATTTTTGGGATTGAAGATTGGAATTGAATCCTTGTTTTAAGGAGTTCATTATCCTATATATTCTAAACTCTCACTCCATGTCATTCACTCTAGATATTATTAATCAATAACATTGTTGTGCTTATCTTTTGCAATATTATATTGTCATTTGTAATTTTTTTTGTATCTCTATTTTTCTATGAGTTTAATGTAAATGATGATCATTTAGATTATCAAATATATCTATTTCACATCACCCACCCTCAATAAATTTCCCTCCCATATAATTTACTTTAACTTTTTGTGTGTGCTTTATTTCCAATTTTCATACGTGTTTCCTTTCTGTTATGTGTTCGTTGTATTTTCAATTTGTGTGTGTTCCTCACTTGTATTAGTAGTGACAATTGACTCTATTTCCAAATTTTACAAAGCATCGGTCTGCTACCCCAAGAGATTTTTGAGATTTACTATTTCCCCTTATAGTACAGTTTCCTTGAGCTATATCCAGATGTTGTCATAGAAAAAAACTAGCCTAAAATTCAAACCATAAATCATGGGAACTATGGTTGTAGTGTAAATTTTTTCCTCCTGATCATAGTGAGTCTCTCTCATGGCCAATTTTTTTTAATGAAACCATCAACTGAGATCCAAGGAAGGCCCTAATGCACTTCTAAAACATGAATTATATTTCAAGGAATTGTTATGAGATTCATGAGATGATTCAATTAAGTTCAATGAAAGTAGTTTTAATGGAATCCTAAAAAGGACAATTTTTACCATTTTGGAGGTTGTATACATCCTCTGGGAGCATGCAAAAAATATTTTAAGTAACTGGAGATTGTGTTGGATATTATTAAAACTTATGAAATAAATTTGGGAGTATTTAGGAATGGTGTTATCATTCAGGGGCAATCTACTCAATAGTGATTTTCTAAGTGAAAGAAGAGACCATTTCAAAAGTTAAACAAGACTTCCTTAGATGATTATGGGATCTTTGTAAGGAGTTAGATGGCCAAAAAATATGCATCATAAATCTATGAGAATTATATACATGGCGGTATTATCAGTTTGGTTCTATGGTTCAATTTTTTCTAGAAACATTTCAAACAATGCAGTTTCCCCACTTCATTCTAGAAAAAAAACCCACTTTTTATTTTTAAATTTAAGTTGATTAAAGTTGTGAACGTTTTTCCATTAATATTATAATGTTATTTTTAGTAAAAATAGTAAAATATATTTACCTTAAAACATCATTCTAAGCATTTGGGATGAAAAATTCAATTCTCCTAGCTATTTCTGGACATCTAGTGAAAATTTGGCTTTCCATTCTTGTCCTAAGTACAATTTGTTGGTGCTCAAATTAGTCTCGCCCCATTTTTCAATGAAATCTCTATGTTTTCAGCCTCTGTTATGTTTTCTGTCTCCCCGTATTGGTGCTTGAAGACTCTGTCCTACATTTGGTTGCCATGGTCAGTCCTTTCCTTTGTTGAAGATCTCTTCAAAGCCTAGAATTTGTTTTTCACTCCTCTATCCATATGAATAATGATTCATTTTTGGGCTCAAATGATGGTTCTCCTGCATTTTACATTTTTTACGGGTGTAGTTTCTTGGTCAAAAACTACTTCTCGGCATCAGTTGAAATGTGGCCCTTTCTAGTTGGATGTGGATTTGCGGGGAACTTCAAATATTTTAAGGCTCACTTCAACCGAAAACATGTCCACATGGTGATCCCAACGCTTGCTTAGGGTCTCCGCTCTTTGGGACCATCTTGATGCTGCACCATAAAGACATGTGGAGGCTTTCACTGGGCCTTCCTATACTTAAAATTTTCAAGCAAATTCCTAAAGGGCCTAGGAAACGTGGAGGGATTGCACATGTTTGGGGACTAGTCCCTGAGTTTTATTTTGAAGAAGTACAGTAGGACACTTGGAGGCTTCTGCTCACTCTACCCTTTTTTGCTTGGATTTTTCAACAGGCAAAGGAAATTGCCTTGGACCTTTAACACATGGCGCCTTCCGCTAAACCTTCACACTTTTCAATTGACTGTACCGAAAATGAGACACATGTTGGGCCCCGCGCTTGTTTGGGGTCTGTAATTTTTGGGACCATCTCAAAATGTGCCATTGAGACATGTAACACGTGGGGAAATGGAGAAATGGAGCTTCGGGGTTATTTAAGGTTTTTGGCCTTTTGTAAAAAGGTATAAAATTATAAGTTGAAGCGAGGCCCCCAACAAGAAAGTAATACGAGTGGTGAATAGTCAAAAATAGAGGTGCGGGTCCATGGGAAAAATTTGGAAATTTTTCCTTTTTTCAAAAAGTTATAAAATATCAAAAATCTGCTCCCAGGCCCGTTTCCAATCACATTTTTCCATGTGGAGGGCTCAGATTAGAAGTTGAAAGAAACGATCAATGGTAGCTACACATTTCATTTGATTTTTCCTCTATTAAAGCTCCAATATGTTTGAAGATGCATTTTTTGCATCATTTGTCAAAGTTTTGGAAATTTTGTGTCATTTTGGTCTGTAGAGTTCAATTGAATGAATTTGGGAGCTCAATTTGTAAATATGAAGTACTTTTTGAAATGGATTTATGCTCAGTCTCATGTAAAAACATAAAATGCTAGATCAAGAAGTTCGAGACTAAAATTTCATAGCAAAAGGAGGGAAAAAGGATGAAATGATGAAAGTGCAGGTGAAAAATCTTATAAAGGCGTTACCTCGAAAGTAAAAAAGGATGACCTGTCAAGTCCAGCTATGAAGAGGCTCTGAAGAATGATTAAAGGAGGGATTTATTGCATGACATAATTAGAATGATTAGAAGGATTCCCAAAAAGTTGTGGCATGGAATCCTAGTCATTATTCGAGGGTCCCAGAGACATGATCAATTCACAGTTGGTCCACCTAGAAAATTTTGGATCTTAATTTGTTAAATATTGTTATCTGAAAAAAATTGGTAATAAGTAAAGGTCCATCGAATATTGTTCTATTTTGAGGGGAAAAGGTGCTGCAGGTGCTAAGGATGAAGACTATGCCTCCAGTTAGAACAATGATGCAAATATTTGTAATGATTCACCTTTTTTGAAAACACCTAGCAAATTTTTTATGAATCTGTTGAATGTCACTTTCTGAAAATCATGATCCAATATGTGTAACAAAGGTTCTTCAAATATTCATATTTTGCGGGGGTAAAATTGGATGTGAAGGGTGTATTATAAATACAATGACATTACTCTTGCAAAAGGTTGGAGTATGAATTCTTGAGAAAACATTTGAGAAATTTGTCTTCCCAAGATGCCAAAGATGAGATTACCTATTATTTTCTTTATGTGTTAGATTTTATATCGTGTCAAGTTGGTTGCAGAATTATAGCCATTAACAAGCACTGAGATTGCTCTAGAAGCTTTCCCCTGCTAATGAATCTAAGAAATTTTGGAATTAATTTGTGTCTAATCTCTAGCAATTTTATGTATGTTTTATTTTCAAAATGTATGCAAATAGTTTCTTTCATTCCTGTTGCAATATTATAATGATTTTTTTTGAAATCACAGAGGTTCTCATCCATGTGACAGTCTAATGGTATTTTTAATTTCATTTCAAGAAGATCCTTCATCTTAGATGAGATAAACAAATTTAAAATCAATTCACTGTCATTTGTTGATAAAGATTGTTTGTAATTCTTCGGGTGTACCTTAGGCATGATTAATCAAAAAAAATAGTGTTTAATTAAGTTTTCTAATTCGATCCTTCATGTTGGAGTCTCAAATATTATGTGAAAACGTACTGATCTGGGCCTCCATTGAAGCACACCTTCTAGTTGAAGGAACATCTTGATTTTCCTGGAGCTTTCTGTGGTGATGTTGTTCATTATTGTGAAGTCCCTCTAAAGATCAGATATAAGCAACTTTAGCCTGCTTAATCTCCCACAAAAATCATTTGAAAACCATTGATCCACCTTGAACTACCCTTGTTTTCCCTGTGTATCAACAAAGGAATAAAATCTACTTGAAAAAATATGTAGAACAATAAGTATCTCTTAATGTATATAGTAACCTTTGCCTTGCATTGAAAATATCTCCATAATCTAGAAGTGATAACTCATGAGAGTCATATTTGGTGTGTTGATCATATTTTCCCAAGGTTTTCTTTATAGAATTTGTGCAAAAGAAAGGTATCTGCATCTGCTTTAATAACAGAGGTTACAAAATAGGTTCTCTTACCTTGGTTGAAAGGCATAACCTAATATAGTTAGGATAAGATCAAATCATTTTAAGGTGCTACCCACTTCTTCAAGTCCTGAGTGCTAAAAAAGTTAGATAAATTGCTTCCCCATCTAGAAAATGACATACATAATAATTTATCTACTTTTGAGTGTCTTGTCAAATCGTTGATGCTACTCGGATTCTAAAGAAGATTAAATCCGGGTACCAACATGCCTCTTGTGCCGTTGCCCAGGGACTTTAATTTGATCCATGTGCATACATATTTGAGTTTGTATCAATTTGGCCTATCAACACACTTTTTGGCACCATTGCCAGGGATGAGATGTATGTTGCTGGGAACTGATTTGTGTTGCCAAAACTGATTTTGTAATTTAATTCCAATTTGTATCCATTTGGCCTGTCCAAAATGCTTTTGCTGGCAATGAAAATTAAGTTCTTGGGAACTGATTTGTGTTGCCAAGATTGATTTGTTGATTTATTTCTAGTTTGTATCCATTTGGCCTATCAACAACACTTCTGCACTACTGTCAGGGACTCTTTGAAGTATTTGAACAAAGGTGTATGCATATAGACCCTGGTAATGTTTGTTGTAGTTCTGTGTGTAAATACATTTTGTAAACACCATTCTATGATCAGATCGGTAAGAATTGAACAAAGTTATAAGTTTTGCGTGCTATATGTCTGATTTTTTCCAGTAGTTATTGTACTAAGTTTTCCTCACCATTGATAAATTTGGGTGAATGAAGGTCTAATTTTTACAGCTTTGCATAATTTGTAGTGCTGATAGCCATTTGAAAGATTATTTTAGTGTATTTGCACTAGGGTAAAAATCCTTCGTGGCAACTCCATGTTGATTTGTTTTTGGTAAATGCCAGTGTCTTAACCTCTATCAATGAAAAATTTGTTACTAATATTTACAAATTTGGAGGCAAGAATATATTTCTTCACCACGAACCCTAGTATAAGGTTGTTTCTAGAGTTTGGAAAGTCTAATTTAGGAGGAAGAATTTGGAAGGTTGTTAAAGATCAAACCTAAAGAAAAGAGATCTCCATTGGTGAAACTGATCGGCACGTGATTGAAGATTTCAATTCTTCCTCAACTGCTTCTGAATTATGCAGTCTCTTAGTAAATCCAAATTCTCCATTTGGAGAGGGGCCTTCTCATTCTACCCCTGTATTTGAAATATTTACATCTCATTCTACCCCTGTATTTTCCAAATCTGATAGTGTCTGCCGTGAAAAAGAGTCATTAGGGGATAGTCATTCTTAAAATTGTATCCCTGTAAACACAAAAACCCCCTCACTCCTCATCACTTTATTTCTCCTGTAAGATCACCTGCTCATAATAATATGGCTTAGTCTCCACCCAGACCTCCATTTTTCATTAATAATTTTTGTCCCATCAGTTTTAGAGGTATGTATGGCTATCTGAATGTTGTGCCACAGGATGTAAGAAATAAACTACCTCTGTTTCAAGGAAATAATGCAATAATTGGTGATCAGCACTTGAAACTATTTGTCAATATAATGAAGGATTTCAAAATAGAGTTTGAATATGTATACATTAAATTATTTATTCATACATTAGAATAGGATGCAAGGGAGTGGTATAAAGCTCTTCCTGATAACTCTATTGATTCGTGGATCAAAATGAAGAATGAATTTAGATTGCAGTATGGTGACAAAACAGACCCTAGGTTTCTTTTTTTAGAATTTGAGAATATTAAAAAGATTCCTAATGAGTTAATGCATGACTTTAATATGAGATTGAACAAGACATTGAAAAGATTGCCTATGAATTTGAGGCCATGTGATGAATCTTGTCTTATAAATTATGCTAATGCATTTGACAAGAAGGATGCATACTATTTGAGGGATAAAAACCCTGGCACTTTGAGGACAGCCTTTACTATAGCTCTACAAAGTGAGAACAACATTAAGGCCATTAGAAAACCTCCTAAGAGGGAGGGTGTTAAACTGATAAACCCTAAAAACCCTCAAGCAAGCAAGAGTGTGGATCCCGAGGAGGCTGTTAAAACTTTGGCAGAGGTTGTCAAATAAATTTGTTACAAACTAGCCCAGGAAGAGAAATGAATTGGGAAAAGTTCACAAGGTCAACATAAGGCACAAAATCATGACAGATTTGGAAATCATCCTAGGGATGATATGAGATCAGATGACAGAGGTAAAGGACCCATGGGATATACAAATAGACATCCCTAAGCATGTGAAAGTATAATTGTGCCTGATCCTCTGGCTTCCCAGGTTGTTGTTGTTGATGAAGCCAATGAGATTGATTGGTGTGATAGATGCTTTCTGCCCCATCCTCCATGTGAAGTAAATCAGCAAGAAGAAGAAGCTGATAATGGTGATGGTACTGAAGATGATGCATGCATTGTGGATTCCTCTACGAGTTCACAGCAAGGTGAAACCTCAACTAAGTTGATGAGTTCCAGAACTGCTAAATATTTTTGGGATTGCATTCACCAAGTATTACCTCTTCCTCCCACTCTTACTTCTGAGATAGATATGGTACAAGAATTGTAACTTCCTAATAATGATTTTGAGTACCTAAGATCTTTAATGATTGAAAAATATGATGGAGGAATCCCTTAGGAGGAGGATAGGAAGTTGCTAATGAATGTTGTGGTTGGCCATGAAAAAGAATACAATACCAAGAGTAAGGTTGCCAAAGGGGTAGGGCCTCAGAAAAACACAAAATTGTAGTGCTTACAAGTATCCTAAAAGAGACTCCAAATAAAGATACATCTGGAAAAGGCCTTGTCATCTCAAGTCAAACTTGTGTCCCTCCCTATGCTCAGACTCTAAAAAATCTTGTGCAATCAGATGAATTTGTAAACCTCCCTCCTAACACTACATAAACCAAATATGTTCCTTGTGACATAGCCCAAATCTTGAGTCAGATCAAGATTTCTATTCCTATTTTTGAAATTCTTAGAATCCCTGAGTATAGGAACATAACATTCGAATATTTGGGGTTTAGAGAAGAAAAATTCACCCTAAGGCAGAAATGTTGAGACTCCTCTTATCATTTCAGAGTTGAAAAAACCCCAAGTACTAGAGGAACCAGGTGAAAAACCTAAAGTTTACTTGGGAACATATTTGATTGAGTCTCAATTAAATGTTGATCCATTTTTTACAACATTGATTATTAAATATAGATTGCTACATAATTGTATGTTTGATTCCGGATCATCACAAAATGTTATGTCTCTGGAAGTCATGAATGAATTTAACATTAAAGTGACAACAACTTATGGAAAGTGTATTTCCATCGACTCTAGAGAGGTTCATGTTGTTAGATGTGTGAAAGGATTGGTGGTATAACTTGCAGACTATCCAGGTAAGAACCTGAAACTTGATGTTGTCATTGTTGATTTCCCTGCCAAATGGTGCATGTTGTTATCAAGCAAATGGGCTGCAAGTGTTGGTAGAAATGTTTAGATGGACATGTCTTATGCCACCAGACCAATTGAGAGAAACCTTGTGAATTTACCTAGTGAAAAGAAGATGTTATATATTATTGAGGACCCCAAAAATGCTTCTTATGAAGTATTACATCAAGATATTGATATTGATAACTCTCTAAGTTATGTTGCTTTCAAGGACTATGAAATTGATCAATGCAGGTATCATGAGCGGGATGATTTTCTTGAGACTTTTATGTTTGATGTAGCCTTGAAAGATGTTAGAAAACTTGACCTAGGCACAAAGGATAAGCCTGAAGAAATGTGGTCAGATAGCGACTTGGATGGAAAAGAGAGGCAATCATATGACCAACTGTTAACAACATATCAGAACTGCTTAGCATGGTCATATCCAGAATGGCAAGGACTTGAAGTTTTTCCTTGATTTTTTTCTTTAAATCAGGATGCTCTTCATTTATACAGTGTATAGTTCTATGTTCTTGTCTACTTTTTTGTTTTGTTCATTCTGGTCCTTGGTGACCTGGTTTTGTTGGTTTCTTGGTTTGTTTTTTGAAGGATGGTTGTGGTTGTTTTGCTCTGTAAGAGTTTTCTTTAACTCCATTTCACAATGGTCTATTTTTTGGCACTTGGTTTGCTATTTGTTCTTGTGGCACTCACAGGGAGTGCCCATCCCCGAGTTAGAGCCAATGTTGGTGCTCAAATTAGTCTCACCCCCATTTGTCATTGAAATCCATCAGTTTGTGGCCTCTGGTTATGTTTTCTGTCTCCCCGTATTGGTGCTTGAAGACTCTGTCCTCCATTTGGTTGCCATGGTCAATCCCTTCTTCAATCGAAGATCTCTTAAAATCCCAAATTTTTTTCTCCTCTATCCATATGAATAAATGATTCAATTTCGGGCTCAAATGATGGTTCTCTTGCATTTTATGTTTTGAAAGGTGTATTTTCCTAGTCAAAATTACTTATCAACATCATTTGAAATGTGGCCCTTTCTGGTTGGATGCAACTCTATAGGGAAATTTAAAAATTCTAAGGCTCACTTCAACAAAACCATGTCCACGTGGTGAGCCCACGCTTTCTCAGGGTCTTCGCTCTTGGGGACCATCTTGAAGTTGCACCATAAACACATGTGGAGGCTTATGTCGGGCCTTCCCATACTTAAACTTTTCAAGAAAATTCCTAAAGGGCCTAGGACACATGGAGGGACCATGAATATTTGGGGATCGGCCCCTGAGTTTTATTTTGAAGAAGCGTCACTAGGACACTTGGAGGCTTCCGCTCACTCTACTTTTTTGGCTTGGACTTTTCAATAGCCAAAGGAAACTACCTCGAACCCTAGACACTTGCCACCTTCTGCTAAACCTTCAAAAAATTTAATTGACTATGCCAGACTGAGACATGTGTTGGGCCCATGCTTGTTTGGGGTCTCTAATTTTTGGGATCATCTCAAAATGTGCCATTGAGACATGTAGCATGTGGGGAAATGGAGAAACGGAGCTTCGAGGTTATTTAAGGTTTTTAGCCATTTGTAAACATGGATAAAATTTTATGTTGAAGTGTGCCCTTGACAGGAAAGTAATGCCAGTGGTGAATAGTAAAAAATAGAGGTGCGGGCCAGTGGGAAAAATTTGTTAGATTTTTCTTTTTTCTAAGAGTTATAAAATGTCAAAAAGGTGCTCTCAGGCCCATTTCCAATCACATTTTCCCATGTGGAGGGCTCAGTTTAAAAGTTGAAAGATAGGATCAATGGTAGCTATACATTTCGTTGTATTTTTCCTACATTGAAGCTCCAGGATGTTTGGAGTTGCAATTTTTTCATCATTCTTTGTCAATTTTTTGGAAAATTTGTGTCGTTTTGGTCCGCAGAGTACAATTGAATCAATTTGTAAATATGAAGTACTTTTGAAGTGGATTTCTTCTCAGGCTCGTGTAAAAATACTAAATTCTAGATCCAGAAGTTGCAAAGTAAAATTTTAGAGGAAAAGGAGGGGAAAATGATGAAATGATGAAAGAGCAGGTGTAAAAGATTAAAAAGGCATTGCCTTGAAAGTAAAAAGGGATGACATGTCAAGTCCATCTATGTAGAAGCTCTAAAAAATGATTAAAGGAGGGATTTCTCACATGATAGATTCAAAAAGATTAGAAGGACTCACAAAAATTTGTGGCATGGCATCCTAGTCATTATTCGAGGGTCCTAGAGATGTGATTAGTTCACAGTTGGTCCACCTAGCATATTTCGAAACTGAATTTGTTAAACATCGTTATCTAAAACAAATTGGTAACAAGGAAAGGTCCCTCAAATATTCTTCTCTTTTGAGGGGAAAAGGTGCTGCAGGTGCCAAGGATGAAGAATATGCCTCCAGTTAGAACAATGATGCAAACATTTGTAATGATTCACCTTTATTTAAAACACCTAGCAACTTTTTTAGGAATCTGTTGAATGTCACTTTCTGCAAATCATGACCTGATATTTGTAACAAAGGTGCTTCGAATATTCCCCTTTTGGGGGGAAAAATTGGATGTGAAGTATGTATTATAAATGAAATGAGGTTACTCTTCCAAAAGTCAGAGTATGAATTCTTGAGAAAAAAATTAAGAAAGTCGTCTTCTTGAGACGCCAAAGCCGAGATTACCTATTATTTTCTTTCTGTGTTAGATTTTCTATTCATGTCAAGTTGGTTGCAGATGTATAGCCATTGAAAAGCACTGAGATTGCTCTGGAAGCTTTCCCCTGCTGATGAATCTAAGAAATTTTGGAATTAATTTATGTCTAATCTCTAGCAATTTTGTGTCTCCTTTATTTTCAGAATGTTTGCAAATAGTTTCTTTCATTCCTGTTTCAATCTTATACTGACTTTTTGTTGAAATCACAGAGGATCTCATCCCTGTGACATTCTAATGGTATTTGCAATTTCATTTCAAGAAGAGCCTTCATCCCGGATGAGATAAACAAATTTGAAATCAATTCACTATCATTTGTTGATAAAGATTTTCTGTAAGTCTTCGGGTGTACCTTAGGCGTGATTAATCAAAAAACTTTAGTGTTTAATTGAGTTTTCCAATTTGATCCTTCAAGTCTTGATTATGTGAAAACATGCTAATCTGGGCCTCCATTGAAGCATGCCTTCTAGTTGAAGGAAAGTCTTGACTATTCTAGGAGCTTTCTGTTGTGAATCTGTTCATTATTATTAAGTCCCTCCAAATATCCGGTATAATCAACTTTATCCTGCTTCATCTCCCACCAAAATCATTTAAAAACCATTGATCCACCCTGAACTACCCTATTTTCCCTGTGTATCAATAAAGGAACAAAATCTACTTGCAAAAATATGCAGAACAATAAGGATCTCTTAATGTCTTTAGTAACCTTTACCTTGTATTGAAAATATCTCCATAATCTGGAAGTGACAACTCGTGAGAGTCAAATTTGTTGTATTGATCATATTTTCCCAAGGTTTTCTTTATAAAATTTGTGCAAAAGAAAGGTATCTGCATCTCCTTCAATAACAGAGGTTACAAAATAGGTTCTCTTACCTTGGTTGAAAGGCATAACCTAAAATAGTGAGGATAAGATCAAATCCTTTTAAGGTGCTACACCCACTTCTTCAAGGCCTGAGTGCTAAAAAAGTTAGATAAATTGCTTCCCTAGCTAAAAAATGACATACGTAATAATTTATCTATTTTTGAGTGTCCTGTCAAATCCATGATGCTGCACAGTTTGTGAAGAAGAGTAAATCTGGGTAGCAACAAAAATTTCACTTACTTGTTTCCCAATTTTCCCCTAGGGGATAAGGGGAACATGAGGGACATAAAAAATCTCCCTTATCATCCTCACCAAGGAACACATTTTTACACTGTGTGTCCTATTTTTTATATGTATGCCATTTACCCCCATAGGACAAGGGGGACAATAAAATTTTCTCCATACAAATTTGAATCTCTTTTTCCCCCACATGTGACCTCACCATTCTTTGCATGTGCATTTTTCCAACCATTTTCCCAAAATTTAAACCTATTATTGGAGAAATACTTTCAAAGTGTCCTCTATAAATTAAAAAAATCTAACATGGTAACTTTTTCACTAACAATACCCTTGGTTGAAGGGAAACTAAAACCGACGTGGTATAAAAAACCAAAATATTGTAAATATAACATCAGCACCCACCCCATAAATAATTATTAAATTAGTTACTGGGTATTTAATGTTAATCTGAATATTAGTTAAACAAATGAAAATTAAGTGCAATAATGAATACTCAAGAAGATTAAGCAATAAATCGGGAAAACCTAGTAGTAAAGAGGAGAATAAGGTACTGAGTTGATTTGTAATTGATTTTAAACTATACTGAAGTGATGAGAAGGTGAACAGAGAAGCAGGAGTGGAACATAAAGACTAAGAAAAGTGCATATCTAGATGAGTTAGGATGCACAAGGGTACTTGGAGAGGGATAAGGGCACCTGTGGGCACCCAACAAAACCCTAGGCCTCTTTTTAGGTGCCTAGGTCTACGGAAAAGATCAAGAAAAATCCTTTGAATTTTCATAAGGTGTTTGCTGTTAGTCACCTTTAGTCACTCTGAGGTTGCACATTGATCACCGAGGTCATTGGAAACCTGCAATGAAATCTGAACATGCAAAACCCTCAAATAAACATCAAATCCAAAATATGAAAGATGTAGATTAAGGGGTCAAACCTTCCTCAACTATCACAATGGTTAACTTATGACTCTTTGATGTTGTACATCTTAGACCCAATGTATTTCTAAGTGTGTGTGTAGAATCGTGCCTTAGGTGGCTCTTGTGTGTGTCACACTTAATAGCGAGAAAGTAAGCTAAGATGTAAAGAAATGTAATCAATTTGTGCATGGAATAGAATTAAATTCCCTCATATGAAGTGTATGCATAATAAAAATGCCCTTGTGTCCCTTGGATGGTGTTATATGGATGCAATGGATCTCTTAAATTCTTGATTGATGTAACCTTAGGTGGTGATAGCTAATGCTTAGTTCTTGTTCCTTTAGTATGATCACTTAATTGTATATTTATATGATCCCCTTGCTTGAATTTCATAGTTAACCCCAAAAATTCTAAGTACCAAAAATATAAGATGTAAAACTAGCGAGAAAGGAATCAAAAGATGTGAACCAAGTATAGAGGGTTTAGGGGCTCCCAGAGGGGAAGAGGGCACCTGACATTGGAATATTGGATAGGTGATGTTGTCTTAGAAGATAAAATTTACAGTCATAAAAAAGAATACTGAGAAAGTAAGGATGCAAGACCACAAGTGGTAATAGAAAGAAAAGAAAGGTGTCCAAAGACATGGTTTGATTATTACTTTTCTTACTTAGGAATCTTATGAATAGTAACATGTAATCAGGACTAGATGATTACCCAAAGTGCATGATTTCTTGTCTATAGTTAATAAATCCATCATTACATCCAAGATTTAATTGAGAATGGAGATATTGAAATCAAATATGCTTCTACTATAACCATGCTAAATGAAGAATTGGATGTGATTTAGGTTTCCTTTATAATGTATGGTTCAAATGAAAAATCTAATGATAAGGTCCAATAATTGAATAAGGATGAGCTTGATTCTCTCAATTGATCGCTAGATCCTATGGCTCACAATGTAACTAGCATAAAAACCAACACCCCTAGCCATGTTTTAGAAACACTACTAGAACAGGTTTGGACATCATCCATAATACCTCAAGCATCCACTCTGAAGTCTATTGTTGCTCCATAATAGTCATTTGATGCCCGATATTCATCTAATGTTAATGATATTATGTAACTATTAGAGAATCCATCTCCACAAATAACTCTTATGGATTTCACGATGATATCACATATGTTTCAAGATATCCACACTCATGCATTCCATAATGTACGTATTCTTAATGGAATATACACACATCCATTTCAAGATCTAGTCACAACTCTATCTCTAAATAATTAAATCCAAGTTTTCATTAAGACCTTTTGAAAGGAAACATCATGAATAATATTCGTTATAGAGTGAAAATATTTTTATCTACACATTGACATGGAACTTGTTGACCAAGTCTCATAAATAAAGACACACTGAATCATATATTTATAATCATTTATCTACTCTATTAACTTAGAGTCCAAAACTCGACATGATTACAACATGGCCATCTTTATGGCGACAGTTCATTGAGCAACATGTCAAAAGTGTCTCCAACCTCAGCGGTGTTTCGGCAACACTTTGGGGTAACGATAAGGAAAGCAAAAGGACCAAGAAGCTGGATAATACTGACGCTAGCCCACATGACGTGGGTAAATAAAGAATATCAAGACCACATTGACAAATCTGCCAAAAAGTAGTTGTATGCTTTAGCTATTCTTGTATGTTTTTATGTTGTTTTTTTGCGGTCTCTCACTCTTTTTTTACAGTATTTTTGTTGTTTTGTATCGTTTGAGTAGCTGTTTTTTGGCTACTTTGAGCTTCATTGTCACATTTGGATTCTGATCCTTTTCTCTTGGTTCTCATTCCTATTCTTATAGGCCATCTTTCGTACCAAGGGTATAGTCCCTTTCAAAAAACTATTTGCCAATAATAAAAAAAAACTTACACCTCTTCCCTCCGAGTCTCATAAATCATGACCAATCAACCAATAGATTTATTTCTATCTAATCCATTTAATTGGACCTCATTTTCCCAAGTCTCGTAAAGAAGGACCAATTAAATAATAGATTGATTGAAATTCCATATATGTAATATTTTGAATTGGACCTTGTCCACCTTAGTGTCATAAAATGGGACTAATCAAATCATAACTTTATCAAAATATTTCTATCTATACCATTGACTTGGACATCATCCACCCAAGTCTCATAAATCAAGACCATTCAACACACATAACCATGGACCTCTTCCAAAATGATGAGTACGTTACTCACTATAATCGACGAAAAAGAAAAAAAATCAAATAGTGTAAAAAGTAAACAAATATCTTCTATCGCCATCATTTCATCAAAACATTATATGAAAATAAAAAATGTAAAAGAAAAAAATACTTATGCATATGTACTCTCTATACTGGCATAGGCCACTTGTGCTGTTAACTCATCTAAAATATAGTTTAAAAATTTGGTCCATTGGGAGATATCTTAATTATAACATCATCCTCTCTTGACACTCTTCACCTATAAGACAAGTTAATCTTGTTCCTATTATGTGTTGTGTACCTCATCCCTATTACAGTTTCTACCATTTCATATATTTTCACCTATGGTCTTATCTAGAATCCTATTAATGGAAAATATTCCTTCCAAACAATCTCTTTCTTTAACAAAAATAATTTAACTTCCTTACCTAGGTCATTTGTATGTGCATCTTAGTCTATGGTATTGAACCTTTGCTTCTTACTTGTCACATGAGGCTGAGATTTTGGGTAAAATGTTCCTTCCCAAATAAGTACTATTGGAAAACAAGAAATAATCAATCAGAAATACAAAAAAGTAAATTATTATAGCTTTTGTCCTTCACATTATTTGGTGTTGAGCCCACACTTATTAATAGAAGTGTGAGACTGGGAAAGGATGAAGGTATCTTTTCTCGCATACACTTTCTCTTTGGTGTTGAGCATTTTCATCTTATTGGTGGCATGGGGAAAGATGTAGAGAATCATTTCAAACAAAATCACACAAAAATAAATCCTTCAGATAATCTAAATCATAAGTTCTTAATCATACAAATCCAAGGAAACAATCTAGCTACTCGAGCTAAGAGACAAGAAGTCCTTAACCAGATCTAACTCTAGTCAAAATCTATAAAGTGAAATCATCTTGGAGTTAGTGAAATATTCTTAAATAGATATAGGTCACATTTTCCCAAATCGTTCATTGTTACACCTTGTGTCTTTGCAACCATCATATTCATTTTTATATCAATATGTCCTTTGTGTCACATCATCTTAGGCTCTTGTTGTTGAGCCCTCACATCTTCCTAGTTTGGTGGATTCAAGAGTGGAGTTAGACATTCTATCAAAATATCATCTACATTATTACAATGGAATGAAATGTTTACAATTGTTTGATCATGAGTTCATAAAGTGCACCCTTTTATCGAATTAGCAATCCAACAAAACTTTTTCAAAAAAATTCCAAAAAAATCTGAAAAAAATTCAAAAATCAATAAATCTAGCAATTTAAAAATTACCAAATCCAAAAACATTCAAAACATCCCAAAATTTTCAAATATTTAAATAATTCAACACAAATCAACAAAAATAAACTTTAAACCACTTGTAACTCTTATCCTAATGATCATTTTTATTATTATTGGTAAATAGTTTTTTGAAAGGGACTATAGCCTTGTACAGAAAGGCTCAAAAGATAGATTTTACAATTCTACCAGAACAAAAAGATCAGAATCAAGATTTAACACAAAATCCCTACATTAGAAACAATATACCTAGAAAATAACATAAAAAACAAACAGTGACCTAATAGCAACACAATAACTGCACATCCAAGCTAGGTGGGAGAAAAAATATTCTTGCCACTGGTATTTTTCTTTTTGTGCATCACCTTCCACCTGTCAGAAACCTCCTTGATAGGGGGAAGAACCTCAAGATCTTCAATCGGTAGATATTTTCTATTTTCTACTTGAAGAAGAGGAGGGATATTTTCCTTTTCCACTTTACGCTCTGATAATGCAGTTTTTGCATTCTCCATGATCCCACCAGCAAGAATAAACTTAGTAGGATTTTCCAAGACTGATTCGGCTCCAACATTTGAATATTTATTTGAAACTAAATCATTCTTGGTATCAAATACCAAATGCTCAGGAAGGGAATTTTTCCACTTATTGTTTCTCTTATTATTGCGTTTTTCCAACTCGCATTTTGAGGTTGTGTGACCAAGAGAAAAACACTTTTGACACCTGAAGGGAAAATCTTCATAATTAAGTGGCTGCATCCATGTTCAGTTTTGCACTTTAAGATAAATGTTTGTGGGAAGGTTTTTCGAAGTGCCAAGTTCAACAAGGATCCCGAGAAATGTTGTGTGGGATGTAATCGGTTGTTTGGGTATCAATGAATAGAAGTAACACCCAAAACATTTCCTATGGAGGTCAAGCATTCATTGCTCCATAATTGAATGAGAAGATGGGGAATTCTGATCCAAATAGGGTTGCAGGAAAAATATTCTAAGTGGGTTAAAAGGGGGAAACTAGGGTTTTAATATAAGGTAACATGATTTTCATACCCATAATCTCTGTGCTATACCATCTTTATCAGTTATTGAAGAAAAAATAGTAATGAAAATACCTTTAGCACATGGTTATAGATATAACCTACCTGTTAGAAGAGGGATCCAATGTTTAGAGATCCATTCATGCAGATATGGTAGGGTGGACCATAACACAATGAACCAAAAAATCAATATCATGTTCTTGGAAAAAACATTCAGAATCCAACACTTTCTCGCCAAATGTGATGCTCAAGTAGTGGCTACATGGGTCATGGATCTCTAACCCTACACGACATCTTTGAAGGAGATGCATGATTTCCTTTGAGTTGGGGAAGTAGGCATCTTTCTAAATGGATTCAAGATTCCATCAAGATCCTCCCTAGAAATATGGTGAGTAGGGGATGAGAGAAAGGGGTCATCAGAAATGTCACTACCTTTAGATCCAAACCAAACATCTTCTTCCACATTCGAAACCTACATACCCACAGAAAAATCAGGGGTCATAAATCCTAATGATTATTGCAACTATACTATGACTGATAAAATACTCTAGCCCTTTCATGTACCCTTTCGTGGGGGAAATTAGTATAAATATTATCCCTTAAGTATATCCATGCTTGGAAAAATATGGGCTCTCATTTTCAACCTTGCATGCATCTTTTCGTAGGGGTAATGATGCATTCAATCTCAGATTAATCTTCAATTACGATCGAAGAAAAAGTTTCAATTGACCGCAATATTTTAGTCTTATCCAATCCCCTTACATGTATCCTTGTTTGGGGGCATCCAAATCTACTTAATTATCATGTGCAACACATAAGCAACATAGTTTATTGTCTTTATAAATAGTTGTGTAGCACTATTTTTATTCTTCCTTTAGCAATTATAAAATATTTTGGTATCATCTTGGTTCATTTATAACCATGGTGTATACTTTAACTGTGGATATTGAGTTTTCTTTACTTTTTATCTTTAGTTTCCCTTGTACAAAAGTAATTATTTTTTTAGCATCTTGGTTCATTTCAAAACATGGTGCACATATTAACTTTGTATATTGGGTTTGTTTTACGTTTTATCTTTGTTTATTGTGTGTGTGTTTTCTTACATACATAATAGGTTAAAGATCATGATTCTTAAATAATCATGGTGAAACTTCTATTGTGCAACAACAAAATAAGTTTTCTTTCAAATATAATATCTAAATGGAATCTTAATCTATGAGAAAAATTCCTCCCATCGTCATTCTAATCATTCTCAAATCATACGCTTTATCATTCCTCCTATTAAATAGTTGTTCACCGCTTTGTCACATCATTCATGCACTTGAGGGTAAATCCCTTAGCATAATTGATACTTTCTTGGGCATCCAAATTCTTCACCAAGTAAAATCAAGCATCCATATTCGATGAGACATCAAAATTATTCAATGGGGAAAATCAAGTTGGCCCACCATACTTTCATATCACCCGCTGATTGATCTAAATGTTTTTACTATGTTTAAAATGATATTACTTCATAATGACACTTTAAAGAAGGGAAAATTTAGACACACCTAAAAATACATGCCTAATTCTATAACTTGCATAATGTGCCAAATCACTTCTAGAATGCATTCTAGACCATTATCTTCCCACAATCCATTAGAAATCACTCAAATCTCAATAGAATTAATTTAATTAATTATATCATGCATAAACAATACACTTACTCTCCTTATGTAGTTGAATTATATATTTAAATAAATAATAGCTAATTATCCACTCATCTCTACTTTACCATCCAACTCACTCAAGTTGAACTAGCTCACACCACTCAATTTCTAGAACCCTACAAAGGAGGAAACAAAATATTCACGTACAACCACCTTTAGGAATAAAAAAATAAACCAACTAAATATTCATTGCCCCTTTAATTCTTATTCAAACCATACAACTGCGTAGACCAAATCAACTTGCTAATTAAAGAAAATGCATTCATTTACTTGTAACTCATTCAAATCTTGATCCACAATCCATGGCCTATCCTTTACTTATAGATTAGAGGCTCTTTCTTTCATAATTAATCCCCTGGAATATTTAGGTGTCTCTAGCAATACTCTGACAAATTTCCACTAGAATGTATAGACTAGAAGGTTTTCCATTTTATCATCCATTTCTCGTAGAATTGTTCTTCCATTTGGAATGAATTTACAAGCATCGTTATGAGAAAGGTTAATGTGATGCTCGCTAAATTCTACTTGCACGAAACCCAAGAACAACCTAGGATAAGCTAGAAAAATTATGGAATATTTTTCTTTTGAAGAACATTCCTGTAAAGAGGTTTCGAAAAACAACAGTTGTCACATTGTTGTTTCTAAGTCACTTAAATTTAATAATATAATTTTCTTCATTTTAATAAAATAACAAAACTCGCATTACATTTTAATGAACTTAATTAGACTAAGCATGGTTAATTTCTCCCTAAATGTTATTTTGATCAACCATTAAATTCCACTATAGTTGGAACTTACATATTTTAATCTCAAGGGTAAAAAGACCGATTTCAATAAATACTAATGTCACTTTAAACCCACAAGGTGTAATAGGTATTAAAAACAATTAACAAGGTCCCTAACATTAGCACATAGGTTAAATGAATAAACATACCCCTTCACAATAAAGTGCCCCCTTAAAAAGTCAACCCATGTATTTTAGATTTAAAAATCAAATTTAAATTCATATTCTCTCCTCACCCACTCCCCACCTACTTTTTGTAGAGATGAATCTCATCCCTTGAATGGATTCATTTAGGACCTTTAGATGAGGGAAAGACAACTAAGCCTAAGTTTTATTAAGAAAGCTTCGTTCTCTTTTCCTTTGACTTATTTTATCTCTTTTGTTTTGCAGGTTGTTGGAGGAGAAGGAGGAAGCCATTAGAGGCCATTCCAAGCTCTTGGAGAGGCATACATGCCACATTTGTTTTCTTATTTGGTTCATACCCTCACCTAGGGTTTTAAATGTATATAAATATTTTATTTAGCTCATATTTTAGTATTTGCCCCAAATGGGCTTGTGGTCCCCATTTTATTTATATAGCTATATTCGATAAGTGTTTCCATTTAGGTATGATGGATATATATACATATAAATATATGTATATGTCTTTTTGTGTGTGTGTGTGTGTGTGTGTGTGTCCTCATGTATATACATTTTCTTTTTTTTTTTCTTTTATTTATTAACAAAATTTAATGGGTTGAAAGAACCCGAAATCACAATTATTACCGATTTAATAAAAAATAAACACATCTATATAGTATATATATATATAATTATATATATATTCTCAAAGTGATTGAGTAACACGTCCGATCGTGGCAACAAATTTAATAGGAATGCACAAGTGATATGACTAACAAATGCGACCACGGTTTAGAGTCTGGTTACTAAGGGGAATTTGTATTTTTTGAACAATGGTTTGGGGTTTTTTTTATGTTTTAATAGACAATGTTTGGGGTTGGGGGGAGGGTCCCCCAAACCCTTACCTTATTACCTAAAAAGCCGCAGCCATATATGGCTCTAAAAACATTGTCCTTATTGTAGTTTGAGTACTTATTGCTCTTTTTTTTAATATAGTTTAATACGTAAATTTTTATATATATTTATTTTCTAAAAAAATTGATAGTATTAATACTTTAATATTAATAATATTTTAATATTAATAATATTTTAATATAAATAGTATTCTAATATTAATATTATTTTAATTTCAATACTAGCATTAAAGTAATAACATATTTATTGTTTTAACTTTAACTAATTTTAATTTCATACTTCAATTTTCTTTGTAAAAATTTGATAGTATTTAGGTAAGAGGTTTTAAAAGAAACCAAGTCAAATTTCACTTATTATGATATCAAGTTACAATGGGTTTAGAGTAATTCTACAATATCTTAATAATAAATTTTGCACAATCCAATGAGGCTAAGCCTAAGTTGCAAATGGATAATTTCTTCTCTCCACTAGATTTAGAAATTTAGCTCTATTTTGTTGACCAAGCAAATAACAATTAAAATTTAAGTTCTTTCCATCCACTTGAATAAAGTTTAAAATTTCTTTCAACCACTATAAGAGAATGAACAAATATAACTCTTTCACTACTTTATGAATTTCATGGAATACAATAGAAGTAACTATTTGTTTCCTTTTTCAAACTACAGATTTCAACCATTCTCACAACCAACTATAACAAGGTTTTCAATAATTTTTAAAATGAGAACTACTAACTTTCCAATGAGAGCTACACATTTTATGAGAAAATATTCAACTACAATGGGAATAGGATATTTCCCTTTTTAAACTTTTTTTTTTTTTCATTACAACAAACTAGCTTTACAAAAAACAAATCCTTCTTTCTTTTTCAACATAGCAATACAATCTTGATCACTAATGAAACAATACAACCTTCCTTACAAAATAAAATACAATAACTCTTTCCTTTCAAATAGACAATGCAATGACCTTCCACTTGAAGTGGATATTTTTACAAGAAGGAAAAACTACAATGAGATACAATTTGTCTTCAAATGATAGCTCCAACAATCCAATCTTCAACCAAGCTCCATCTTCTCTTCACATTTCACAACAACCAAAAATGGGGGAGAGACAACACTCTCCACCCAACCAAAATTCCAATGAGAAGAAGAAGAAATTATTCTCATTGGCCGCCGAGCCCCAACCAAAAGGTAATAAGGGATGTTTCAACACATGGAAACTAAAACAATGCTTCAACATTCACTTTCAAGCAACCAACACATAAGGAAAATACCCACAAATAACACTTACTTTAAACACAACAAATTCCCAAACAAATATGGCTTCAAAATAGCCAAGTAGAGATAGAATAATAGGGATGCCCTTGTGCCTCCCAAGGGTTTGGATGCCCACCTCTAAAACCCTCCAACACACATTCAACCCCAAGTCTCTTATGCCTCCCTCACAATAAATCATGTTTCTTATTCCTCCGTCACTCTTATGCCTCCCTCTCTCTTATGGCTCCCACAATACATAACATAATAGAATAGAATAAGGTGGGACATCCAAAACCCACTCCCTCCTAAACCCAACAAGAATCTCTTATGCCTCCCAACATATTTCATCCCCATATCCAAATTTCAACACAACCTAAGCTCAAAATACTACCCAACCACTTCAAACAAGAACACAATTCCATACAATCACATAACATGCAAGAAACAAGGAGAAAATATAAGAGAGCAAGATCCTACCTTGCCATAGTAAAGCTCCTCTTTAAAATCTAGTCCCAAAATCTCCAACACAAACAATTAACCAAACACTCTTCAAACTCCCACAAGCAAGCATCCAAAAGAGAGCTCCAAAAATAAGTGAGTAACCCCAAATTCCTCTCAAATTTTTTCAATAAATAGAATAGAGGAGGAGGAAGATGATGTGGCTCCAAGTAGGATGCCACATCCTTTTCTTCTCCACTCCACATCACCCAAGTCAAACCCATAATCCAAGGAAATTAAATGGGTGGTTGAGAGGTATGAAAAACCTCTTACACACACCATTTCAACCCACACCCCTTAAGGAAAAAAAAAAATACATGTAAGAAAGTGTAATAAAAATTTACCTTTTTGTTTTCCCAAAACACATAATGGGGTCTATTTTTTACCCCCCAAAACATAGGTAGGGTTGGTATAGTAATTTAAGAGGTGTGGGATGAGTTTAACTTGTCCAACAAGCCTCCAAAATTAGCCCTTAAGGACAAATCCGAATTTCTAAGGAGAGGTGGAGTGTACAACACTCAAGATCACAAGCACTCAACTTAAAACACATAAACCAAAGAGTAATCTAATCTAATAAATGAATTCTTTTGTCCCATCCATAATTAGTTTAGTAACATGATTAATTTACTAATCTAGACACAAATTAAATAATTAATAAAAAGGAAAATACATCACTATAAAGTCACATACTAAAATTAAATAAAGGAAACAAATTAAAAGAACAACACACAAACCCCTTGGTCAAAATTGGAGGTTACCCACCCCCATGGGGACGCACTAACAAAAAAACAAGACACACACAACATAACACAAGTTGCCATGGTGACCCTTGTTGAATCCATCTGGTATTCCGATGTGGTTGGTCTCTAATCCCCCATTGGTTGTTGTGTTATGTTTTTCTTGAAAAACATACAATACCTCCTTCGACCTCGTGGATGCATCAAAACATCCAAGATAAAATATACAATATAAATCAACAATCATTCCGCATATAAATTAAATTAAATTATCATCTAGACAAGTAAAAATACTATTTTCAATTTCTAACAACCTCTCAATTCTACATCTACATCAATATCAATAGGATTACAAGATTAGTTCAACTGCTAAGGCCTAATCAATATGATGAAAAACATCAAATGTTAGAATATATAACAATGTCGACAATCCATCATTATCAATGTAACATTTCTCTAATAATCCACACACATAATACTATAAATCAAAATCCAACCATAGTCCAATTATTTCAATCATCTACATCAAGCTAAGTCAAAATTATACAATAATGTCCATACATATAGCCAAAAATATCGAAATCAAAAGTAATAGATGTCAAAGGGAATTGGGCACTACATCCCTCTCCCCTTAGAATTGACTTCCTCCTTGAAGTCACGGGAATAGGTGTGGAACTTTGACTCGTAGCACTGTAGAATCCTCCCATGTAGCAGTAGTCTCATCATACCTATCCCACTGGGCACCAAACTATTCAATCTCTCTACCTCGAAGGCCCAAGGTCCTATGCTCTAGAATAAGGATGGGCTCCACCATCACCTGCCCCTAATCCTACACCTGCAATGAGTTCCAATCTAACACATGAGAAGGATATGTAATATACCACATAAGTACAAAAATATGAAATACATCATGGATGCGAGACAAGCTAGGTGGAAATGCTAGACAATAGGCCAATGGACCGATACACACCAAGATCTCAAAGGGACCCAAAAACCTAGGAGCAAGCTTAGAACCTTTTCTGTAATGGATAGGGCTCTTATGTGGCCTGACATGAAGAAACACCTTCATGCCCACCTCAAAATTATGATCTATCCTATGTTGATCCTGATACTTCTTCTGTCTATCCTGAGCCTCTTACATTCTCTACCTTATCATAACAACCAACTGCTCCATGTCATGCAGTAAAGCTGGTCCAAGAGAAACCCTGTCCTCTAACCTATCCTAACTAAGAGGTGTCTTGCACTCTCTGCCATATAGTACCTGAAAAGGAGCCATGCCTATCAAACTCTAAAAAAATTATTGTAGGATAACTCCACCAAGAAAAAAACTCCTCCCATCTTGACTGATGATGCATAACATACATCCTAAGCATGTCCTCCTAGATCTGACGCACCTGCTCATTCTGGCCATCTATCTCAAGGTAATAAGTTATGCTGAAATTGATCTTCGTCCCTAGATCATACTGCATGGTATTCCAGAAGTGGGAAGTGTACAAAGGGTCATAGTAAAAAATGATCTTCCAGGGAATCCCGTGTAATCAGAAAATCTCATTAAGATACACCCATGCCACTACACTAGCTATTTAGGTGGTCTTCATTGGAGAAAAATGAACCACTTTCATCAATTTATCCACTATGACCATGATGGTGTCATGCTGGTATCTTGACGTGGGTAACCCAACAAGGAAGTCCAGGGAAATGGTGTCCCATTTCCACTCTGGTATACCATGAGGAAAGAGAAGGCCAGCAGGATGCTGATGCTTGGCCTTCACCTTCTAACACTCTAAAAAATGTGACACAAACTGAGCCATGTATCTCCAAAGTCCCCTCCAATGGTATAAATTTCTTAAGGTGGCGTACATCTTCTTCACCTTGGGATGGGTTGAATAAGGTGCACGATGAGCCTATGTCAAAATTTCATGTCTCAATCCTTCATCTCTAAGAACATATATTTGACCTCTATGTCAGATAAGACCATCCGCCTCCAATGAAAATCCATAAAACTTCCCCTCAAGGGGTCTCTGAGAATCAATTTCTACTCTAGCTGCAAGGTAGAAGCTGTCATGAGGAAGTTACTGTAAAATCCTGCTCCGCAAATCTGTATCCACTGAAGTAGCCATAGCCACATGTCTTCATCTACTGAGGGCATCTATAACCACATTATTCTTCCCTTTCATGTGCTCTATCTCCGTATCATACTCACAAAGAAACTCCATCCAATGTCGTAGACGAGCGTTAAGATTAGGCTACGTGAAGAGGTGGGGAAGACTCAAGTGATTAGTTCTAAGTGTGAATCTCCATCCAAGAAGGAAATTTCTCCATTGCACCAAGGCATACACAACTACTGCAAGCTCAAGATCATGAGTTAGATAATTGAGCTCATAATCCTTGAGATTGTGAGACTCAAAAGAAACTACTCTACCCTCCTACATCAACACACCTCCAAGTCCTACCAAAGAAGCATCTGTGCAAACGAAGAACTCGTCCTGAGGATCTGGCACTACAAGAATAGGTGTTTCTGTGATACATTACTTTAGTGTCCTGAAGGCCTACTCACATTTATCTGACCATACAAACATCTTCCCTTTTCACTGAAGGGAAGTGATGGGGTGCGTAATCTGAGAAAATCCCTGAACAAATCTCCTGTAATATCCTGCCAAATCCATGAAACTACACACCTCGGTCACACTAGTGGGTGTTGGAAAATCCATAATAGCTCGAATATTGGAAGGATCAACTGCGATACCTTCCCCAGAAATGATGTGGCCCAAATACTGCACGTCTGTCTGAAATAATGCACACTTCTCTAGGTTTATGTAAAGATGTTGCTCACGAAGACACTGAAGAACCTGGTGAAGGTGCTCCTCGTGATCCTTATAGGTATGTGAGTAAATCAGAATTTCATCAAGGAAAATGAGTACAAAGTGATTCAAAAATGTCTTGAATACCCCCTTCATCAAGCTCCTGAACACTGCGGGGGCATTCATCAGACCAAAAGGTACCACTATGAACTTGTAGTGGCCATATCTCATACAGAAGGTGGTCTTATGAATATATGCCTTCTTGATTCTCAGATGATGATAACCTGACTTAAGATCTATCTTGGAGAAGACTGTGGCCCCCTTCATCTGATCAAATAAATCATCAATGTGAAGAAGGTGTTAGGACTTACAGAACAAATATGCGGAAAAATTTCCTGAAACCACAGCAGTAGGAAACTATATAGTAGAATTATACTTGTAGAAATATAACAACATAAATTAATAATGCAAAAAAAAAAGACAAGACAAGATTTAACGTGGTTCACCCAATGTGGGCTAAATTCACGAAAAACTTGCTCATATTTTATTATCAACAAGATTAAAACAAATCTTACAGTGTTCTATCAGTTATGAACTCACAATAGAATTCTAAAGATGCTAAACCACATCTAAAACACAATTGACACCTAATTGCATAACCTTGATCACTCTTGATCACCTCTTGATCATTAATAATCAAGACCTCTTGAACACTCAAGATATCTACAAGATACCCTAACAACTTTATTTATAGGATTACAATCCTTTTAAGAAGTCTTAAAGCCGACCCTAGAAGCTTGAAAGTCGCGATCTTTCAACTTCCCATGGCTGGAAAAATAGTCCCGACGTTAACAGCAATGTTGCAGCAACAACACGGTGACTGCACAACAACGTCATAGCAAACGACTACAAAATGCTCCTAAATTCTCCAAACTTAACCGTTCGAGCTCCAGCACTCCAACAATGATTCAAGAAGACCAAAAACAAGCTCCACACCCCCAACAATATCCCACTTGGAGACTGTTTCCACTGAGCAAAGTTCTTAACCCCTTCATTATCAACCATGAAAGCCAATCAAAGTTGAACACAACTTCAACTTCTCCCTTGTGACCTCCTTGGTCATCATATCCATAGGATTCTGACTGGTATGAATCTTTTCCAGCTTCAACTTATATTCTTCCAAAGTTGTCCTGATGAAATGATATCTCAGCTGAATGTGCTTCGTCCTAGAGTGGAAAGTAGAGTTCTTCGCCAAATAAATAGCGCTCTGACTATCACTGTGTAGTCTCCCAACTTCCTACTTATGACCAAACTCATCAAGCAAATGTTGTATCCAAATCATCTCCTTGCTTACCTCTATGGCAGCAACATACTCAAACTCTGTGGTTGACAAAGCCATAAACTTTTGTAACCATGAAATCCAACTCACCTCTGTATCAACAACCGTAAATACATAACCTGTCGTGCTCCTCCTGCTGTCCAAATCTCCTGCCATGTCTGAATCTACATATCCACGTAATGTAGTGTCTGATCCACCAAAACACAATTTTTCTCCCATGGTCCCTCTCAAATACTGAAGGATCAACTTTACTTCTTGTCAGTGCTCTCTACCTGGATCACTCATAAACCTGCTCACTACTCCCACTGCATGGGAAATGTCAGGCCTAGTGCATACCATAGCATACATCAAGCTACCAACTACTGATGAGTACGGTACCCTGGAAATTTAGATTTTATCCTCCTCATTCTTGGGACTCTGCTCCTTTGATAATTTAAAGTGATCTACCAAAGGAGTACCAACCGGTTTAGCATCCTGCATAATAAACCTCTCCAAGACCTTCTTTATGTACTCTTCTCAAGATAATACCAGCTTCCTCTCCTTCCTGTTCCAAGTTATTCTCATACCAAAGATTTGTTTTGCTGCCCCTAAATCCTTCATAGCAAAGGAGTCACCTAGTTGCTTCTTGAGTACCTTTATTTCTTGCATGTTCTTCCCTGCAACAAGCATATTATCTACATACAAGCAAAGAATAATATAAATATCATCAAGAAACTTCTTTATGTACATGCAATGGTCTGAGAGATACCTAGAGTAACCCTGCTCCTACATAAAACTGTCAAACTTCATGTACCACTGTCGTGGAGCTTGTTTCAGGCCATACAAGCTCTTCTTCAATTTGCACACTAACCTCTTTTTCCCTTTGACCTCAGAACCCTATAGCTGCTGCATGTATAATTCCTCCTCTAACTCACCATGAAGGAATGTAGTCTTCACATCCAACTGTTTTAAGTGCAGGTCTTCTACTGCAACTAAACCAAGAATAGTCCTAATAGAAGTCATTTTAACAACTAGAGAAAAAAATTCATCAAAATTTATACCTTTCTTCTATGTAAATCATTTGACCACCAACCGGGCCTTATATCATTTCCTGCCTCCATCTTCCTCTTTAATTCTATACACCCACTTATTCTGCAATGCTCTCTTGCCCTCAAGTAGCTTCACTAGATCCCAAGTCTAGTTTTCCATAAGATATCTATGATCTTCATCCATGGCCTGCTCCCACTTCTTCCTGGCATCCACCTGCACTGCTTCCTCAAAGCACTATGGCTCTCCAGTGTCAGTGAGAAATAAATAATTCAAAGATGGAGTAAATCGTTCAAGTTCCCTTCTTACCCTAGAAGACCTTCTCACCTTAGGAGTTTGGGGTTCCTAATGAGTAGGTACCTGAACTGGCTGTGCCGGAACATGTTGTACCTGAACCAACCCCTTGGACACCTTGTTGTCTGCAATGTCCTCTAACACTGTGTATTATTTCTTTGATTCCTCTTTCTGTTCCTACAACTGATCTTTATACATGATTTTTTCATTAAAGACAATATCTCTAGACCGAAATATTTTCTTGTCTTTAAGAATATAAACACGGAAACCAAAATCATCTTCACCATATCCAAAAAAGGTGCATTTCTCAGGCTTAGCCTCTAACATGGTCCTATCATCTTTATCAATGTGAACAAATATCTCACATCCAAATACTCTAAGAAATGAGTAATCAATTTTCTTACTAGACCAAGACTCCTCAGGTGTACCTCCATCCAAGGCCATAAAGGGTCCTCTGTTAATCAGATAAACAATTGTGCTTACCACTTCCACCCTAAAGCATGAGTGGTAGCCCCGCATGTAACCTCATGCACCTAGCATGCTCCATTATTGTCTTGTTCATTCTCTCTGACACTCCATTTTCCTGTGGAGTATTTAGAACCGTTATTTGCCTACGGATCCCATTTACCGAATAGTAATCAAGAAATTAATTGCAATAATATTCCCCTCCATTATCTGACCTGAGACATTTCAACTTGAGACCTATTTCATTCTCAACCAAGGCTTTCCATCTTTTGAAAGTTTCAAACACATCATATTTCTTTCTAATGCAATATACCCAAACTTTTCTAGTTGCATCATCAATGAAAGTGATGTAATAACATGAACCACCAATAGAGTTCACCTTAGCTGCCCCCCATACATCTATATGCACTAACTCCAACTTACCCTCCTTCCTGGTAGGTCCAACCTTGAGGAATCTCACCCGCTTCTGTTTCCCATAAACACAGTCCTCACAGAATTCCAAATCTAACTCCTTTAATCCGGGCAACCTATCCTTTATAATCTGCATCCCCTTATGAATCATATGACTGAGTCTCTAGTGCCACAAAGTTGCATCTCCATCTGCAGTAACTAAATTACAATAATCAACACTAGTTAAATACAAAGTACCATTTTTCTTACCTCTTGCAAACACAAGAGCTCCCTTGGTAACCTTCCAAGAATCCGCTGTAAAACTGACCGTACAACCAGCACTACCTAGTTGTCCCACTGATATCAAGTTCTGCCTCATCTTAGGCACATGCTTGACGTCCTTAAGTATCCATGTGTTCCCATTCTACATTTTCACCTAAACACAACCTTTCCCTACTATGCTGCATGGTTCATCATCGCCAAGATATACATGTCCAAAATCACCTTGAACAGAATCAGTAAAGTAATGTCTATGTGGGGTGGCATGGAAAGAAGCCCCTGAATCTAACACTCAAGATTCAACAATATTATCTAAAGAAAGAATTAAGGCGTTTTGAAAAAGCATCACCTGCTGCCAAATTTACCTCTTTAGTTTCCTCCTTGTTCTTCTTATCCCGAAGAGCCCAGCAATCTTTCTTAGCATAACCAACCTTCCCACAATGCCAACCTTATAACTTACTCTTGGACTTTTACCTTACATGATCATTCGACTTCCCACAGTTACCTTTCCCTCTATTCTTTTGTCTCCCTCTGCTCTCCACTGTCAAATCATTTCCAGAAGTAGAAGAATCTCTGGTGCTCTTCCTTCACATTTCCTTGCTTAGGATGACACCTATTACATCCTCAAACTTTAGCTTTGAGTTATTAGAGACTGAATTACTTACAACCATAACCAAGTTGTCCCAGCTATTTGGCAAGGAGCAAAAAATCAACAAAGGCCTGACCTCATCATCAAAGTCAATTTTTACTGAGTTTAACATACTCAAAACTGTATTAAATTCATTTAAATGATCAGCAACAAAACCATTATCAGACATCTTCATATTAAATAACTTTTTCATCAAAACTATTTTATTAGAGGCAGAGGGTTTTTCATATAACTTCCCCAACGCACTCATGAGACCTTTTGTGGTCTTCTCCTGTGATATGTTGAAAGAAACCGAAGATGCAAGGCATAAATGAATTTATCTGAGTGCCTTTCTATCTAGAAACTCCCAATCCTCATTTGAAATGGCTGTAGGTTTCTTTTCTTTTCCAGCCAAAGGAACATGGAGGTCCTTTTGATATAAGTAATCCTCCATTTGCATCTTCCACAAACAAAAGTTCTACCCATTGAACTTCTCAACCCTCGATCTGCCCTCATCTACCATAGCTCCCACTCAAGCTAAAAGTTTCCCTGTGATTTACAACTTCAGCAAAAAACCACCAAAGCTCTGATACCAATTGTTAGGAATTAGAGAACAAATATGCGGAAACAATTCCTCAAACCACAACAGTAGGAAACTATATAGCATAATTATACTTGTAGAAATATAACAACATAAATGAATAATGCACAAAATATGACAAGACATGATTTAACGTGGTTCACCCAATATGGGCTACGTCCACCAAGAACTTACTCAGATTTTATTATCAACAAGAGTAAAACAACTCTCACAGTCTTCTCTCAATTATGAACTCACAACAGAATTCCAAAGATGCTAAACCACATCTAAACCACAATTGACACCCAATTGCATAACCTTGATCACTCTTGATCACCTCTTGATCATTAAGACTCAAGACCTCTTGAACACTCAAGATATCTACAAGATACCCTAACACCTCTATTTATAGGATTACAATCCTTTTAAGAAGTCCTAAAGCCGACCCTAGAAGTTTGAAAGTTGCAATCTTTCAACTTCCCACGGCTAGAAAAATAGTCCCGACGTTAACAGCCAATTAACAACATGTTAACAAAAACGTCGCGGCAACGACACAGTGACTACACAAAAACGTCACATCAAACGATTGCAGAATGCTCCTGAAGTCTTCAAACTTAACAATTTGAGCTCCAACACTTCAACAGTAATTCAAGAAGACCAAAAATAGGCTCCACACCCCAACAGAAGGGGGTAAAAATTATTGATCGTTACTTTGTTTAGCTAGCGATAATCAATACACAACTATAGAGATTCGTCCTTATTCTTTAAAAAATCACTGGTGCACCCCAAGGGGAAACACTAGGACGGATTAGGAATTTCTCTAGAAGGCCCTTCAGCTACAATTTTAGCTCATAGAGCTCAGCGGTAGTCATCCGATAAAGCCCTTGTGAGATAGGATCTACGCCTGGAACCAAATCTATGTGGAAATCTATCTCACATGGGGGAGGTAACCCCGGTAGCTCCCCTGGAAAAACATCAGTAAACTCTCTCAAGATAGGATGGTCATCAAGGGATGGTCCACTAGACTCATCCTCTAATCTATCACTAACTATAACAACATACATATGACAACCTCATCACACACACCACTTAAGCTGCATAGCAAAGATGGTGTGAATGGAAACGGGCCTCCTAGCTCCCACTATCACTGACTCAAATCCTAGATCATTTGTACAAGCAATAGTATTATGGTAATAGTCCACACTAGCTGTGTGTGTAGACAACCATTCCATGCCCAAGATGACTCCATATACACCCAAAGGAAGGATTTGAAGATCTGAGGTAGTGGCGAAGGGTCTCAAATCTACTACACACTCGTTAACTAAGGAGTCTACAAAAATTTTGGCTCTAGAAGCCATCTCAATGTCCCAACTGTGACCTTGCCTAACTGCCACCAGCCTACAATGCTTTACTAAGGATGGTGTAATAAAAGAATCATAAAAACTGAAATCAAACAATATAGAGCTAGAAATACCATCAATACTACATGTCGTCTCTATAACGGTACTTTGGTGCTCATCCTGGTGGTTATTGACCACCGCGTAGATTTGATGGATCCATCCCATGTCACCAACAGTAGGATCTAAGATCTGCATCTTACCCTTATTACTAGGGTTCTATGGGCACTCTATCTAATGATGTCCAATCATGCCATAACCATACCAATTGTCTGGTCCTCTCCAGTGAGATGTAGCTCCAACCGGTACTCTATAGTTCTGTGTTGTGGATCCTGATGACCCAGCTATGGAATGCTAAGGTCTCTGTTGAAGAGATCCTATTGACTAAGCTCTTAATGAACCTTATGTCCTGATGGGACCCCTAGGAGGAGGCCCCATATTCCGCCCCCTTTGTGCGTCAAATCTATGAGGAGGTCTGTAAGGAAGGTGGGTCTGCTACTGCTACTGAGGTGGCTTGAATGAAGACTGTCTTAAACTCTTTCCACCATAATGAGGAGGAACTTAACTCCTCGATCTGCCATCCTACATCTGTTGGATGCTTCTTTGAACTCTATCTCTAGCCTACTGCGTCTTCCTCCATGTCTCCTCTATAATATAGGCCTTCTCCACGGCCTCTACTAATGTCTGTGGGAAATGAATGTGCACCACACCACCCAAATCTAAATTCAGGCTCCTGATGAACCTGTGAATCCATACCTACTCATCCTACATATATTTGAAATACTGGAGTAGGTCCAAAAATCAACTCTCTTACTCAGCTACACTCATAGTTTCCTGACGGAGGTCGTGAAACTCATATATCCACTACTGAATAAACCTTCTGGGTAAATACATGCTCCTGAACCGCTCCTCAAATATCTCTCAGGTAATTTTCTCTGAGTCAACATGGAGCTTCTACTCCTCAGTCCTCCACTGAACTCCTACTTCATCCCTCATAATATACATTGCAACACAAGCTTTCATGTTGCTTGTACAAGGGAAGATCTTGAAGCATCCACTCAAGCTCACCAACCAGGCCTCTACCTAAAAATCCCCTATATCTCTAGAATAGTGAGATGGTTATAGCTTCAGGATCTCCTTGATATGGTCTACAGCTAATGACTAGTGACCCCTAGGTCTCTCTACATGCTCCTCTCTCTGCCTAAGGCTCCGCGATCTGTCCTTATGTCCTGAAATCTTGTCTCCATTCCCTCTCTGTGGTGACTCTACCCTAGCCAACTATGTGTGGAATTTCTCTTCCCTATGCTCCTCACTGTGTTGAGGAGATGCACGAGCCTCCACCGATGGATCCACATCATGTCTAGCAAGTCGTCCTCCTAAGGACCCTCTGCGTATAGCGGTATTGACGTCTTGAACCGTCTATAAAATTTGAGGTAGAATGGATGCTACCGCCTGATCTAGAGGTGGTAAATCTAGGTCTATGTGAAAGGACCCCTCATCTGGTCCGTTCCTCCTGCACAGACCAAGGCGATAGTTATTTCATAATTTTAAGTCTTGTTTCAATTTTCTATGTTTTCTATATTATATAATTATCAGACAGTGTGTTTTATTTCTAAGTCCACAAAAAAAAATGTTTGCGCTAGGTTAAAATTTCATCTCTTGTTTTTTCTAGGTGTGCCCAAGGGTCCAAGATTTGAACCCATGGCTCTAATACCAAATGTAACACCTGTAAAAATGATGACCTAGGAATGCTAAAACCCTAAACACTTATCCTGAAAATTTTGGCTATTTTTTTCAGTTAAAAGGTTACATGGGTGTTAACCCCTAGGGTACATTAAATTAATTTACACCAATAATCTCAACTTTACAATTGATAGACCATGTCTAGTTAAATTATTAAATGTTTAATTTACTTTATCTCTAAGGTCACTTAATTAAAAGTCATTTAGTAAGGCGACCTAAAGTAAATTACTTAGCTAAGTGTTTTCTTCCCTTTAGTTAATATTCAAATCCAAAAATGGTTAACCTCATGCTTAATTATTTTAGTTTCATTATCCTAATAGCTTAAAGTTCTTTTTATTAATTTCCAAAAACATATTAAGAACGAATAAAGGCTTTGCACCCCAAGGCAATTAAATGGCCCCATTCACCCATCTACACATACCTTAAAACTTTATTTAAAACAACCATAGATTAAATTCCTACCAAACAAAAGTAGGTTTGATCCTCAACCCTTGGATCAATTCAATTGTGGCCACTAGATCCTAGGGTTCCAAGCTAACCCTAAATATCCTTATGAATTCTTATTAAAACCTTTCCTTTATTCTATTCTCCTCATTTGGTATATTTTCTCTTGTATATTTGCAGGTTGGAGCAAAGGAAGCCATGGGAACAAGGAAGGGAGAAACTATGGAGAAATTCTTCAAGATCAAGCTTAGGGTAGTTTTGTTTATGGATTTATCATTGTAATTTCTCCCTTTAAAGGATTGAAGGGATTTCCTTTACCAATCTGGTTTTATTTCAAAACCATTTGTATTTGGGGTTCTCTATTTGGAGCAAACCCTACCCCCATTATTATAAATGATAAAGTGTGCTTCTAATTTACCATTTAGAGATGGAATTACTTTAAACAATAAGACTTAGCCATTAATTGATTGCTGGAGGTTTCCTTGTAAATTTTACATGCTTAAAATTTAGTTATTACATGCGCAGTTAGAAATTACATAGGTGCAGATCCGTGATTCTTTCCCCGTAAGTGATAGAACCACCGTCCAGAGTAGGCCAGAAGTCCTGGGACCACCGCCCCTTCTGGGTGATGATTCACGAACCACCACCTTGCCGAAGCAGTGGTTCTGAGACCGCCAACTTGCTTGAGCAGTGATTACGATATTGTTGCTCTGCATAGAGCGGCAGTCTTGTTTCTTAGAAATAGAACCTATAATATGAGATTTCTAAAAAAACAAAATTTACTAGTGTTCTAAAAATCATTCTGAGCCTAAATTTAAGTTCCTAAAATGTCCAGTTGTAAGATTTAGTTCCATTTATTCATTCTATAGTTAAAAATACTCATTTTAAGGCATTATCTATTCCAATAATAACAACTACTACAAGATCATTTTCATTTTGTTCGATAAATTTTCCCTTTCAATTCCAAAAGTAAAAATGATCTTAATCTACTTCTAATATTGTTATTTTTCCTTACTACCAAATTGCAACATTTCAATATAACAATATACTTAAATTTGTTGTCTCTTTCCATTTCCACTCCAACCATTCATTCAAATAACTATAACAACTTTGTTCTACATTAAAGTTTTACCATACATATATTTTTAAACATCTTACAACTTTTATATTCCTTCTATCTCATGTTTCAATAATACAACTACAATAATCAAAGTAAACTTTCTTTTCCTCTTGAGCATATCCCATTTCTTTTAAAACAAAGAGCTTCTTTTATCATAACACAAATTAAAGCTAAACTTTTAAGCATGGTTTACATTTTGTTCCATTACTTTCACAATGAAACTTTTCTTCACAAGATCAATACAATATCTTCCACTTTTAAGTGGGAAAGCTTTACAAGAATTAAACTAAGATGAACTACAATTTACAAATTCTCCACCCTAGTGGGAAAAACAATAAGGCTTCTCACAAGAAGGGATTTTCTCAAGGACTCCAACAAAATATCCAAGCTTCACATCTCTAACAAGAGAGCTCCTTCATAATTTTCTTGATCCATACCAAAATGGGGGGGAGAGGTAACACTCTTCACCCAACCAAAATATCCAATGAGGAGGAGAACCATCCTCCTCATTGGCCCTTGAGCCCCAACTGCATTGAAATGAAAGGTGAATCCAACACATGGAAACAAAAAACTTCCACAACACAAAACCAAGTATTTTACAACCATTCCAAAACACAACCAACCCAAACTAAAAACACAAGAAGGAAAAACAACAAAATATACAAGGCTTCTAAATGAAAAGCCAAAGGAGTAAAAACCTATGGGTAGGTCACTTATGCCTCCCAAAGGGACATGGGTGCCCACCTTAAAACCTCCAATGCATATCTCAAACCCCTACACACTCTTATGCCTCCCTCAAGTTCCTCTTATGCCTCCCTCATAAAAGAAACAAGTAAGAAATACAAGTATTCTTTGTCCAAGGTGGGGCACCCAACCCAAAATCCCTCCAAAACATGAAATAAAACTCTTATGCATCCCTACATGAAAGCTCCCCATTGTCCCCTCCTACACCACACTTAAGAAATCTATCCAAGCACCCAACAAACATTCTAAAACACTTAAAAACAAGCACATATACATAAAATAAAAGAATAACATTATGCAAGAGTAAAGCTCCTACCTTTCCATGGTAGAGATTCTTCTAAGAGTTAATCTCAAAGCTTCTTCCAACCCAAGCAATCACCAACAAGCTCCTACAAAGACCACAAGCACTCCAAAATCCTCTAACTCCTAAAAAAGTAAGAGCACAAAAGAATGAAGTAACCCCCAAACAAGTAAAAGAACTTGAATAAATAGAAAAGGGGGAGAGGAGGGTGAGGTGGCTCCATGTAGGATGCCACATCACTCATCCTCAACTCCACCTCACGTTAAACCTAAACCCCAATACACCATAAATTTTTGGGTGAGAGGAATGAAAATTTCCTTACACACACAAACCAAGCCCACACCCCCTAAGGACAAACTTAGATACCCATGTAAGAAAAGTGCAATAAATGTAATTTTTTGACTTAAAAAACACATAATGGGGTCTATTTTTGACCCCCAATCCATAGGTAAGGTTGACATAGTGATTTAAGAGGTGTGGGACAAATTTAACTTTGTCCCACAAGCCTTCAAAATTGGCCCTTAAGGCCAAATTCAAATTTTCATAAAGGGGTAGAGTGTACAACACTCAAGATCCCATGCACTCAACTTATAACACAAACCCCAAGATCCATCTAGTCTAGTAAATGAATTCCTTTTAGTCACATCCATAATTAGTTTAGAACATGATTAAATTAACTTAAATAAGACACTTAAACCCATTAATGATAAAGGAAAAAAATTACACCAAATTCAAAATAATTCATACAAAGAAATTACATCACTAAAAATCACATACTAACATTAAATAAATGAAACTAAATAAAAGACAACACATAAACCCCTTGGCCACAATTATAGGTAATCCCCCCCATGGGAACCCCCTAACAATAATTCAAACACACACACACACACACACACACACACCAAAATACATGTTGTCATGGTGACCCTTGTTTAATTCACCTAGCATTCTAATGCGGTTGGTCTCCAATCCCCCCATTATTTGTTGTGAGTATATTTACCTGAAAAACACATAATACCTCTTTCGGCCTCGTGGCCACATCAAAATATATAAGATAAAATATGTAATTTAAATCCACAGTCATCTACATATGAATCAAATCATCATCTAGGCAATTACGATATCATTTACAATTTGTAACATCTCTTTTCTACATTTCATCCATGTCAAAATGATCATAACATTAGTTCAATTATCAAGGTCTACTCAATGTGACGAAAATATCACATGTCAGAAATATATATAACCATGTCAACAACATATCATCATCAATATAAAAATTTGTCTAAAAGTCTACACACATCATACTAAGAATCGAAAACCAACAATAGTCTCAGTATCTCTAACATCTACATCATTGTAAGTCAGAATAATACAATTGTCCATAAGTAGAGTCAATAGTATCGAAATCAACAGTAATAGGTGTCGAAGGGAAGTGGACACTACAGTTACGAATCTTTAAAAAATAGTGTATTATTATTATTTTTGTTGGAATAAGTGTAGAGTGAATGAAATGTTTACTTATATTATGAGTTCTATTTTATAAACCTGACATTAATGTAGACGTGAGGATCATTATCTAAGGAGTGGTCTTCACCTATTGTTGGTGTGTGATTATGATTTTTCTATCTTTCCTTGTTCATACTTGTGTAAATGTTCTTGTCACATATTTTCATGTCATACTTTACTATATAATTCTTTCATTTTGTTACATCCTTGAGGTTCATTCTATTTTCTGCAGGTACAAGTTGTAATATGTTAAGTAGTTTTACAAATGTAGGGGGTAAAGTGTCATCACGTAGTTGATTTTAAAAATTTATGTACGTATGTAGACCCTAAAAAGGACATATGTACTTAGGTTTACTTATAATCCAAACCACGTAATAACGCTTGTCAATAAGTATTCATGGGGTACTTGACATTTATAACTTATTCTTGCTATGCTATATTGTATTAGGCTACCTTACCTTGTCATGTGAGATGATTCATCGAGATACTGTTTGGTTTTTGTACATGTAAATAAGATTTCCTTATATTAATGATTTTTTGCTAATGGTTATTAAATATGTAACTGGATAATTATGATTTCTTATTGTTCATGATGATTTCACAATATTGATAAATCAGCTACATGGTTGTACTTTTCATATGATGGTGGTAGGAAATAATGGTTATTATCCTAATGTTGGACTAATCATCTTGTTGATATAACATTGGTTTTCATCCACAAGGCATTGTAATAATTCATTCGCTTGTCGTAAAATATTTTTGAATTGTTTTCAAGATAAAAGTTACTCATTTTAATTTATCATACTTAATTTTTGTTAATAGTGATGGTGTTGGAAATTAATCACAGTGCAATGTTGTTTTTCACAAGAAAAAAACAAGGAAAATTAAGGTAAAGCAAGGTATGATTGTCAAATTTATTAGCCTTAAACAATCCTTACAATAATAAATAATTTTTTTTTGAGTTTAGGATTTTAAGGTTTAAATATATATTGAAGTTTTAATATGGGTCCTTAACCATATAAAATGGTTAAAAAGTTTATTGTTTTTTTTTTTTTTAATTCTTTGACCTTACCAAGGTAGAAATATGAAGGTTAATGACTTATGTTTAAAGTTATAAGTCCATGGTAAGGAATTTTATTGTTTAAATTGATAAAGTCAAACTTTATTGACTAGGGAAAATAAAATGACTAAAGGTAAGGTTCTTCACTTATAAAAAGGGATAGTATGATAGTATTTGATCATATTGGAGGATTTTTTCGATCATTTAATTAATGCTTTGGTCTTTTTACCAAACTTGAATTGCATAAATTATTTGATTATTTCATTGGTCTATTAACCATGCAAAAGACTAAGTTTAATTAGTGTAATTATTATCTTTGAACCGGCATAAACTCCACCAGCCTGCTTTTTTTGGAGAGGGGGAGGAATTTAGTAGGCGGTGGCAAAAATTTTGAAGCCACTATGTGGAGTTGCACAAATGAATGCCATTAAAGGATTTCTTGGGAATCCTGAAGTTTCCTCCAAAAGCTATCTATATTGCATGTAATCTATTTTATTGTTTCATTTGTATTTTGGATCTTTATCTTTCCCCCTCGCGAGCTCCCTTTTTGGAACAGTCTTTGCATGATGTTCTCAAGTTGTCTGTTGAGATAAGATTACGAATATCAATGTCGAACTTTGTAGAATATAAGTGCGATTTGGTTTTGTTTATAACATTTTTAGTATGCGAATCTAGGACGATTTATTTTGAAGGTTTTCTTGAGAAATATTAGAGAAATTTTTGTCTGATCTGCTCGACCTACAGTGCAAGTTTATAAGGAAATAGAAAAAGAAGAGCTCTCCATTTTACAAGCATGGATTATTCGACTCTATTATTTCTATTATGCTTTGAAATAAATGAAAATAATATGCGTTTATATTATGTGATAATTTAATAACCAAAATCTGGAATGAGTTTTTGAATATTCTACTTAAGGTTGATTTCTTGATGGGTATTTGGTAAATTAAATGTTAAAAGGGGAATCCACTTTACAAAATAAATTCTGGCTATTAACGCATGATCTGGGTGACTGAATAATCTTCTTTTGTTAATCAAATTTTTTGAATTGTTTTCTAAACCTAAAACGAGTAGAGTATATGTTTCCTTACATGGGTATCTCTGTGAATGATTGAAAAAATTATTCTTAGGGAATACATATGTAGGTATTAATTGAATGCTCATTTTGATAGATTATTGTTTGAATATTTTTGTATAAAAAAATTGAATGGGTACAGTTAGGTGATTCCTACCAGAACCGAACTTGTAGTTGCATGAATACAGTGACCCGTTTGCAGTGGTAAGGGTGCCTAAGATTTGGTACACTTTGTATGACAATTTTCATGTATAAATGTATGTTTCTAATAAAAAATAAAATAAAAGGGGTTTTGAAACTGTACATGTACATCCTTTGATCGTTTCTGAGTTTGATTTCTGTTAGCGGGACATACCCGAGTGTTTGTAGTATGCAGTAGTATATTTTCTAAGGAAAAATACCCTCAATTTGAATTTTGTTTAAGAACATACAGTTTTGAAATAATGGGTTATTAATTCGTTGTTGAAAATCAATGGATTTGTGTCATAAGTGCGGAATCTACCCTTATATTATTCCTTAGCAATAATGCATATTTTGCTTGGAATGAAATCTTGTTACGAGGCAATATTAATTGAGTGTAATTAACATTCATCCTTGGCTGTTACACTTCCTAATCACTGTGGAAAAAGCTTAAGTATACATGAACCTTAAGTTAATCCTTTTGACTAATTGAGCATTTCTAAGTTGGGTATTAAGTGATTAAGCCTTAATGTTAGAATTATTCTATGATTAGTAACCATTCATGCAAATTTTCCTAAAGGGATTCTTACTTTTGAAAAATCATTCTGAGAGGGACATTGAAGCTAGATGAAGTACTATGCTTCATGTGTCTATCTTTTCATCTTGTTTTATAATAGAATGTCAATTGGAAATATAATATAATGCTGATAGAGTTTGAGAATTTATCCATTAATGTTTGTGTCGTGATTTTTGTTGATTCTTTAAATAATGAATATATAATTTGAAATAATATGTAATGTTGACTATTTATTATTTGACCCTTTATCCAATTGAGATTTTTTCCATTATTTCTTGTGGAGTGAGTTTTGTTGTTCTTCAAATAAGAAATATATAATTGGAAATAAGACAATCTTATTATGATTGTATAGATCAATACATAATAACATGAATGTGAGTTAATACTTGATGCCAATTCTCAATAACTTACCATGCATATTTTTTTTTCAGATTGCTAGTTTGGAAAGAATTATGAAATGGTTAAATGATTGGATTCCAACATACTTCATATGATTGTAATAAATGTATTTATATTTGGTTAAGGTGAACGTATGACTTCATAAATGTATAAGGAAAATGATCTTGTTGTATTAATTGATCATATTATATGATCATTATTGAGCTTATGAACTTTTGTTGTAAATTATGAGATTAAAGATGATTGTTCATAGCATTATCATTGTGTTTGTAAGACATTGTTGTCTCGATGTTTAATAGTAAAGTATTTTTTGTTAATTGATGTTAAATATGTTATTAAATTGTTTATGAGGACATTATGATTTAATGATTAAGTTCTAAACACTTATTTAATAAAAAAACAACTACATGACAAGGTAATGTAGCATTAAAATTATGTAAGATAAGTGGGACAATATGGTATAACTGTTTCAATAGTTCAATATGAATTAACAAAAGGTATGCACTATATTTTAAGCATGAAGCAAAAATAAATATTGTTTTCCCTTAACAATAGCTGACATACACTTATAAGTTAAAGTGTTATCATTGTAATATCATACTTGATTCCAATAAACTTCAATGTGAAATTAGCTATGACAATATCGAAAAAAGTATAAGGTACATTTTGAACACCTGACATAGTAACATTTTTCATATTTGTCTTAGGTAAACTAAGAAAATAAGTGTCTATTGATGAGAATTAATGATGTTTAATTAATTCCATGCAATGAATAAGTCTCATACTTGAATAGACTTAATCAATCACTATAGATCGATATAGTTCAGCCTATGTGCGGTAAGCAGTATATTTATTATTTACCGGCTCGAAATGACCGTTATATACATCGATCATGAATTAGATAACTTAATGAAAATCTATTAACTTTTCATCTGAACAAAGAAATATCGAATGATAAATGAAAACATATATCATAAGATGGCCTTTTTGTCATATGAGTCATGCTCATACCAGCTCAAGATGGCTCCTAGAAGAGGAAAAAACACACAATGAATTAGGACATTACGTGGATGAATGTTTTGTTTTAGGGATCCCAATCTAATGTTGTCATGAAAAACATTACTTGAATGCCGAGTTATGGTATCTACAATTTTTGTATTTGAACCATTAATTATTGAACATGAATACTTAAAATGCATAACTATAAACCTAATAAACTAAAATCAATCCAAATAACTATGTTAATACATATGTGTGGTGATTGTCAAACTAGTTGTGAGTGGCTTATTTGTAGTCATGAACTAAACTTACTAGTGCAATGCCAAAAACTATACAAATAGTAGAGAAAATGAATGATTACATTGCCAATTCACCATATCTTCACGTTTGGCAGTGTCTAGATTTAGATGGATGTTATTATATTGATTTTTTTATTAACACTACGAAGAATCACATGTTCTCTTGGCATATAATGAGGCTTAGCCAAATGGTATAGAAAGTATACTGGATCATGTATATTATTTGAGGGGGATCAGGTAGATCCAAATGACTCTTGTACTTGGACATGATTATCATAGGTTGTCAGAATGGATTATGAATATGAAGTAATAGTGGAATAATTTAGTAGTGGCTGAATAATGATGTTATTCACTACAACATTATGGAAACTTAAGGGATTTTTTAGACTCTATTATGATTTATTTTAATCACTGCATGTTAATATCATTGAAGACATTAAATTTAATTGAATGTTTTTTTTTATAAAAAAGAATATCTCCATTAGTTTGTTGAATCTTAACACAGGTGTTAAATTTTGGTATCAAAACAAAAGGTGACAACTCTTGGACATAATGGTTCATTGCAGTTACAAAAATTTTAAATTCTTTTCTAACACATCAGACAAAATGGTTAGAAGAAGAGAAAAGGCTCCGGGTAATCAGGCTATGGGTGTTGAAGTAGCAACAACCCAAAAACTTGATGAGATACTTGTTGGAACCTTTAAGACACTCACAAATGCATTGATATTCTGTAATGCGTAAATGCTGAGGATAATGAGAGCATAGATCAAGTAAAAAAACTTGAGAAACCTAATATATATGTTGCTAATCATAACATAAATGCACTTGATCACAATTTTTTAAATCCAATAGTTACTAAATACTATTGTAAGTAAGAGCCCACCATAGAGTTGTATTTTTTCAAATAACATAAAGGGTATTAGTCACACCAAAACCTTGATGGAAGAACTCTGATGTTTATAGATGGAGTTATAGTTTTATTTTAATAAAAAAAATCAATAAATAATTTTTTTTACAGGTAGTTTATACTAACTAATGGAGGTAATTTATGGGGATCTGATCAGCTCTCAAATGTGACATTCCACATGGACATGGGATAGCTAAAAGGTTGAATTTGTAGTTCAATTCATAAAAACTGTAGTATTAAAATTTGTTTGACCCAGTTCAATTTTTGTTTCATAAATATGTTGGTATAGATAGCATATGTGTATTGTTTTACAAATATTGTACAATGTGTGAATTTTAGACCTGGTTGCAAGGTCCATGAGTTAATGGGCCTCAAGTAGCATCAATCTGGGAATTCAAATACCTCTAAGATTACTTAAATATGTACCACAGATACTCGGATAGATTAATTACCTTCTGGATACCCATATTTAATATCGGATTTAAATCGAAAATTGGGGGTGAAGTTAATTTCAATGGTCCTCTTACCATAGTACACAATGTTTGAAAAATACATTAAGAAAAAGAATAATTTTCCAATTCATAGCTTCTCATAGGAATTGTATGAAGTAGATCATTATTGAGATATAACTTTCCTTAACCATTATCAATTGGAATACATTGTGGAAGAAGGTAGAAATACAATAATTCAGAATGGTTGATATGACACATGTCAACTGTGGTAGCATTAGTTACAGAGACCATAACTTTTGATTGGATGATCTAGATCGTCCTTAAAATTTTACGAAGGTAGTCATCATGAATAATTAGTAATATGCTACGGTAAACTAATTATTTACAAGATTGCGTAATTTTAATGGCCATATTTTCAGGGTCAAATTCTTTCATCTAGTGGTCTAAAATTGGCTCTACATTGCCGTTACAATCCAATTGGTAATATGTTAAGACAGATTTATTAATGTAATCGGTTTGCATTAGCTTTACGAAATGAGATAATCTATATTTAATGGATGTATAGCCTTGAATAACGTATGTATTACATACTAAACATTATTTATTTTTCACGGTGAACCATCGTAATAATTATTTTTTAGAAGGAAATTCATAGTTTTTCTTGAATGTATTTATAACTTATTACCATTTTTATGGTATATTGTATTAGGATTCCGTAGGTTGAAGTATGCCACAATGAATCATTGAAGTATTGTGTAATGTTGTAAAATTTATGATTTAGGTTCAATCTTAGAAGGAAACTATTTTGCTAAGCTAGTAGTTTTGTACAAATTGTGATGATTCATGGAGGCATTTCGACCTATTCATGATAGATTTACACCAATATTGGATCAGAGAATGAATTCAATCTACATGCGTTGTACTAATTGAATAATATATTTTACATTTGAGTTAATTTATGACCTATGTTCATGGACATATAATGGATATCGTTTAAGATTATAATGATGAGGTCATTTAACCATATAAAATGGTGGGAAAGTTCTCTCTTGTTTTGTTATAGAGAAAGTCAATACTAAGCTCACCAAGGTAGAAGTATGCCCGGTGAGAGTTCGGAGACATATTGATGTTTAAATGCCTTGATGCACCGATTAACCCTAAGTTGACATTAGAGGTGTGCTTATAAATACTATTTAGTCACCACTTTATTGAATTTGGAAAATCAAATGACATAAAGGTAAAATGCTTAAATTAATACAACGTGGGGATGTATTAATATGACTAGCTTCAATCTTAATATTCGATATCTCTTCAATAATTTAAATTAATATTTCTAGGATGTGAATCATGAACTATCCAAAATACATGGATTGTTTGATTATTGTCAGATCGTCTATTAACCATTTTGTAGAAGTGCTAAGATTATTTCATTAGATAATGTTCCATGACCAACATTTATAACTCGTTATGTGTAGACTATTTTGGCATGTTTTCAAAAGGTGAAGGCTTAGCATTTGTCTAGTGGTCTAATATTGGTTGTTAACCACTTTGTGGAAATTTGACTAGAATTTAGATGGAATTATTGTTGGGACCTGTTTTAGATATCAACGACGCAATCATTTCATAGTGAATTAATTTATCTAAAGTAGCTCATATTTTTTCTTGAAAAGATTATTTTGGCTCTACAATAAGTTGTTTGTATTTATTTCAGGACGAGTAGTAAGATTTCATTTGATCCCTTTTATGAATGCATCATTTGACCACGATCATTTTAGGGTCAATCTTTGACCTTAGGTAAACATGGGAACACAATGAAAAGGAAGATTGTACAGTAGTCTGTAAACCTAGGATACTAGTATGGATTGCTTAATGATTAAAAAAATATTTTGAAGCTTAGTGTGAATTCCAACAACCTGAGAAGTAAGCTGTGTGTTGAACTCCCATCTTGGTTTGTGTGTGTGAAAAGTGTGCGGACTATGTCAAGGGGTTTTGTAGGTCGATTTCAACCACTTACAACTGGATCACACATCAATTGCCATATTACCGCAGGATTACAGATCTTGCATGGGTCAATAGTGAACGTAATATAAATTACATTTGACCTGTGTGAGTTTATTACCTCTATTTTATATGCTCCATGACATATATGTAGGGGAGAGGGAGGTTATGCCCATGTGGATGCAGATAGGAATATGCAAGAGCTACAGAGACAAGTTTTTGATACAAGCTCAGAGGGAGAAATTACCCACCTTAGAAGGAATGACATGTAAATGGGGATGTAGACCCAATAGTAATATTGAAGCAGTAGCCTCCATTAAGGAATGAAGGAGGCAATGAAGAATAAAATGAGAGAATATGAAGAAACATTGAATGAGTGGCCATTTGAGGAGAGATTAATCGAAGGCTTTGGAGGGAAAGAATGATGGCATCAAGATTAATGTTCCTGATTATGGTGGAGGGTTACAACCAGAGGAGTTGATTCACTCGTTGAATCACATGGAAAAATTCTTTGAGTGGAAAACCCTTTCAGAGGAGAAGAAGGTTAAGTTTGCATGCACTAAGTTGGTTGAACATGCATTAATCTGGTTGGATCACCTACAAAATGAAAGACAAAGGAAAGGAAAGTGAAAGATCTGAAATTGGAATAAAATGGTGAAGAATTTGAAAGAAATTTTTCTTCTTGTAGATTATGCCTAGACACTATTTCGAAGGTTTCAAAACCTAAGACAGAAGGATCTCAACATCGAGGAGTATACCAATGAATTTTAAAAGTTATCAATCTGGGTAGAACAAGGAGAGTCTGAAGAATAAAAGCTACAAGGTATGTAAATGGGTTGAGTTATACCATACAAGATGAATTGAGTATGCTTCAGATCTATAGCATGGATGATGCTTATCAACTTTCATTAAAGGAAGAAGAAAAAATAAAAGGAGTAATTTTAGAAAAGGTGTAAAGAGAGGACCATCATCATCTCTAATGAGAGGGAGAGGTAGATTTGATTCTACTTAAAGGTGAATCCTCTAATGCAGAAGGGTTGGAAGAATCTAGTCAAGGCCACAGTAACTACCAAAGAGGTAGGGGGTTTTAGAGAGGAAGAGGATATGGTGGAGGATGGGGTTGGAATATCCCCCAAAGGTAATATACATTATTACTGATGTGGTGAATAAGGGGAATAGAGATTTTGAGTGCCTCTACAATATCCTACACAAGATAGATGGAAATTGAGAACATCCATGAGTAAACCTAGTTGAATTTGAAGAAGAATAAGGAAATGGAGGTTGCTGCAGACTTGGGTGAAACCCTCATGATAAGGAGGACAATGATCGTCCCAAGGAAGGAGAAATAACAAGATGATGTCTAGTGGTCAATTCTTGGTTTCGGATAAATATCTTTCGAACAAGATGCACCTCTGGAGGAAAGGTATGTAAAATTATTATTGATGGTGGTAGTTGTGAAAATATGGTTTCAACTATGATGGTTGATAAATTAAGTTTTAAATGTGAGAAGCACTCATATCCCTATTGCATATCATGGTTCAAGAAAGGGATATGAAGTAACCATAGATAAAAGATGCCTAATAAAGTTTTCAATTGGGAATGCCTACAAAATATGAGGTGTGGTGTGATGTTATCCCAATCGATGCATGTCATATATTACTGGGTAGGCCCTTGGCAATACTATAGAAATGTTACACATGATGGAGGGAAAAATCCATATACCTTTTGGAAGGATGGTGTAAAGGTGGTCTTGCTACCCTTCAAGGAAGAAGCAAAAAGTGAGGGCTTATTGGCTACAAAAGAGTTTGTTACAGAAATGGAAGAAGCTAGATGTTGTTATGCACTAATGTCAAAGAAGATGGAGAAAGAAGACTTTAATATAATTGCTGTAGCAGAAAAGATACTAAAAGAATACAAAGATGTCATACCAGATGAGCTACCAGATGGGTTACCTCCAAAGTGAGATATTCAACACCATATTGATTTGATCCCAGGATCGGCCCTTCCAAATCAGGCACCCTATCGGATGAGTCTGAAATAGACTGAAGAGTTGAAAAGACAAGTGACAGATCTAATACAGAAAGGGTTAGTGAGATAAAGCATGAGTCCATGTGGAACTCCAACGTTATTGACTTCCAAAAAAGATGGAGATTGGAGAATGTGTGTAGACAGTAGATCCATAAACAAGATCACAATTAAGTATCGGTTCCTAATTTTGTGATTGGATGATATGATGGATATGCTAGCAGGAGCCTGATATTTTAGCAAGATTGACCTACGGAGTGGTTACTACCAGATCCGAATCCATGAAGTGGATGAATGCAAAACTGCTTTCAAAATAAAAGATGGATTATACGAGTGGATGGTGATGCCATTTGGGCTATCTAATGCATCTAGTACATTCATGAGGTTCATGAACAGAGTACTCTGAGAATAAAATGGTAAGTTTTTTGTTGTCTATTTTGATGATATTTTGATATTTAGTAAGACAGTGGAAGAACACTTGTTACATCTGAAATTGGTGCTAGACTTGTTACGTAAAGAGAGTCTATATGAAAAATTAAAGAAGTGTAGATTCCTTCAGAAGAGTCTTATTTTTTTGGTATTTTTCATATCAGAGGATGGAGTGAGGACGGATGAGGAAAAAGTAAAGGAAATTCTAGAATGGCCTATTCCAAGGAATGTGACAGAGGTTCGTAGTTTTCATGGATTGGCAACTTTTTGTACGAAGTTCATCAGGAATTTTAGTAGCATTGTTACACCCATAACAGAGTGTACAAAAGGGAGGGAGTTTGTATGGACCAAGACATCAACAGTTAGTTTTTAATTGTTGAAGAAGAAAGTGTCAGAAGCACCTATTTTGGTATTGTCAGATTTTAGCAAGTTCTTTGAGGTTGACTGTGATGTCTCACATGTTGGGATTGGAGCTGTGCTGAGTCAAGAAGGACTACCTATGGCATTCTTGAGTGAAAATCTAAATGAAGTCAGGAGGAAATATTCTACTTATGATGTGGAATTTTATGCTATTTTTCAGGCATTAAGGAACTGGAGACATTACTTTGTAGCAAAGGAATTTGTACTCTTCACTGGCCATGAAGCCTTGAGGTATGTAAACACATAGAAGAAACTAAATAGTAGGCATGCAAAATGGGTTTCATTTGGTCAAGAATATACTTTTGTTTTAAATCATAAGTCTGGTAAGTAGAATCAAGTTGTTGATGCCTTGAGTAGGCGTGTAGCCCTTTTGACAATAATGGAAAATAAAGTACTAGGGTTTGAGGAAGTTAAGGAATTGTACGAAGGTGATCTAGATTTTTGTGATGTTGTCAGAAAACTTAAGGAGCCTACAGTAGGTAGTGACTCTTTTGATTATTTGATACAGGATGGTTTTTTTTTAGGGGGAAAAAATTGTGCATCCCTGGTGGTTCAAAGAGAGAAAATATTATAAGAGAATTGCATAGTGGGGGGTTGGCTGGACACTTTGGTATAAGTATGACAATTTATCTTGTTGTAGAAAAGTATTATTGGCCAAAGGTAAAGAGGGACATAAGTAGGGTTGTAGCAAGATGTAGAGTGTGTCAAATGGTGGCTAAGGGCCATGCACAGAATATTGGGTTGTATATGCCATTACCTATCCCTACAGGGCCATGGGTTGATCTGAGTATGGATTTTGTGTTAGGGCTTCCTAACACACAATGAGGGAATGATTTTATCTTTGTTGTGGTTGATAGATTCTAAGATGGCACATTTCATTTCTTGTAAAAAAACTAATGATGCTTCTAGAATTATAGATTTTTTTTTCATAAGTGGTTAGATTGCATGGAATTTCAAGAACGATCACTTCAGATCGGGACACAAAGTTTTTGAGTCACTTTTGGATGACTCTGTGGAAGAAATTGGGGACATAACTACAGTTCAGTAGTGCATATCACCCCCAGAGTGATGGGTAGATGGAAGTAGTGAACAAAAGCTTGGGAAATCTCCTACATTCTATAGTTGGAGAAAAACCAAAACAATGGGACTTAGCTTTACCTCAAGCTAAGTTTGCATATAATAGCTCAGTAAACAGGTCAACAGGGAGGTATCCTTTCCAGATTCTATATGGTAGTAATCCCAAGGGGTCCTAGATCTAATTTTTCTACTAGGTGAAGATGAAACTAGTGATGATGCAGAAGCATTTGCAGAACACATTCTACAGCTGCAAGATGAAGTGAGGGAAAAGCTAAAAGTGTGTAATGCACAATATAAAACAACTGTAAATGCCAGTAGGAGAGTAATTTTATTTGAAGAAGGAGATATGGTGATGGTTCATCTTAGAAAAGAGAGGTTTCCAAAAGGGACATATAATAAACTCGAGTATAAGAAGATTGGGCCATGTAGGATTCTGAAGAAAATGAGTGATAATGCCTACAAGGTGGAGCTACCTGAAAACTTTGCTATCTCACCAGTTTTAATGTTTCTGAATTATATAAGTTTCCAAGTCATGATGAAAATGTTGCAGAGGAGGAATAAATAAACTGGAAGCAATATTTGCTAAAGAAGAAAAAGGAGAGGGTAATGTGTGTCTTGGACCAAAAGACAATCACTACTAGACATGGGAGCTACAATAGATATTTGGTACAGTGGGAAGATTTGTAGCAAGAAGAAAATACTTGGATTCCTGAGTGGGAGTTGAGGAAAATTGACAGTGCAAAATTAGATGAGTTCCATCAACAAAATTTGCAGGAGCTGAATTCTTTTCAACCAGGGGAGAATGATGCGGGAGCATAAATTGCAGAGACCATAACTTTTGATCCGACCATTGGATCGTCCTAAAATTTTATAGGGTGGTAGATATACATTAGTAATATGCTGTGGTCAACTTTGTGTACAAGCTTATGCCCATTTTGGCACGTTTTTGGGCTTGGATTCCTTCATCTAGTGGCCTAAAATTGGCTCCGAATGTTTTTTCCGCTTTTGACTAGGTCTTAGAACTTTAATAACTTTTTTTATGCTTGTCAGAATAAGTCCAAATTTCACGTGAGCCCTAATTTATGAATGCGTATTTGGCATGAAAATTTTGGGGTCAATCCGAGTTTTTTTGCATTTTAGGGTTTTTTTGGCATTTTAGGGTTTGTTGGCATTTTAGGATTTTAGAGTAGTCTTGAAATAAAAGGAGGATTGTAATGATGTAATAGATTAGTGTGAATTCTAGAATGAGAAGTAAGCTATTTTGAAACTCCTAGTTTTATTTGTAAAGCTATTTATGTGTGCTTTTGGAAGTATTTCAACCTCTTGCAGCTAGATTCACATCACATATAGAAATTTTAAAATAAATGGATAGGAAAATGATGTTGGTAAGAATGATAGGTTTGAAAAGAAAAGACATTTCCCTGAGTGTTTCATGTGTAGTGGTAGTGACTACTATGCTGTGGATTATCCCTTTAGGAAAATGGAAAACAATATGTAGTAAAGGATTTAGGATGCATTGACAAACTGACAAATTGGAGAAGAAGCAACAATTGATTAGGAAAATGGTTTTAGATCTTGAAATTTTCATAGGGAAATTTAGCTAGTCTTTCACAAAAGTCTGGAAGAAACAAAAAAATTGCTTTCTTGTTAGGTTTGAATATTAGCAACAAAGTTTTTGAATAACTCATACTGATTTTTGTCAATTATTATGACATACTTGATATAATTTTATATTTTGGATGCTGAAATGACAAATATTATGTGATATTTCAGACTATTTGAATTTGTTTTATTGAATTAAAGGTTGTTACAACCAATAATCTTGAATTGAGATGAACTAAAATTTGGAAATTGCAAGTTTCAAATGAAAATGTTGATTGTTCCCCTTAACTATATGATATAAATCTAGGTTTCATTATTTTTATTGTGATTAATGAATTAAATCATCAAGAAAATGATTCATTTATGGGGGAGTATATCATATCGTGTAGGTTCATTCTATTTGTTGCAAGGACTAGTTATAATATGTTAAGCAATTTATGAATGTAACGGGTAAACATTAGTCACGTAACTGAGATTAGATCTATACGTACGTATGTATACCTTGAAAACGATATACATACTTACATATATTTTTACGCACAACCACGTAACAATTATTTTTTCCAAGCATTCATGGTGCACTTGAAATTTATAACTTATTGTTTCTACGCTATATTGTATTAGGATACCGTAGGTTGATGTGTGAGATGAATCATTGAAGTATTGTGTTGTTGTTGTAGCTATTTATGATATTTTCATATCTTACGGATAGTTTGCTAATGGCTAGTAATTTGTAATTGGATGATTATACTTACTTACTATTCATGATGATTTCACAATATTGATAATTCAGCTACATGGTTGTACTTTGCATATGATGGTTTTTCTCGAGTTAAAGATATTAAGGCATAAATATATGTTGAATTTTTAATATGAGTCCTTAACCATATTAAATGGTGGGAAAGTTTTTGTTTTTTTGTTTTTTAAGGTCTTTAACCTCACCAAGGTAGAAGTATGAAGGTTAATGAATTATGTTTAAATGGTCTAAGACCATAATAAGGCATTTGATTTTTTAAATTTATAAAGTCAAACTTTATTGACTTGGGAAAATAAAATGACTAAAGCTAAGGTGCTTGAATTATACAAAGGGGGAGTATAATAGTCTTCAATCATATTCGAGGCTCTTTTATAATTTGATTAATAGTTAGGTATTTGAAGAAACTCAAATTACATGGATTGTTTGATTATTTCAGTGGTCTATTAACCATGTAGAAGACTAAGATTAATTAGTGTAATAATTATCTTTGAACCCTGTAAACTCCACTAGCCTATTTTTGTTTTGCGGGGGTAGGAACTTAGTAAGTGGTGGGTTTTTTTTAAGCCACTATGTGGCGTTGTAGGATTTAATGGAATTAAAGGATTTTTTTAGAAGCTCAAAGTTTCCTCCTAAAGTTATCTATCTAGAATGTCATCTATTTTATTTTTCCAAATTTTATTTTGGCTCTTTAATTCCCACCTCACGAGATCCCTTTATGGACCAATATTCACATGATATTCTCAAGTTTTCTATTGAGATACTATGGGGAATATAAATGGAGAGATTGCTTGAATATAAGTTCATTTTATTTTGAGGGTTTTCTTGAGAAATATTAGAGAATATTTGATATGATATGCTCGTCTTGTGCTAGAAATTTATAAGCGAGTAGAAATAGAAATGATCTCCATTTTACATGCATGGATTATTTGACTCTATTCTTGCTATTATGATTTGAAAAAAATGAAAATAATATGGGTTCTATTTTGTGATAATTTAATAATAAAAATTTGGAATGGGTTATTGAATATTCTTATTAAGGCTGATTTCTTAATGGGTATTCAATAACTCATGTAAAAAGGGAATGCTACTTTACAAACTAAAGTCTAGTTATTAACGCATGATCTGAGTGACTGCATAGTCTTCTTTTGTTAACCAAAAAACTGGTATAGTTATCTTAACCTAAAAGGAGTAGATAATGTGTTTCCATATGTGGCTATCTATGTGAATGATTCAAAATTAGACTCTTAGGGAATACATATTTGGGTGTTAATTGAGTACTCATTTTTATAGATTATTATTTTAATAGTTATTTCTAAAAATATTAAATGGGTATAGTTAGGTGATTCCTACCAGAATCAAACTCGTAGTTCCATGAAGACGGTGGCCTATTTGCATGGGTAAGGGTACCTAAGTTTTGGTAAACTATGTATGATGGTTTTTGTGCATAAAGTTTTGTTTCTAATAAAAAGAAAATAGAAAGGGGTTTAAACCTATATATCTATATCTACAGATCATTTCAAAGTGTAATTTCTTCTCGGGGCACATACATGAGTGTTTGCAGTGTGCAATAGTAAATTTCTAAGGAAAAATACCTTCCTTGTGAATCTTGTTTAACAACGTACAATTTTGAAATAACGATTTATTAACTTATTGTGGAACAATAGTGACTTTAAATCTCAAATGTGGAATCTATCCCTATATTCTTACTTAACGATAATCCATGTCTCTAGTGGAATGCAATATTGTTATGATGTAATATTAGATGAGTATAATTAGCATTCATCCTTAACTATGACACTTCCTAAACTATGTAGAAAAAGGTTTAGTATACCCAAACCTTAATTTACTCCTTTTGAAGTCTTGAACATTTCTAAATTGGGTACTAAGTTCTTAAGCCTTAATGTTAGAATTCTTCTATACTTTGTAGCCATAAATGTAGATTGACTTAAATGGATTCTTATTTTTGAAAAATCATCCGGAGAGGGAATTTGAGGCTTGTTGAAGTATTATGTTTCATGTGTCTTATCTTTTCATCTTTTTTAATAATAGAATGCCAATATGTAATTTTGACATTTTATTATTATAATCTTAATCCAATTAAGAATTTTTCCATTATTTCTTGTGGAGTGAGTTCTGTTGATTCTTCAAATAATGAAGATATAATTGGAAATAATAAGTAATGTTGATTGTTTATTATTTTAATCTTTATCCAATTGAGATTTTGTCCATTATTGCTTATGTAGTGAGTTTTATTGTTCTTCCAATAAGGAATATATAATTAGAAATTAAAAAACTTATTATGATCATATAGTTAGAAACATAATAACATGAATGTCAGTTGATATTCCATGTCAGTTCTCTTGAACTCCATATATATATATATATATATATATATATATATATATATATATATATAATTTTTAGGTTGCAGATTTGGAAAGTATTACAAAATGGTTAAAAGATTGGATTACGGCATACATTGATTAATAATGTACTGGTTCATTTGATTGCAATACATGTATTTGTATCTAGTTAAGGAAAATGTATGACTTCACAAAAGTATAAGGAAAATGAGCCAGTTTTATCAATTAATCATCTTCTATAATCATTATTGAGATTATGAAATTTTGTGTTAAATTATGAGATTAAAGATGACTTTTCATATCACTATGATTGTGTTTGTAAAAAATTGTTGTATCATTGTTTAACAAAAAAAGTATATATTGGTAATTGATGTTAAATGTGTTATTAAATTATTTATGAGGACATTATTTTTTTTTTGATACAAAATGTTTGGAAAAGGATCTAAGGACCATTTACATAACAGATATGACAATAAAGCTCCTCTTAAGAAAAAAGAGTCTATAAAAAAACCCAAGAAAAATCTTGAGTTAAAAAGAGATTAACTCAACCAGAGCCCAACCAAAAAGATACAAAAAACCTAAAGAAAATTTAGACTACAACAAAACCATCTCAAATAGACTATCAACAACAAGTCTGAAACAAAGTTCTAAACACATTTTCCCCTAGTCCTCGACCTCAAACCAACACCATCCATTTGGCAATCCTCCTCATTGAGGACATTATGATTTAGTGGTTAAGTTGTAAACATTTATTTATTAATTAAATAACTACATCACAAGGTAATGTAACATTTAACTTATGTAAGATAAGTGGGACAATATGATATAATAGTTTCAACAGTTCAACATGAAAAAACAAAAGGTATACACCTATAATCAAGCAAGAAGCAAAAAAATATATTGGACTCCCTTCACAATGTAGATGACATAAAATTTTAAGTTAAAGCATTATCATCCAAAAATGATACCTAATTCCACTCTACTTCAAGGTGAAAGTATTTATGAAGAAATGGAACAAAGTAGGAAGGTACATCTTGAACACATGAAATAGTATAATTTTACATATTTTTATTATGTAAACTAATAAACTAAGTGTCTATTGATGAACATTAATGATGTTTAATTAATGCCACGAAATGACTAAGTCTTGTACTTGACTAGACCTAATTAATCACCATATATTTATATAATTCGACCTATATGGAGTAATATGTATATTTATTATTCATTGGATTGATATGACCATTGTATACATAGATCATGAATTGCATATTTTAATAAAAATATGTTAACTTGTTGTCTGAATAAATAAATATCAAATGATAAATGAAGGTAGATATCATAAGATGACCTTTGTTTCGTGTGATTCATGATCATACCATCTCGGGATGGCTACAGGAAGAGTAAAAAATATGAGATGAATTAGGGAATTAAGTGGACATGTATTTTCCTATAGGGATCCTAAGGTGGTGCTATGATGAACCACATGACCCGAATGTTGAGTTATGATATATGTTGCTTCGATATTTGGACCATTAATTATTGAACATGAATACTTAAAATGATTAACTATAAAATTAATTTTAAAAATTAATCTAGATAACTATGTTGAGAAAGATAAGTGGTACCAAACATGTTTAATTTGGCTTATGTGGATTCACAAAACTAGGCTTGTTAGCACAATACTAGAAACGTTGTGCATAGTAGTGCAAATGAATGATTTTATTATCTGCTTATCATTCCTTCTCATTTGATAGTATCTAGATTTGGATGGATGTTACCGTAGTGACTTTCTGATTGAAAATAAGATGGCTCATGGGATCTCTTGGCCTGTAACAAGGCTTAACCAAATGGTATCCAAAGTATACTAGCTCATTTAGAGCATTTGATGGAGATCACGTAGATCTAAATGACCCTTGGAGTTGCACATTGTTATCATAGGTTGTCAAGATGGATTCTGAATATTAATGAATGCTGGAATAGTTTAGCAGTGGCTAAATGATTATGTTATTCATTATAGGATTATTGAAAATTAAGGAATTTTGTAAGCTCTATTATGCTGGATTTTAATCATTACATGTTAAAATCATTAAAGGCATTAAATGTAATTTAGGAGTTTGTTATTAAAAAAATCCCTTATTTTATTAAAGCTTAACATGGGTGTGACACATATAATATCATGAACCATGGAGGGTGGTTGGTTCATATTTAATGGGGGATTGACTAATGTTATATTGTGGTGTATTTCATTATGATGTATTATCCTCATGATTTTCATTAGTATTTAATATAATCTTTAGGTTGTTGAGCACTTACTGTAAGTAGGAACGTCTTGCATCTACATAGGAATTCCATTATATATATATATAAAACTGTGGTAGCTAGTTAAGAGGATAAGAATAAATCATTACTAGAAGTATTCTAAGAAATCACTACTTACAAATATCATGATTTAGTGATACTTGAGATTTATAAATCTAGTGTTGTAATGTATGTTGTTTATTATATTGTGTGTGTGTGTGCACGCAAAAATGTGTGTGTGTGTGTGTTCATGTGTGTGTGTGCAATGTTTTCATATGCATGTGTGTTCCTATACACATGTATGTATATTATATTTCTTGATATTTATTTAATAAAGATTAAAATATTCTTGTTTTTTATTGCAAATTCTGCTATGTATTTTGAAGGTTGTGTAGTTTAAGGAAAATCTTAGCTGAAAAAACATAACCATGATTACATCAAATGAAACTGTGATTCAAATAAAAAATTCAATGCTTGTATTTCCTCTAGAAACTTGTAGAACAATACAAATGAAGGTCATTAAATCTTATCAAAAACAAAAATTTCAAAAAAACTGAAATATCTTTTATATTTTTCACAAAACATAACCACAAGTATTAAAGAGGATATTTTGAAACATGAACTATATGAAAATAAAATTAGGGTACATCATTTTTTCACACTTGAGATAAACATGATAAAATCAGACACCAAGAAACATAGATTTTTTTTAATTTCTTACAATTAAAAATATCAATTCCTTTGCATCATAGCTAGCCATTGTTCCTACTACTTGCAAAAGTTATCTCAACACACATGTACTTAAGGAAAACCATTTCACCCAAAACAATAGAGAAATATAAAATATTGCAATTTTGCGTAATTGAAAAATAAAGGTTTTGATTGAAAAATGACAACAGACTTGTCTAGTTATATTGTGATGCATTAAAGGTTACCATGAAAAAAGGACAATAGACTTGCCTACTTGGTGCTTGGGGTGTTGTGAAATGTTATATTATGATGCATTATCCTCATGATGGTGTTTAGCATTCAATATAATCTCTCAGTTTTTTAGCATTTACTATAATTAGGTGGGTTTTACATCTACATAAGCATGGCGTACACTTGTGTTAGGTAGTTAGGAGGATAATAAGGAATCATTATTAGAAGTATTATAAGAGATATATACTTACAAATATCATGATTTAATGAGAAGAAATTTATACATCTAGAGTTGTGATATATGTTGTTTACAAGATTGTGTGTGTATGTGCATGTGTGTGTATTTTTTCGTGTGTATGTTGTGTGTGTGTGTGTGCGCGTGCGCATGCGTGTGTGTGCGTGCGTGCATATATATTATATTTTTGTATATTTAATTAAAAAAGATTAAAATATTGTTACTTTTTATTCCATATTATACTATGTATTTTGAGGGTTGTGTACTCTAAGGGTTCTCCTAATTGAGACCCCAAACCATGATTGCATTAAACAAGAACGTGGTTCAAAGAAAAAATATCAACACTTGTATTACTCTCATAACTTGCACGATAATGAAAATGAAGTTCATTAAATCTTATAAAAAAGAACATAATTCAAAATTATGAAAATAATTTCTTATATTTTAGATAACAGATTGTGACACTAGCTATACAATAATAAAAATAAGAAACAACCTTTATCACACTCAAGAAAACTGGGATAAAATCCTTCACCTAGATATGTATACTTTGTTATGTCTTACAAGCAACACTATCGTATTCCTTGACACCATAACTAGCCATTGTTACTACCATTGGAACAAGCACTCTTAACACACATACTAGCAGAAACATTTCACCCAAAAAAATAGAGAACAAGGGCTGTGGTGCAGCTAGAGTACCTGCCACGAAAGGTTGGAATGAGATTGATGAGGATAATGACTCAAATCTAGTGATGTGGCATACGACCACTGAACAAGGGAGGAAAAACAATAACCATATGTGAAAGAGGGCATTAAACTATAACTAATGTTACCTCAATTTTGTTGTCATCGTTTGTCTTAGCATTGACTTAGTATATGTTATTGTAAGTGGAATATAAGCAATTTTTGTCTGTTTGAGTATATGTATTTGAATATGTTCAGAATGAAGAGAACAGTCCATATTCTTGTAGTAATCAATGCAATTGTGAGTGAATAAGTGTAGAGGTGTGGGGGGGGGGGGGGGGGGGGGGTGGGTATTTTAAAATTATTTAGGATTCAAATTCGAGGACTATGGTGTTGTAGTATTATAAGATAATCTTTTGGGAATCGTATTCAAAAGGTATGGTTCATATTTTTTAATTTTTAAATGGAATTCAAAAGCTATGGTCCATCATCCACCAATTTAATGGATGACTCCAGTATAAAGGCATGCCCATAATATAATAGCAAGGTACATTTATAATGTTCAAGCAACTGGTTCTATTATTGTCCTTAGAAGCCAACTCATCTGTAGTGAATGAATGAACATATCATCAAGTCCAAAAGTAGTAGCTTATCTTCCATGTAGGGTAGATAAAAACACAAATTTACTCTCCAACTTGTGGAGACTATGCTAAAATAAAGCATTGGAAACAAATACAGAAATCTAAAGAATTTAGGAACCAAAAGAATTTGCAAAATGCCCACTATGTCGGTGTGAACGGCATTGCAGAAGAAACACTGAAAGTCAATGTTTTTTATTATTTGTAACCATTAAACATTAGCCTAAATAATTACCAGATCATGATTGCTAGAAATAGGAAAATACCATAGAGAATATAATCAATTAGCAATAGATGACATTGAACCAGTAGTTTTAACCAAGCAATTGAATTTTTAAAGGGCATTTAAAATTAACTGCCAAAGGAAAAAAACAATAGTATTCCTATCTAGGATGTAATGTAAAAGTATTTCAATCCATCCAAATTAAAAAAAATGCCTTTGAAAAGTATAAATATATGCATACAGTTAATTGTTGTTTGTAGTAAAATATCACCATAGAAAATCATGAGAATTAATAATTTGTGTTATGGAAAACTTGATTTTCAGAAATGTTGCAGTGTAGCAAGTGGATTGCTAGTTAGAGATCTGCAAAAGAAATATGGAGTAGTATTAGAAATTGATTTTCATTTACAGAATTTGAAATGGAATAGCTGAAACATATGTGTGTAAGGGGAAACTGGTTTACCTTAAAATAATGGCATTTACATTGTATGGCTTGAAGATGTGTAACTTCTTTCTTGTGACTAAAATTGAGATGGAATTATTGTAGAGGAATGAAAGTGAATTTTAATATGAGTAGAGCATCTGATGTTCACAATGTTTCTGAAAATTGAAAAGTGGGTGAAGGAAACATACCTTCGTCTAGATTAGTTTTCATTTGTCTGATGATATTATTTTGGTCTACTGTAACGATGTCATGCAATGCAAAGTGTGATAATTTTTCTATAACAACTTGTTTATCTTCTATGTATTTTAGATATGTTATAGGAGTAAGAGAAGGTATTAATTCACTTAAAATTTCATTTTTATCTATGCATTAGATTGATGTTTTGTCTATGCTTTTAATGGTGCATAGAAGATGATGGGAATGCTATCTATTTTTACCCCTGGTAAAATAGACAACTTTAGAGTATGGGTTGAGAATTGGACAGTGATTCATGGATCAATATGGAATGATACAGTTGGGTTTTCAAAATTCGGAAGCATTGCAAATGATTTAGGGAAGTTTCAAAGGTCTTGCGGCCATCCATCAGATGTAGGATTGGGGGCCTTAAGGAGTTTGTAGCATGAAAGAGGACCTAGGATTCAACGGAAGATTTTGAAAGTTGTGTTAGGAATTATAAGTCAGACAAAGTTCGTATGGAATTCATTTTTTATTCCCTACATGTTGGAAAAGATGAGACATCTTGAAACATCATACACTTCCCAAGATCATTCTTTCTCCTGGCGTTCAACTAGAAAGCCCTATAAATAAGGATAAATTTTGAGGTTCTAAATTAAAAATTATATCTTTATTCCACTACCATTGGATTCCATGGATTTTTTTTCCACGTGAAATCATATAAAATATCACTTGAAAACTCATCTGAGAGGTCAAGTTATTGCCTTCAAAAGTTGGCCTCACATGGTTCATCGGCTCATGGTTGGTTGGCTCAGAGTTGGTCAGCTCATGGTTGGTTAACTTAGGGTTGGTTGGCTCAAATTTGATTGGATCATGGTTGGTCAGCTCACGGCTGGTTGGGTCATGGTTGTTCGGCTCATGGTTGGTCAGCTCAAAGTTAGTTGGCTCACAGTTGGTTGGCTCAGAATTGGTCGACTCATGGTTGGTCAGCTCATGGTTGGTTGGCTCATGGTTCGTTGGCTTAGGGTTAGTCGGCTCAGGATTGGTCACCTTAGGGTTTGTCAGCTCATGGTTAGTTGGCTCAGGATTGATCAGCTGATGGTTGGTTGGCTAATGGTTGATTGGCTCATGGTTGGCCAGCTCAGGGTTGGTCAGCTCATGGTTGGTCACCTCGTGGTTGGTTGGCTCATGGTTGGTTAGCTCACATTTGGTCAGACGTGAAGACTCACGATTCCTAGACTAGACGAGGGTACGTTAATGAATATTAGCTCAACAACTGGATTTAATGTGGTGTGGTGCCCATGTCTTCATCTAACTGAAGTACCCTTGAGAAGTGAATGTCTATGGGTTCCATACCTCTTGAATGATGGTTGATGAGACATTGCTTATATATTGTCAAAATCACCTCATTTCGAGGGGGGATTTTTCCATAAAGGAAAGGAACTCTGTTCAATTTGTTCTAGAGCTATTGTGAGCTAAAGGCCTTGAATTTAGGCTTATTGTAAATGATTTTGTCTTGTCCTTATGGTGTGATGGATTGTGTATGTCTCTAAGCAATATATTCATGTTTTTGCGGTTGTTTCCGCCCTTTCTTGTATGAGTTGCATCTCTTTCCTTCCATTATACTTATAAGTATATTATGCATCTATTTATCTCTTTACAAGTTCTATAGTTTTTCGTGCTTTAGGAACTTAGGGTATTGATTGTTGTCTTGGACTATGGTGTTTCTATCAGCCCAATCCTTCTTGATTTCTCCCTATTTTTTAACTCACTGGAATTGTCTCATTTTTTTTTGGTGTAACACCTTCACTTAGAGTAGTTTTATTTCATGCATCTTTCTATCCTTTTCCCCTTGGAAAACATTAGAATAGGGTTATTTTAGCTTGCCATTCTCTACACTTTAGAGAATTTGGCACTAGATTAGAGGAATAGGAACCATTCTTCATCCGAAGAGCTTTCCCGATTGAAAATTCCCATAGTTTGGGAAAATCTCCATGTTATGAAATCACATTAACAGTTTCAACCTAACAAGTTGCAGACATTTAGGGGTGTTGTGATTAGATGTCAACATTTTTGGCATTCTGGGTAGGATGAATAAGTCATTCCACAAGCTTTGAAGGCATTTTCAAGAAATTCAAACCTAGAAAACTACAGATTTCTAATTTCAGACATTTCACCTTTCATGATGAACTTCAAAATCATTTTTTAAGGACTTAACTTACTCAAAACAAGTCCAAGTTTCACCAATCAGTAGATCTGAGGCTAATCTTCAAAAGGGTATTTTTAGTTTTTTTAAATTTTGATATTTGAAATTTTGGAGTTTTTGAATTTTGGGTTTCAGGATTTTGCGATTTTGGACACCTAAGGATTTCAGAATTTCATATTTTGGGATTTCGGAGTTTCAGAAAATCAGAGGTATTGCATTTTCAGGTTTTCGGAACTGTTATTCAAAATCAAATTCCAACCTCTAGAATATCGATTATACAGGTCCTTCAAAGTTTTAATTTTAATTTTGTCAAGTTTGGTGTGTAACTTGGGAAAATTCATCCTTTTGAGTCTCATTTCCCAACACATCTAGTGACTTCAAAGGAATATAATTCAACATTATAACAGCACATTTTACCCAAGTACATGAAAAAATTTCAAACTAGGAATGAGACTAGAGAAGAGGGACTATTTGTCTACCTACAATTATTACCAGGAATAAGAAGGAGAGGAAGAAGACCACAATGATCACCATCTCCACCTAACTAGACTTTGTTGACACCTACACCTGGTAGAGATTTTCTTGAATCAATGAGAGTTCTCCAACCAATCAGGATGGAGCAACCCAATCTGTATATTGACTTCACGAGCAATAGCCCACTTTCTCTACATGCTTAAAATTAGGTCCCAGTTGTAGCACTAAAGAATATTCCCTATTTCACAGAAGAAAATCATACTACTCCTGTTGACTACATCAAGGACATCGCCAATTTCTGTGCAATTCATGAAATCAATGAAATGGATATTACGGTCAAGTTACCAACTTCATCTTCTAAATGTAAATCTTTGTAATGGTTTGGTAGCCTAACAACAGGGTCTATTAAGAATTGGGAACATTTGTGCACAACCCTCCACAATCAATTTGGGGAAAAGGGAGATAATTTATCTTTATTGGTACGATTGATACCAATCAAGAGGGATCCTAATGAATAGATGATAGATTTCAAATTTATATTTCAAAGGACATGGGGTAGAATTATGCTTGTTTTGAGACCAACACCTGAAGGTGCCTTTTTATACTACCTAAAAGATATAAATTCAGATATTATAATTATGATACGATCCATGGGAGGTATAACTTTATCAGCAGCCTATAACATTACTATTAGTGATGAAAAGTACTTGATTCAAGCTAGTAAGCTAGCACCAAGGTCATTAATGCCTCTCTATCAAGACATGGGAGTTCTTACAACTAGTCAAACACAAGAGTTTAATGCCATTCCACCCCCTAGGAATCAAAGAAGAAGTGAGGATTCTACTTATTCAAGCACTTCAAAAGAATTAGAGAAGGTTATGAAGCAACTACAGAACCTAGGAAATGAGCTAATGACCATCACGAGAAAATAAGCTCAGAGTTCTAGATCGTATCAGCCTCAAACTCAGTATCAAGCAAGGCCCCCATACAAGAAAAATAGACCACCAACTCAGGCTGCAAATAAAAATTAGAACCAGGGACAACCTTAAGCTGTTAGGCCATTCTGATCATATGATCCAGACACAAATTCAAAATCAAAATCCTTTGGTTCTGACATAAAACAACATGGAACATGAGTACAAATGGTGTTATCCTTGAAATATACCCCAAAATCAATCAACATGTTTCAATGATAAACTAAACTAGGCCTTGATGGTACAAACCATTGGTGTGTCCCAAGAACCAAGTCAAGAAGGAAATCAACAACAAGAATACTAACAAGAGGCACCTCCAACAGAAACTACATTGGTTAATTGGAAAACATAATACTTTTGTGGGGTTAACCAAACAAATTTTTAAGGTGTTGCTACCAACACACGATCAAATAAGAGGAACATAGAGGAGGGACAACCATCTAATATAGTTTTTTCTTAGTTCACTCCTAGATAACAAGGAGTTAGTAGGACCAAATGCAGCCTTAGATGTGAAAAATCATCCTAAGACACCCCGTTGTAGCAATACATGTGCCTGTTGAAGCTCTAGAAAAGGTCGTTCCAAGTAAGGGGAAACAAAATACTAATTCATCCCCTTTCAACATCATTAATCAGATGAAGAAAACAGATGTGAACATTTGCATGTGGGAGTCACTAGCAATCCCAGGACAATGAGATTTGTTGCAATCTTCAATGGAAAATTGGTTTTGTCTCGAATGGATCAAACTAAGGACAGGAGAAATTTCCCACTAATGCAGTGCAATAGAATCGGGTTCAAGTAAGAAAATATTTTAAGCATCCACCATTCTATGTGTCATTGATTGTTGGGAATGACTTTGTACATAACTGCATGATCGATTCAGGTGCAGGTAGCTCAGTGATGCCAAAGAAAATAGTAGACAAATTGGGTCTAAGGTATGGCCCACTACTGAAAGGAGTAGTGAAAAATAGATGGGACAACCGTAGGAATGGTTGGGGATCATCAAAGGGTTAATCCTTACATTACAAGCATATCCAAATGTCACAGTTCTACAGGATGTATCTATGATTGACTTTCCACCAATCTTTGGTTGTTTCTATCAATGGATTTCACCGCCAAAATTGGTGGATATCTATCTGTAGATTGGACATACATGATTTTGAGGACAATTTATGGAGCCAAGGAAACCATCATATCAGAACCAATTACAAACTTTCACATTGAGCCTCATATTCCAAGTCCTATCAATATAAATTTCTCAACCTTTAATCAGGAAGAGTGTTCAAATGATCTAGAAACCGATACTAAGGTTGAGGGTGTTCCACATTTGACTTTGGATGAATGGGAAAAAAAAGGCATGAATTTTATGCATACAAGGAAATGGAAGAATCTAAACTAGGTGTATATTGTGTACACAAATAAACTTCACCAATTCCAAATATCACCAAGCTAGAAAATAAATATGACAATGAAGTTTGACAACTATTTTTTGATGGTTCAAGAAGAAAACTAGGTGTTGGAGGTGGTGCAATGTTTGTTTCACCACAGAACATCAAGTATTATTCAACTTTTCATTTCTAGTTTTCCTGTTTAAACAACATAGTTGAATATGAGGCCTTTATTCATGGACTTCATTGGGGTAGGAAAAGAGGCACAAATAACTTTTACGTATTTGGGGATAATGCGCTAATAGTTAATCAAGTTAGGGGAAAGTATGTTGTAAAGAATTACCTACTGAAGAGCTAGAAAAAACAGGATATGGGACCTAGTTGAGGATTTTGAAGCTTTCAGCATTGTGTCCCAAGCCCAAGAAGAAGAATGAAGTTGCGAATAGGCTTGCAGAATTTGGAGCAACTTTTGATGTGGTGGATAACATCAAAAGAGACAAAACACAACCACACATCCATGTGATTGTAAGGCCAATAGTTCCAGATAATATCACAAGCTGACAAGTGTTTGAAAATGATCAACAAATTGTTAATTTCTTGCAAGAAGAAGTTGAATTTTTAGCTAGGAATCAAGATAAGTCAGAGGAGAAGTATGGGGATCAAGTAGTGCAGCTATGGACAAACAAGCTTCCCAAAGGTTTAGTGACACTGGAGTCAATATTCAATTCTAATGACCAATTTCATAAAGAGAAAGACAACATATAGGTCAAAGGAGAGGATTTAAAACATTTTTTTTTTGGGGAAGGAAAAACGCTCCAAATCAGTAAGGCGGTCATTGAATAAGAAATATACGAGTTTATACAAATTTTCTAAGATTTTCTATATGTCTTCTCCTAGACCTATGAAGACTTGAAAGATTCAATTTGAAGATGGCACAACATATAATTGAAATGGACTCAGATGCTAAGCCGATTAGAAAAAATCAAATACCATTCAACCTTGACATGGATCCTATAATGAAGAAACAAATAAACAATATAATAGAGGAAATCATTATATTTCCAATCAAGCCCTCAAGCTAGGTTACAAACTTGATACCAGTCAGAAAGAAGAACAAAGAAATTAGGTTTTGCATGCATTTTTGAGACTTGAACAAGGAGTCTCTTGAAGATCACTACCCACTACCTTCAATGGAGAAAGTATTGTAGGTAGTAGCTGGATCAGAAATATTCTCTCTCCTAGAAGGATACTCAAGGTATAATCAGATAGTGGTGAAAGAAGATGATCAATTGAAAATAGATTTCACCACTAAGTGGGGCACCTACGCCTACACGAAAAATGTCATTTGGTTTGTCTAATGCCAAAGCCACTTTCCAAAGGGTGATGGATATCGCATTCAAAGGGTTGATCAACAAAATAGTACTAATATATCTTGATGATATAGATTTGTTCTCTAAAAACACAGTAGATCACCTCTTTCATCTAAGACATGTATTTTAAAGATGTAGGAGATTTGGGTTATCCTTGAATCACAAAAATGCATATTCCTGGCTCACAAACGCAAGATCCTAGAACATATTGTGTCAAAGGAGGGATTGTTGATTGACCCAGAGAGAGTTGAAGTAATCTGAGCATTTCTATTGCTAAGCCATAAGAAGGCTCTTCAAATCTTCTTAGGAAGGATAAATTTTGTCCGTAGATTTGTACCAAACTTTTCTGCTCTTGTGAAGACAATAATGTTGATGTTGAAGAAGATCATGACCTTTAAGTGGACATCTGAAGGAAAAACAAGTTTTGAAGAAATAAAATAGGCTATATCCCAATATCTAACTCTCATCAATCCAGACTTCTCTAAGTACTTCATGCTCTATTCCTTTGGTGGTGGGGACATAATTTCTTCAATCCTAGTACAACAAAAAGGGGATCTAAACAGTCAGTTTCCTTTTTCAGCCAAGGTGTAGAGTAATATGAAACTAGGTAATCTTTCATCAAGAAGCATGTCCTTGCAGTGAAAAGGAGTTTGAAGAATTTAAAAAACCTGGTCTTAAAAAATAAAATTTAGTTGTTGGTCTCTCATGCATGAGTATGACTTCTTTCTAAACAAAGATATGAACAAAAAATGTGCAGGGTGGATCACTCATGTCATGGAATATGACATTGAAATTAAAGTCACTAAGTTGGTTCGTGGAAAAATATTATGTGAACATCTAGCCTCAATTCAATGCATTGAAGCAACTAATGAAAATGAAGTTATTTTCGTACTACAAGATAGTCAAGAGCTATAAAATGATCATGTACCCACTCCTTGTTTGACTCAAAAAATGATACATTTCCTACAAACAAGCCTATGACCTTTAGAAATGAGAAAAGAAAAGAGGAGACACTTTAGATTACAATCCATTCCATATGTGCTTGTTCAAGTTGTTTTGTTCACGAAAGACATCAATGGAGTTCTATTGAGGTGCATTGGGATAGGTCAAATTGAGAGGGTGTTACTAGAGTTTCATGATGGAAAAGCCAGAGGTCATTTTGATCTACAAGTAACATCTCTCAAGATAATGAAGGTAGGTTATTATTGGCCCATGGTGTTCAGTGACTGTTACACATGGATCAAAAAGTGTAAAAAATGTGTGTTCTTCACAAGAAAAGAAATACTAACAACACTTCCATTACACCCAATTTCAGTTGGGCAGCCATTCATGCGATGGGTTTTGGACTTCATCAAGTTCATCAATCCAAATTCAAACCAAGGCCACAAGTGGATACTCACGGCAACAGATTATTTCACCAAGTGGACCGAGGCAGTCACACTCAAGGAAACAAACGTGTCTAGCATACTTGACTTCTATGAAGGATTGGTGACAAGAATCGGTGTACTGACCACTATCATATAAAATAATGGATTGGCCTTCCTAGCTTCCAAGATAAAAAAAATGGGTTGTTGAGAATAGAATCTACTTAAGTACCTCTTCAAACTATTACCCAAATGGAATGGGTAGGCAGGTTCCACAAACAAGAATTTTTTAAGGATAATCAGGACTCTAGATGAAAACCAAAGGACATGGCATACAAAGCTCAAATCAGTCTTGTGGGCTGACAGGATAATAGTAAAGTGGTTTATAGGTAATTCCCCTTATAAGTTGGTCTACATGAAAGAGGCAGTGTTGCCTATATCACTAGAACTACCCACATTAGAGTTCATGAAGAAATTGGAGTTGTCAGAGTTTGAACCACTGGAGGCTAGGTATGTAGATTTGATGGAATTGGAAGAAATAAGAGAACGTGCAGTTCAAATGATGGAAAAATATCAGGCCTTAGATAAAAAATGGTTTGATAAGAAATCAAGAGTAAGGACCTTTCAAGAAGGGGACCTAGTTCTGAAGTGGCATGCATATCACAAAAAATTAGGAAGGCATTCCAAGATTGATTCCAATTGGAGTGGACCCTACATGGTCATGGGATGTAAAAGTAGTAATGCCTTCCAATTATCTAGATTGGATGGAGAGGAGATATTGATTCCACTCAATGGAATATATCTTAAACATTGCTACTAAGAAGGAAAAGTTTCACCCTTGTAAATATTAGCTTAGAATTTTTATTCCTCTAAGTGTGTGTGCACATTTTCTAGTTGTAGTTTAGGTTTCAATTTCCCTAATTTTTTTTGCACATTCTTTGTTGCTCCCATGTTGTATCATTGTGCATTCAGTGTGCCTCTTGATGAATGTTATAGCAAGGAAAAAGTTTTTCCTGGTAGGAAGAGTTACTAATTTCGAAGGAAAACAAATGTAGAGTAACTAAAATCAAGTTTTGGGACAATCAATTTCAGGGACGGGTGAAATCTCTAGGTCAAGACAATTTTATACTCTCACAAATCTCATTTTTAAGATTTTCTTATGAAAGTTGAGAGTATAGCTAAGGAACAGGTTTAGGATCAAAAAGTGCAAGCAGTGAGATTCAAGTTTAGGAACAATATCAATATCGGGCTATCATTCACGAATCCATGCCCAATGGATCCCATAAGGTCAATAGTCTTCAATATCTAGCAAGTAGATCAACCCATAAGTCACCGATTGTTATCTATTTTTACCCCCTTGGTAAAATAGCCAACTTGAGAGGATGCATCTAGAATTTGACAATGATTCATAGATCAATATGAAATGATACAGTTGGGTTTTTAAGTTTGGGAATCATTCCAAATGATTCAGGGAAGTTTTGGAGGTCTTGAGGCCATCCATACGAAGTAGGATTTTGGGCCTTAAAGATTTTGCACCATGAAAGAGTACCTGAGATTCAATGGAAGATTCAGAAATTATAAGTCAAAAAAAGTGCCCATGGAATTCATTTTTTATGACCTACATGATGGAAAAGATGAGACATCTCGAAACATCATACACTTCCCATGGCAGTTCTTTCTCCCACACACAACTGGAAATCCTGAGAAAGAAGGATCCATTTTAAAGTGATAAAGTCAAAATTGGATATTTAGTTCACTTCCATTGTATTCAATGGGTTTTTTTAATGAAAAATCATATACAATTTTACCCAAACACCCATCCAGAAGCTCAAGTTATTGCCTTTAGATGTTGGTCGGCTCAGGGTTGGTCAACTTGTGGTTAATCGGCTAAAGGTTGGTCGGCTCAGGGTTATTCCACTTCGGGTTGGTCGGATCATGTTAGGTAAGGTCATGATTGGTTAGATCATGGTTGGTCAACTCATGGTTTGTCGGCTCACTATTGGTCATCTAAAAGTTGGTCATCTCATGGTTGGTCGGCTCACGGTTGGTCGGCTCATGGTTGGTCGGCTCACGGTTGGTCAGATCATAGATGATAGGCTCATGGTTGGTCAACTTAGGGCTGTTCATCTTGTGGTTGGTTGGCTCATGGTTGGTCGGTTCATCACTGGTTGGCTTAGGGTTGTTTGGCTCAGGGTTGGTCAGCTCAGGGTTTTTTGGCTCATGGTTGGTCGGCTCATGGTTTTTCAACTCGTGGTTGGTCAGCTCACGGTTGGTCCACCACGAAGGCTCACGAGTTCCAGGCTAGACAAGGGTAGGTGAATGGATGATAGCTCAACAAAAATATTTAATGTGGTATGGTGCCCATGTCTTCATATGATAGAAGTACCCTCGGGAAGCAAATGTTTATGGGTACCCATACCTCTTTAATGAGGGTTGATAAGACATTGCTTATATATTGTAAAATTCACCTCATTTTGAGGGTGAATTTTTCCAAAAAACAAAGGAACTTTGTCAAATTTGTTCCAAAGCTATTATGAGCTGAAGAGCTATTGTCTTGTGCTTATGGTGTGATGGATTGTGCATGTCTTTGGGAAATAAATTCATGTTTTGCGGTTGTTTCTACCCTACTTTATATGATTTGCATCTCTTTCCTTTCATTATATTTATGAGTATATTTTGCATGTATTTATCTCTTTACAAGTTCTATAGTTTGTTATGCTTCACGAACTTAGGGAATTTATTATTGTCTTGGACTGTGGCATTTCTATCAGCCCTCTCCTTCTCAGTTTCTCCCTATTTTTTCAATCACTAGAATTGTCTTATTTTTTCTTGTTGCATCACGTTCACTTAGAGTAGTTTTATTTCATGCATCTTTCTAGCCATGTCTCCTTGGAAAACATTATAATATGGTTAGTATAGTTTTCCATTCTCTACACTTTGGAGAAATTGCCACTAGGTTAGAGGAATAGGAACCCACCTTCATCCGGAGAGCTTTCCCGATTGCAAAGTCCCACACTTTGGGAAAACCATCTTATGTAATCACAGTGACAATTTCAACCTATCGAGTTGCAGATATTCAGGGGTGTTGTGATTATGCATCAAAAAGTAATATGAATATGGGAATTCTGTTTAGCAACTATTGTAATACGCTATGTCTGCATACAATGGCACTAGTAAACAATCAATAGTCAAGTTGCATTTTTTACAAATAGGTTCAAATAGACTGAAATAGGCCTTTGAGATGGTCAATGTTCCTTTAACTGGTGTAGTAGCAAAAACAAATTTTGGTATAAGGTTGTTTTAAAATAAATACACTTAAAATTTAAGTACATGTATACATTGACAAAGATATGTATACAATTATTGCTAATGGATTTGTAGAGAAAGTAGAGAAATATTGGGTTGTATTGATGACTGTGTACGATAAAAATTGTGTATTTCAGATGTAAACAAATCATATAAGCTAATGTATATTACAAAAAAAACCTATTGCAATTGGAAGACTAGAAATCGTAGCAAATTGCATGAAGCAAAATTACCAAAGCTAGCATATTCTATTGGAGTAAAACCGAATATCTTTTTCAAATCTGAGAAGACACTTTAAACCAATATGAGAATGACTATAATGATACCAAATTTTGAAAAATCTTGGTAATGTTATACGTAAGCACTAGCTCATGGTAGAAACACTAAAAATCTACATTGAATTAATGTGGAAAATTGATGGAGACTTGAAAATTTTGCAGGTTTGCAAATTTTGTACCCAACATTTACCTGGCACAGCAAAATTGGAAATCTTTAGAGAAGTATAAGGCTATTGGGTAAAATCTTCCATCAGCTACCAAAATTGAACATACCTAGATATGGAGTTATAATGGATAAGGTAAATAACATGAAAAAAAAAAACATAATTTTAAACAATGTTATAATACCAATTAGTAGCGCCTTGAAAATGCTTGTAAACCATACAAAATAATTGAACATACCCAGATAATGAGTTATAGAGGGATAAGAAAAATGTCATTGACAAAATAGAAACATGATTTTGATCAATGTTATAATCCCACTTAGTAGATTCTTGTAAATTTCTTTGAAACCATTCAAAAGATTTCAAGCTAAGGGTCATTTCAAAGCTATATATAAATAATATAAATGAAATGTGAAAAAAAGTGTTATTTGATGAATATTAGAATCCCAGTTTGTAGCAACCTATGAATTTCTTGTAAAGGAATCAATTAGATCGCAAGCTAAGGGTCATTTGTGAACTACATATAAATAGAAGAAAATTAATAGCAAAAGAATATATAATTTAGATCAATGTTATAGTCCTGATTATCAACTCTTTGTGAATTTCTTGTAAACCAAATGATAGGGTATCGAGCTAAGTGTCATTTTAGAGCTATCAAGTAATTTATAATTACATATCCTGTATCAAAATATGATCACCAATATTCCATAAATCTTAAGGAATATGTATATAAAACTTGGTCTAATACTTTTTTTGGGTGTTAAAGACAACTTACCTATTGTTGTCATTGACTTTCCTAGAATAAGCATACCACTAGGAGGATGCATAAAAGAAATTTTAGGAGAAGTAGTTTGACAAAGTGATTATTATTAAAACAATGGAAAACCCAATATCCATGTCAATGCAAAATGAGGAGGCTACTCCTGGAAAAAAATTACATGAAATTTTTGTTACGTCCAACTAGTACAATGCCATTAGTTAAGAGCTATGTTATTTATTAATGACTGGCCTCGAAACTTTAAGAGTTAATTATCATTCTATTTTTAGAATCAGTAATAGGTAATTTACCTTGAATGCCACATTGGAGCGACTGATGTTAAGGATCTTTATTTCACTTGAGGCTTGTTTAGCAGGTTATTCTTTAGGCACAAGGAAAATCTGAAAAACAAATATGGCTCCAAATAAGGGAGTATGAAAAGTTATCATTTCAATGGAGATTCTGTCATGAAATAGGGGTACCTGCAGAATAACTACATGGCCAAATTACAGAGATTTTCTCATCATGAGGAGGATTCAGCTAAAATGAAGGTGCCAAAAATCAATGAGAAAGGGTTCCAATACGCAATAAAGTTGTGAAGTTAAATTAGATGAAATCAATAGAGATTAAATGGCTTAAACACCATTTGGGGGGGTATAAAGGAAAATACAGTGAAGTGGTGAAGGTGGAAGATGATACCTCCTGAGATAGCTGACTGTTTGGCATATTCTGATATTTAATGGTGATCCTATATTCACTTCTTTAGTTCTTTAAGAATTTTTTCCCTTTTAGGAGGAGTTTTAACTTGTATAAGTTTTCCTTGAGGTTTCAGGAGGTGTATTAAATCTCATTATCCATTATTACCTCCTCGAGGTTTTTTTGGTAGATTTCCATAGTCTTATATTTGTAACCATGTACATGTTGGTTATATTGGCAAGGAAGTTTTCTTAATTTTTAAACTTTATTCCATCCATAGAAGAGGTCACACATCCTTTTCAATGGTATTATTTCGATATAGTAGATGTATACTATGACTGCACATTTTGTTGGTTTTTTGATCATGATGGTAGGCCTTGCTAAAATATAATATTATCCTGAGAACAACACAAAAAATTTCACACTTGGGGGAACTCATAAATCAAATTAATAATAACTGGAAAAAGATTGCAAATTTATGAGATCTGGACAGTTTAAGGTATTTAACTATAGACTCCTTGGTTCAATTCCTAGGGTAAAATGATAAAGTGTTAGAAATTTTATGAAATACCACATCTAATTGGTAGATTAGAATATGGATGAGGGGATGGTATGAAAACAGTAACCAATCAAACGCAATTGAGTGCAAAAAATGTGACTATGTAGATAGTACACGCGAAGAAATGAATGAGTATAGTATTGACTATAACTTGAAGTAAAATTACATTAGAAGTACCAAGTGAGGTAAGTAACTAGGAGAGGTGATTGAAAACATACTTGTAGCAAATTTCTTGAAAGTTTTGCAAGTGCTAAAGCATTTGAAAGGTACAAGGCTGATTTAAAAATGGCTTTCCTATTAGTACCTCCACTATTGTATCTAGAAGTAGTTGTAGCTGTTCCAGAGATTTTTTTACATTTATAGTGGTCAAAAAGGTGGATTGGGTACTCCAAAAGCTCTTGTCTATGCTTTCAGTTTGCTTTTCTAGGTTTTTGAAAAGGTATATCACCGGTTCTTTCCTTTGGATTTTTTTTTCAATCATATGGAATTTTGCTACAAGTTTTTGGAAAAGATATACCTGGCATCCATTAAGTGAAATAAAAGTTTGTTTATTTAATATGATTCAAAATAAACCAACTTTTATTTTGAATCATATTAAGTAAACCAACTTTTATTTTGAATCATATTAAATAAACAAACTTTTATTTTTTTCAATCATATTAAATAATTTCTATAGGGAGTGTGAGGCTTACACGTGCTTTTTCATTGGGTGAGTTACCATCTTTAATGTTGATGATAAATTGGTTTCCTATTTCTTGGCATGATGTACAAATGGAGGCTATGGTTGCAGTTGCATAATGGTTAGTAGATGAAAGTAGCTGATGGATGCTTGAATTTGGGATGAAGATATGTTGAGGTAAAATAGAATCAATAGATTTTATGGTTATGGTTTCAGTGATTAACAATATGAAGTCACAACCGCAGAGGTCATAGTCACTTTTTGGAGAAATGGTAAAGTTTTTTATTCAGATGGTGTTTTGTGGGATTATTTTATGTTCATGGGTTTTAATGAAAAATGCCATAATGTTGAGAGTTATTGTCTAGTTATTGTCAACTCGCATTTTTTGTCTGTGAGGTCCATATGCAGCAACTCTTTTCCTCATTGCTTTATACATAGCCATGATGTCACCCTCAAAACATTTCCCCATATTTGTAGTTATTTATATAGTCAATAGATATTAGTATTAGGATTTCATTCCTTGGCCTGCACATTATTAGAAGAATGAAATCAATTAGGAGTGGATATCGAAAATGTAAGTAGAGAATGATATTTGTAAAGAGCATACCTCTTTGGTGATTGTTGTGATGGGAGATCTGCCTAGGTAGTTGGAGTTATGTCTGCCATGGTGCCTGCAACATTAGAATTTACATAATAAGTAGCAACTACGTAAAATAAGCTATTGTTTTAGTTTTATAAGTAGTACAAGTGTAAGGAACGAATACCTTTTTCAATGCATTTGAATATGTATTTTGTATTTGTAATTTCTTTTATAGTATGTATTTTACTTTGTTATGAAATCAGGAATGTAATTAAAAGTGCGTTATGGTCAGTCTAATATGCATTGATAACTTTAATGGTGATTTTTGTAATATTCGTATTCATCCAATAGTGGTCTATTTGTGTGTTTTTATTTGTTGTTGTAATGGTTAGTACAAGGAGGAGTTTTTTGTGTTGCATTTCATTGCAAAGTTGGGCTTGTTTGGTTTTGGCCTTTGTCATTTCAATTTGAAGTCTCTAACTATTATGAGTTACATATCCATTGGTAAAGTAGAGGTGACAAGTTTTAAGAATCTTGTAATGTTTATTAATGGGCTTAATCGCCTCAAATATATGTTTTCTATTCATAATTGCATATTCAAATAGGAAATATCAATTGTAGTACTTTCAATGTGGGGTGTACTAAATGTTTTAATATTGTGTCCATTTATTTTTTATTGTAGCACGTAGGAAGCCCTTGGATATTCATGATAGGAACAACATTGAATATTTGCAAGAGAGATTTATTAGTTGGAATTATAGGGGTTTGTGTTTCCTGTAAAGAGACTATGTATGATTGCATTATTGCAAAATCATTTGTTATGTGTTAAATGTGTAGTGATAAACTTATGGTATTGAGTGAGAAAATACACATATGTTTGGGGCTTGGCTGTGTCATATTTTATAATGGTGCCCATTTTGAAGAATGTACAAGCCTATGTATTTCAGTTTCTATGTCACTAGATAGTACAAAGTTGGTTTGTTGTAGTTTTTGTATAAGATACAATGATTCAATGTTTTTTACATGTGAAAGTGCTATGTATACAAGGCCATGGAAATTTACTTTGTGAGGGTCAAAATATAGTACATTCATTGTGAGGCCTTGTGCTCTATGTATGGTTTTGGCACAGGCAATTTGTACGGGAAATTGATGGTGGGTAATAGTTTGTTCGCTAATCCGTATTTGTTTTTCAATTATTGTTATAGGAGTGTAGTGATTACTGATTTTTCTTGTGTACATGGTTTTCGTTTTGGTATGTTCACATTTACCTATGTCGATATTGGTAAATTCTATCCAAATTAAGCTTTGTGTTCTAGTTGTAAAAGATTTGAATATTCCATCTGCACCATTTACTAAGCCATCGCTTACGTTGTAGTTTCCGCCAATCAATTCTATTTGAATTTCTTGTTTTATCATTATAGTTTTTGATAGTACTATTTTTCTAGTTACCAAGTCATTATGAATGAGGTTAGATTCTATGTAATCAATTGCATTTAGTGTACACATTTCTACTGGTAAAATCATAAGCATGTTCTTGTTGTGGCGGTCAACATCGATGTTTTTGTGGAATAAGTATGGGAAGCTTGGATCTAGTGGTGGGGCTATATAGGGATGGTGGTTTGAGTATTGAATATCTACATTTGTTTGGGGTGAAAGTCCTAATATGGTTAAGGATTGATATGAAAATGTAATTTTTTTTCTGCATTACCTATTCCAATTGAAATAATTTGACATAGTCTTGACAAAATGTATATTGCATTGTTACGTTGGGAATGATTGGATTTCTGAATAACCATGAATCTGGAATCAGTTGGGCTTGGTATAAGTCCCCAGAGAAAATAGTGTTTACATTTCCATAGGGCTTGGTTGTCTTATGCATAATTTCACGTAGATTTTTTTCTATGTTAAATAACATTCAACTTCCAATTAATTATACTTCATCAATAAGTAGTATCTGTAAATCACTGTAGCATTTGGTCATTGTATCTACAGTATTTTCATTCAATGGAGACATATTTGACATTAGATAAGGTAGCTATAAAATAGAATGAGCAGTTGCACCATTCACATTGTACGCTATTTTTCTAATGTATGCTATGATAATGCCTTTCACTTTTAGGGGATTGCTATTTAATTGCCTATTGAAAAACCAGAAGATTTCTTGGTATATTAATTTTGTAGTGTACATTTTTCCTGTGCTTGTACCTCCTTTTAAGAATAAATGGAATGGGTCTTTTGGAGCTAAAAAATTTCTTTGTGCTAATATCCTTTACTATAATCTATTGTTCTTCATTTAACTGTTGTTGCAAAACAAATTATTGTTCACTATCTATTAAAAAAGGGATTTTTCTTATGTCAAATCTGATGTTTGGTTGGTTATAAATTGTTATCTTTTTTGTGGCATATTGAAGGTCATTTGCAATATCGTATTTCTCAAAGTACTTAGGACCATTAGGTTTATTTACATTTTCATAGTCAAATGTCAAGTTGGGCTGATTTTCAAAGTTGTAAGAAATGGTGTCTATATTTCCCCATTGAGGATCTTCTTTTGTAACGAATTGGTTTTCATTTTCATTTACCAATTTTTGATATGCAGTAAATGTTGAGCACCATGTGTTGAAATTATCTGTCAATGAATCTTCTGGTTCAAAAAATGGCATAAACAGCATTAATTTCTCTATGTAATAATTTTCAGCATCGATATGTTCATTGTATCTTACCTAACATATGATTTTTGGTTTTTTACGAAGTTTTATATTTTTTGTTGTTTTTGTATAATAAACAGTAAATTCTACTAGGCAGATGTTCTGAATGCTATAGGCATTGCATTGTATTTGTCATTAATTAAAGCACACAAAACGTTTTCAGATTTTTCGTGTTCTTTAGCAAACAAATTAGGATGTTTTTTTCATTAAAATGAATTTCATATTCGTAATTGGGAATGTGTTTATGAAAATAGTTTTCCTAGATCCATAATGCAATGGAAATGAAAGCACAATCTACATTGCTTGACGTGTGGACATTTGTTGATAATTAACTAAAATACTTCTTAGATGACATATGAATGGAATTTCACTGTCATTATTCTTTATTGCATCTTCACGTAGTTTCTGAAAAGTAGTTGTCAATTTCTAATCTAATTTAGTCATGTATGATTTATAGTAAGTTACAGCTGATTAAGCATCTAAAATGAACTGTGCATTTGTATTTGCATACCATATGCTTGGTACTTTACTAAAAAATACATTTGTCCACATATCACGGATGCCTCTTTAATATTATGGTAGGAAAAGTGAGAAGAGATTGTAATAGTGCATGATATGATTGCTTACTTAAGTTCTGAGCTTCAAGAAATGCAGTAAATGTTATGCAGTGGCTATATTTCTTTATTTGTAGGCCTTGGAAAATTTTTTTTGCTATGTTTCTAGTTATGGCATCCGTATTTTCTAAAGGTTCTAGTATCGTTGTCTCATCCATAGGTGGTAATGGGAAATTAAAGCTGCAATATGAGTTTGTGTGTTTTGTACATGTTTCTATATGATGGTGGGTTTGTATTTTTTCCAAATTCATGTCAAGTAGTGATGAATTTTTCGACATATATTTGTCTTTAAATGTTTGTATTTCTTCATGTGAACTCTTGCCATAAACAGGACCATCCTTCACCTAAAGCATAAAATGCACATGCTCGTTTCCACGGTTTTGGAATTTTTTTACAAAGAAGAATTCCAAGACTTTTCCAAATAGAGTATTTTTAGTCAACATCAATTTTTTTAGATGTATTTATCTTATGATTAAAGTAACGACTGAAAATTACTGGGTTTTTCCTTATAATTGCATCAATGTTATCGTTTTCAATGTGTTTTCTATTCCTTTTGTTTATTAGTGGATAGAGCACATAGTGTGTTGCATAGTGGTGTCCACATGTGATCAACACTTGTTACCATAATAAAACAAATTGGTGCACCTAGGTTTCTTATCATTGGAAATATGTTCTTTGTAGCCTTGTTAAATAATCGAGTGAAGTTGGGATGGTTTTAAAACTTGTAAACCCTATTGACCATTTAAGGATGTTGGACAACCCTGATTTTCTTTTAAGGTGTTTGGTGTATATTTTTTCCCATTGTAATTGATCTTTACGTATGCATATCCATGGAAAACTAGAGACTTTTTGTAAGATAACTTTATTTGCTTTGAAGAAAATATTGGTAGTGTGAGTTACAAAATCATTTCTATGATGCAGTAGCTCCCATTTTGTTATTTTTTGGTAATGGAATCTTTTTGTAATATCATTTTCTCGATGCATCCCATAGTAAAAAGTAGGGAATCTCATTTATTTAAAAAATATATCCTAAAAATGCCTAAGGGTTTGAATTCTTCTCATGGTGCAATTGCAATAATAGTTTCCTAAAGGTCTCTTATTGAATGGGAATTTTCATAAGCATGTACAAATGATTCTGTGATGGGTTCGACCTCAAAGTCAATAGGATTGTAATCTATTTCTTCCATATTTTCAATGTTGTCTATTACATTTTTAACTTTCCTTTCAAAGCTACTTTTCTAGTCATTATTAACAACTACATGGTTGTCAATATACAAGGGACATTTACATAGTTCCATTAACAAGTGAATGAAGTAGTTAGGCCTAACATTTCCTATTAGATATGCAATTTTTTATTTAAAATTCCTTTTAATATGAATTGTAATTGTTTCGGTTTCATTTATTTTCTTTGGCAATGCCTCTTGTGCCCGGTTAAAATCAACATGCACATTAATAAGTATTCCACTAAGACCAAATTGTGGTATTTTGTATCTAGGTTTCCTTATTTGTACAAATGGCATACGCAAAGCAACAAGTCTTTCTTCTAAAAGGATTAATCTATGAATTGAAGCTATTTTCCCATTTCTTCTTATGTTGAAAGGAGCAAAAAATTTAGGAAGAAATTGATGTTTAATGGCATTATTACATTGCTAACATATATTATCCCCTAATGTAAGTTGTTTTACTGATATGTCACTACATATAGACAAAAAAGAATTAATAGTATTATTGGTAATTGTGGTTATGTATTTTTTGAAATGTAAACATTCATAAAGAGCACAAGCATCTGTTGGTGTATCAGCTATAACACGGAGGTATATTGTAATTGTTTTATTTGTTTGTTTGTTTTGTTGTTGCATTGCATGTTACTGGCATTTTGTTTTCCTTATGTGGGATTTTAAATGGCACAATATTATAGCAATACATGTATTTGTGATTTCAGTAGGAAATGGTAATGTTGTATGTTAACTACACTTGTTTGATCCATTTGCATTGCTTTTGGTCATCTCCACCTCATTTGTCATTGCATTTTCTATTTTCTTTTCTTTTTGAGTTACATGTTCCTTTGCTTTTGTTTATCTTATCTAGGATTTTAAATGGTGCAATCTTGTACCAACGCCTACATTTTCATTTGCAGTAGGAAATGGTAATGTTGAATGTTGCTTAGACTTCTTTGGCCCACTTTCATTGCTTGTTGTCAATTGCACCTCATTGGTCAATGTATTTTCTATTGTTTTATGGGTGGTGGAAGAATGCATGAAGTTTTCAATATGTGTTTATATGGAATCTATCAAATGGAAATGACTTAATGTCTCATAAAGAATATGCACTATATATGTTCCGTATCATATGACATTAAAGGTTATTTTTGGTTGCAAGAAAAAATCATATAAATGAACAATGCTTTTAGTTGTTGCTGACCATTTTTGGATTTTTATTTGCAGAATATGGGAAATCCATAAAAAACATAAATCACTACTTTCAATACCACATTTTTCATATGGTTGTCTAACCAAAGAAATATATATATTTTGGGTCAAAACTTGATTTTATGTTGGCTTTCCAAATTTTGGTCTACATAGCTCTAAGCATTTGATTGTGTGAGTATTTTTTCCTAAAATTGCATTAGTCAAAGATTGTGTTATATACCGGTGAAGAGCTATTGAATTAAAATTTACTATTGTCAAAATACTAATTGTAGCAAACATGCTCTTACCACAGTCATTACTAAATGCATGTGTTTTTAAAATTCCATATCTTTCTATTTCAGGAGAAATGGCATTCCAAATAGGAAGTAGATCATTGCAAGTATGTGATAACTTTGTATGGATATATATAATTTGTCATGGCGTTATTATGGTATAGAACAAAGCTTCATAGTGGCCACAAGTTGGGTTTATATCATGAAATAATATTGAGTATGGTGGTGTCAATGATTCTTTGTTAAAGTGAAGGTATTTTCTTTTGTGGGTGACTGACCATTTGCAAATTGAAATGTTTATCTAGTTAGACAACCAATGGGTATAGAATGTATCACCCCGTAGGCCTATTTCAATGCCATCTCTATTTTTATTTGCAAAAATCCTGATTCTACGCAAGTAAATGTCATTCACATATATCCTATGCAAATAAAAAAGCATATCAACATGCAATTCGTTTTCATATGATGATATTGTTATAGGCTCCCTATTATTTAAGCATGATCTAAAATAGTCTATTATACCCATACGCAATTCAATTGACATATACTAAAAATGTAACAATAATTGAATTGTGTCAAAAAGATAATCATCTGCATTGTAGTTGAATGATGTACTTCAAAATAGATGATCATATTGCAGTGCACTTTTAATGTCAGCAAATGAGGGCATATTTTGTGGTATATATGTTTCAACATTAATTACTTCCTTCTCACTTGTGTCTTTATCACTATGAATTCTTGTTAGTACTTTGGAAACCAAAGTGGCTTTGCGAGTTGTCGTTTCATATTTCCTATTTTGTTTTTCTATATTATTATGACTTTGGTTTTTCTTGCACAATTTGTTCTTTAGTAAATGTAAATTTTTAAACCTTGTTTCTATATGCTTCACGATTTTACCCATTTTTGCAATGGTGTACGTAACCTTAAGTTGAATAACTATAGTGGAAATGGTATTGTAACACAATTTTTTAACTAGATGTTCTACTACAATAGATTTATTGCCATGTTTTAAAAAGGTGGGTAAATATATTCATAGAAACTAGTTACTACAATTGTAACCAATGTAATGTTCTACAAAATTCAAATGTGCATGTATTGTATGAAGCTAAATCAAATTGAAAAGATAATGTAGATGTTGTTGCATACCTTCACAAATGTACATGTAAAAGTAATGGAAGTTTATTATAGTTTTGTTGGAGTGTTATGAGAATTTGATACTCGTGTCCAAATATATTGCGTAAAAAATAAGCAAATGAGCATGATTATAAAGACAAATTTTGAAGATGTACATATAGGCCTATGCATGGAATAAAAGGAAAAAAGTTAGTATAAATCGATGGTTAAAACCATATATAGGAATATAGTGGATTGTGAAACTACTGACCTTTAAAATGATGTCATTCTTGTCATCTAATTGCCAATGTAAATGTAATAGTAATTGAAAACACTCTGATAATTGTACCTGAATATGAAAAAGTAAAAAGAAATATAACATTAACCAATTGGTGCATCAACAGTTACATGTAATATGTATACCATGAATAGGAAAGTATATATATTTTTTAACCAATTGAGTTAGATGTCAATTTATCTCAAGACATCTGTTACATACTAATTCAATATCTAGATTGTTGTATGCTCTATTAATTTGCAATAAAATAGGTAATTGATATAGTTTTTTTATTAATACATTACCTTTCATTTCAATGTTTAAAAATTAATAACTACCATTTAATAGTCATAGTTGGTATTATCTAACAATTATCTTATTAGTTATAAACTTTCACTAAGTAGCAATGTTTTATTGATTAATACACAGTTAGAGGACAATTAGCATGGACTATCAACCTAGATAGTGAAATTGTGAAAGCTAGTAGTACCTTAAAAAAAAGGGATCCAATTTACTGTCAATACACTAGTCTAAAGTGAAATTATATAGTGATTACTAATATACTATTAATATTTAGTTACCTAAACATTTAATATACAAAGGGATATTCACTATTCATCAGATCTGCATACCATGATAGTATATATATATATATATATATATACAATTGACGCATTAGTAGATACGTACAATAAGGTTTATCCCTGTTCTGTTACATCAATTTAATAACTAAATTTAATAGTATATTAGGTATTGAATTTGAAAATTATCTTATTTGTAAAACTTTCACTGAGGTAAATGTCAAGCTCAAAGGGCTTCTCTTATCCACCAAAACCAATTAATACATAGTTGAGGAGGTTATTAGCATTACTATCCAACCTAAGAGAGTTGTAAATTATGAAACTATAGGTTCATTAACTACTTTCTCGATGTCTTTCTATTCCATTTAGTAATGAGCAGTTATATAGGAGGTAAAAAGATGTTGTCATTTCACTATCACCTAGTACAACTAATTGCAGTACGATTTGCAATAACTTTTAAAATGTAGAAATAACATGCTAAAAATTTAGAACAATATGTATTGAACTTCAAATCTGGCCTATTCCATAGAACCAATTAGAAACTTAAGAAATTTCCATCTATTGAGGATAAGACATTTTAAAATATATTCCCTCCACTACATGAAAATGAATCAATAGCAACTTACTTCACTACATGCCTTTGATGTAATATACGAACTGTTAGTGATTTCTTCCTTCTCCTCTCTAATAATATGAATACACACCAGCTCAAATGGACAACTTTCCTAGTTCCTGACACATACAACTTTCAAACAAAGATAATGAACTAGGTTCCATAAGTCACTTCTCCCATGAACTTACCCATAACATTCATCAAGTGCACAATGGGATCAACCCGCATGAGAAAACATGGTAGTTACCGCAATAATGACAACAATTGATCACCAACATAAAGTTTTGATTTTGCATTGTTTCTTTCAACATTGGAATACATACTTTAATAAAAATATATTTGAATCCAACTTTCCTTCACAATGTATCAACACATTTATAGGATCCTCCAGTTTGACAGTGAAAAGATGTTCGATACAAGAATGTAATTGCATTAAAAACAATTTGATGCTTCGTTCCCACAGTAGACATAAAGTATTAAAATTTGAGCCACTGTCCTAATGTAATCTAAGTGCTCCAAAGAGCCACGTGAATCAGGCCTAAATTACATGCTTTGGCCGACGGCACCATCATAAAGTGATGTTTATGGTCCCAAATGAAAAAAGGCAGACCAGTGGACCTGAAGATAGGGTTTGTGGAACTATTGATATTGAAAAGGTACTTACAGAAGGTTTGTGGGGAAAATTTGATACATGTCTTCTTGTATTTTTGTGCTAACAAGGGCACAAATTGATATGTTGACGAGGTCCCCAATACCCGTTCTGCTAAATAGTTTCCACCATGTTTTTGTACTAGGCCTGATTCAGAATATTCAAATGGTGCATATCTTCTGATCCAGTGCCCAAGGATCCAACAAATTTGGCATCCAGCTTAGAGAGATTCTAATTAGCTCTTGAAATCTACAGGAATGTGAGATCTGAAACTTTAATTCTTGACGAGGTTAGGTATGGGGGAAAAAATAGAAAACATCTTTGTGCCATGTAATATTAAGGATCTAAGATCGCTCCAGACAACTAGATCATATTTGATTTGATCTTCCGTTCAAAAGTATCCTCCTTCAACGAGTCATATATGCAAGTAATTGAGAATAGAGCTTGACAGAATTGTGGATGGATTTACAGAGGGCATTGAGTGGCCGATCAGATGAGTTTTGAATTAGATTTTGGAACCTCTCATGATCTTCTATCTCATGTATGTGTTGCGTCTATAATGTGAATGGATTTTAGGGGTCATATAAAGTAAAGGGTTGGACATGTTTTGATTGTTGCATCCCTCCCTTCTTGAGACACCTTTTCTGCAAGAGAATCCATGTGGAGCTTTCAAACCTCCCATTCAAGCTTGGTAATCGGAAAAAGTTTTTCCTACTTGGCTACTGTAATGTATTGTATCAACTTTGGAGAAATAATATATGTCTGTGGTTTGATTCAAATCGGCTAATGCTCAGCGTGCTCTTATTGTTGTCGGAGGATTCTGATGATCTCAGGTTACATTTTGTTTATATGTCCATGGTAGTTGTATTGCATGAGCTGATGGTCTGTGTTAAATTTCAAAATGAGTTGGGCTCCTAATATTGGCCTTTAGTGCATCACCTTATGCATCTTAGTGTTTATTTTCTTGTATCTTCTCAACTCATAGTCATCCTTGGTCAAGATAGAGTCGGTTTTAGAATTTTGCGATCTTCTAGCAATTTGATTTGTATGCACATGAACAGAGGAATAGGACTCTGGTTCTAGAGTTTTATAGTCCGGAGAGGTTCATCTCGATTAGCAAAGTCCGGTCACACTGTTGAGAGATGCTCCATCGTTGTGCAATATCCTACCACTAAGAGTCTCAACTCATCTGCAGTGCAGACACTTAGGGGTGCTATGCATCTCTTTTATATCACATAACAAAAGGTCTGGTTGAGGTTTTTTGGGTATTCTCAGGGTGTCATTAGATGACAGGTCAATACCCTTTGGAAAGTATAGGTGCTTTTAACCAAAATTACCTACAGAATCTCGGGGATGGGCGTGTATAGGGGGATGCAGTTTCATAAAGTCTGGTAAAAAATTTCCCAATTTTGGGGAATGACCTAGGGGGACGATTGTTAAAGGATAATACATAAAAATTAATATTTCAATATTTTATCTTATTTTCAATGACATTTAGGGATTTAAATTGGTATTTAATGTATTCTAGGTACTTTCAAGATTATAATTGAATGTTCTTTGTAAAAAATAACATTTTTAAACATCTAAAAAGCAATTCAGTAAATCTTTTGATTTTTTTAATCAAAATCATGGGGATATTCCCTCCAAGTCCCCGAAACATTTGGGACATCACATAAAATCATAGACAAGGATGAATCCCCATTGTTAAATCCATTAGATTTTAAAGTAAGTTGATGCTTGATCAAGAAGGTTTGTAAGATTCAAAAACACCGGGTTGCACTGAAGAGACATGTATGTGAGGCAAGAAACGATGAAGATCTCAATATATTGCACTCCTAATTCAATCCGTTCTATCAAGGGTATCAAGAAAATGAGCTGAGATAAACTAGAACATGTCATCTGACATACATGTGGACTCATCCTAACTGTTAAATTCAATAGAACAAAGTGCTAGGGTCGCATACAGCTGTTGAATTTTATAGGCACCTCATAGCAAACCCATTGTACATTAAAAAAAATACCTGGCGAATATGCCCTCGGAACCAGTTGACATGTACACAAGGCTGCTCCACATTTGACAGCTAGGGGTCCAAAACAAAAATTTCACCTATTTTTTTTCATGGCTCCATCATTGACGTGCGACAACAAGACGTTAATAATCACTCCTAACGCGCGTCACTGGCTCCAGTTGACGCGCATCACTTTAGAAAATTGCAGTTGACGCACGTCACTTGGCTCCAATATGACCCGGAACCAGTTTCATTGAAAGCTCCAATTTGATAGTGCGTCCAATGGCTTCAAATTGACACTACGTTTTTCCAGCAGGAGAAACCAGTAGACGTTCGCGTCACTGATGCTCCAATTGACATGCGTCACTGGCTCCAATTGGCGCGACGTCACTGGCTCCTCATTTGACGTGCGTCACTGGCTCCAATTGGCGCGCGTCAACTGAACTCCAATTGACGCGCGTCACTAGGCTCCATTTGACGTGCGTCACTAAGGCTCCATTTCATGCGCGTCACTAGGCCCACTATTGACGTGCGTCATCACATGGCCCATATTGACATCACGTCACTGGTCCCATATTGACGTGTGTCACTAGAGTCCTCTTGATGCGCATCACTGGATCCTCTGATGACGAGCGTCACTGGACCCTCTTAACGCGCATCACTGACCATCTGTTGACGCGCGTCGCTGGCTCTCTATTGATGCGCGTCACTGGCTCTCTACTGACGCGCGTCGCTAGACTCCTACTGACGCGCGTCAATTGAAGCCATCACATCAACAGACGCCATTGATGGTTTATTTGGCCTATAAATACCCTTCAACCGGTCATTTTCTTGTTTTCTCCCTCTCGCTCTTAGATTTTGTTTTACAGGAATCTCAATCATTGTCAAAGACACAAGTACAACTATAATGTTGACTTCACAGTGCTTCCCAACTGCATAAGTTCAGCAACCAAAATCAAGAAGAGATTCCAATTCAATCGATTTCCAAGATTAACTACAGGAATCCCTTATGCCCTCACATCCATACTGTTTTAAATCTGTCTTCAGAATATAAAGATTTGATCGTATACGTGTGAATTTAGTAGGGCTCGTTAATATGCCCCATTTCAAAATAGACCCAGGATATTTTGAATTACCTTCTATCATCCTACAATATCAGAGGACGGCATTTTTTATTGTGACTCTAAACGATGGCCAAATGTTCCAATTCAGTATCGAAGCAAATGACATCCATCGGTTTACGGGCCTTCCGTTCAAAAATTTACCAATTATTACAACCAAGGCAACACTCGTGGAAGAAGACAAGATAATTATCTCGAATCAACAGTTTGGTTTCCATGTTGATTCTAAGTATAATTCATTTTAATTCATCATTTTTTATTCTATGTTTTTATTCTGATACAATTTAGCTGTTATAAATTTATAGTAATTTTCACTCTTTCGCATTTGCAGCCCATGTCAATAAATCCAGGCGTGGTGTGGATACACAATCAATTGCACACCACTTTCTTGCTGCACTTATTTCATTTTTTCCAATCCAGAATTGTTTTGCATAGGGTCAGCCAAACTGATATACCAAATTGGGCCATTGCATACATTAGTTGCCACTATCTCAAAACAAAAATTTTATTGGTGCACATATCTATCCAAAAAAATCAAGAACTGATCATAACAAATTCAAAAATTTCTGAAAAACCTCTCATTTATTCAACAAACTATCTCCTTGGCTTTTATTATGAGGCACTTTTAAATTTAAGAGATAAAAAAATTCCTACTTGTACTGATGAGGAGTTGATGAAGTTGTCAATTCCATTTGAAGAGCAATAGGTACAAAGTATTTAGTTTGTATTTCAATTTTCGACATTACACTACGACAGTTATTAACACTTAAATGTTACATTTTTTGCAGAGAAGATATCTTGAAGCCCTTCTCCGAAAAAATGAGTTATCGAGAGGAAGACGCCAACAACACGCTGAGGCTTCGGGGGACTCCCAATCTGAAATGGAAGCTCACTCCTCTCCAAACCCTGAACAGTTTGAACTCGTTAAACGCCAAGATAAGTAATAACTTCTCATTTATTATTTACAAATTCCAAAGTTGCATATTTATTTTCCAATTTAAATTTTAACCAAATGAATTGACATAACATTTATTATTGATGACATTACAGGGACTTTGGAACCATACACCTGTTTCACAAACTCAACCTTCTTCCCCAACTCACTCCATACAGTCGCATGCATTCATATCTTCTAAACAGACCACCGAGTACAAATCCTACAAGGCCACTCGTAGCACCGAGAAAAACATACCCCTCGACAACAAGGTACAACTCTTTGAATAGTACGTTTAATTTCAAAAAAATTTCCTTTTTATGAATTGTTTTCCTATTTTTTCATGTTTTTTCTTGTACTTTTCAGCACATGTCAGTCCTTCTATTCAAACCACGGCAACACAGGCCTCCCACTCAACCAATAATTTTTTAAAATTCCAACCAGAGGAACAATGAAAAAGAACATTGGTAAACGCATGCCTTTTGCTCCGGCCCCTAGTGGGACACTAAACATTGCCTCCTCCTTTCGAATTCCAACTCTTCTCACTTGGTGGCTTGCCTAGTGCAACGGGCATATCTGTTTTGAATAATATAAATTTAGATGAAGATTATTTGGGGCATTGATAGCAATGACCCAACTGGTTTTTTCGATACCCGCGAGATGATTCAAGGCCAGCAGGTATACTTCGAATTTCAATTTAAATATGCTTTACAATATTCAAATTACATTTCGATTTAAATTTATTTATCTAAATCTTGATTAATTTTTTCACAAATAAGATCAGCCCACCCAAAGGCAGAAACACGTAGCAGTTGATCTTGCTCAAAAGCCCCCATACTTCTCCAGCAAGATCGTCTTCATCAGATTCAGATAGTGAACAGTTACCACCTTTTCCTTTGGAGAACTTAATTGGTTATGATTGTCAATCCCATGTCAGTGAGTTTATTCTTCCTCATATCAAACAGCTTATAGAATGGGAGAGAAGGGATAAAGTTCTTATCAATGTGATTATTAGTCATTATGAAAATTATTTGCGACGGGATAGTTTATACGATGCAAGTCTAGAATCAACCTGCGAAGATGGATTCCTTACTTACCCAAGTAAGAAGTGGGACTATCACGTATAACAATAACTATAAAATATGAAATTTTAGATAAGGCATTAAACAAATTGGAAAATATTAGTGCCGAGGCCTAGGAATATTTTAACAAATGGTCCAAGGACAAGGATTTGGTAGCAATCGCAAATGCCGAAAGAGAAAGAGCGGTTGTAAGTACTATTACATTCCAAAAAATCATTCTTGTTAATTTGAAATTTTCATTTTTTAGTAATATTTTGAATTGACATTACTCTTTTTGTGCAGTTGAAATATGAAAATTTGAAGAGTCAGGTGAAGGTTTTTCAAGTTCGCTTGGAGACAGCATGAAGAACAGCTTATCCGCAGCAAAAAATTTGAAGGAAAATATTGTTTTGGTTAACAAACAAAACAATACACTAAAGCGGATAATTAAAGAGCATGGTTTCGACCCTGACATATTATTCAAAGCTAAAGCAGCAGCTGATCCAAATTTGTTGTCGCAGGGAGATGCCACAAATCAAGAAGAAAGAATTTTAAAAAATCTGCACAATGTTGCAGAAGATCTTATAAGTTCAGGGGTTATTTCTGGTGTTGGGGAAAGAGTTACAGCCACAGTGGAAGAAGCCATTGGGGAAGAGAGCAGAGGAGTAGAAACTTTAAATATTGAAAACTAGAAACTTTTATTATTGAGGAAACTTTAAATATTGAGTCTATATTTGAAAATTTGTAACATTGAATGTTGTGGTTGTGGTATTTAAATTTTATTATCTGGATTTGATAGCCTTTTAAAATTTTAAATACTATATAATATTTAATTTTGATTGCATATTGATTTGATAGAATTTTTAGATTGTATATGGCGTTTATGCTTTTTGGTTTACTCTTAATTGTGATTGCATTAGATAGGGATGAATCATGATGACGTATGTTTCTTGTTTACTTGGATTATCATGAATTGTATGTGGACGTAGATTTAGATTCAAGCACGATAATTCTTCTTCTCTATACTTGTAATGATATGATCATGATGTCATTAGAATGGATATAGATGATAAATAAATGGAATGTGTTAAAATGGATATAGATGACATTAGAACAGATATACTTGTAATGATATGATTATGAATTGTTTTTAAAAAATGGAATTTTTTTAATAAATTTAAATTAGATGAATAATTTTTTTAATAATAATTGTAGTGTCAGGACTCGGGATTATGATAATGATATGGTGATGATATGATATATATGGATGATGATGAATTCTATGTGGACGTATATTATAAATAGTATAATGTATCGTGGATTATGAATTGTATAGTATGGAAATATCCTCCTCTGTAAAATTCAATTGTGTCATTTTATCGCACAAAGTTTAAAAAATATATCAAAGCATTTTGCAAATATAAAAACTAAATTAAACATAATTGTAAGAAATCAAGAAAGATGATATGATAGGGTTTAACTTACCTCTAGTGTTTTAGATTGCTATGAAATCATCACTGGTAATGTGCTAGATCTTTGTTTTAAGAAAACTCAACACGAGAAATGAATTAGTAGATAGATGGGTGAGGTTCTTGACATTGTTGGCCCCGAGAAGTACCAGCTTCCTCGCATAGATGTCAACCCACATTTTCAAAAAAAATAAAAAGATTGTATTTAAATAAATGTAAATATATAGACCTGTAACATCTTTAATGATAACAAGAGCTGAGTAAAATGTAAAGTGACAAACAATAATATTAAGGTGAAGAAGATACCTATTTAAAGTTGAAACAATCCATTATCAATAGATTCTTCAAAATCGATGTTCTCTTCTGTAGAGTGTGATGATGTGCCAATTCCACTCTCAACATTGGGAACCATTACTTGTAGTTGTATTATTCACACCTCTTCTTTTGCAAAGGGAATTCCAATGCGTAATTTCTCTATCGAAAGGAAATGTTTCCATGGAGTATCGAGAAACATGACACCTCATGCAACTTTCCAAATTCTTATCCAACATGTTTCTCAGTTTTGATTTTATAAATGATAGTGCACTGAAAACCCTTTCGTCCTCCATAGACCCCAAAACCATTGTTTGGTATAACTCATATAATCTGAAATATTCACTGATATCTTCTTGTAAGATAGAATTTTGATAGATTCCTCACCACAACCTTGTAATAGCACCACTTTCAGAAGGTTCATCTAAATTTTTATATTGGTTCCTCATTGTTGTTAAAAAAAATTTTGATTGAAATTTTAATAAATCAACATTCAATATACCTTCGATTTCCATCTCCTTGAACTCTGAAGTCTTTGCGAAATGTTCCATTATTGTACCCATGGATTTTTTGAAATGCTTTCTTACAAAGTCAGCATGACCACCTTTAGAATTCTAAAAGTTAGGATTCATCACACCCATGGCTTCAAGAATTTTATCTTTGGAGAAACGTTCTCTAATTTTTGATGATAAAGATTATGAAATTTTCTTAAGCTTTATTCTTGTTTCAACTATAAACGACTCAAAGAGATTACGTGTCACGGGAACATCTTCTTGTTCCAATCCTCTAATATCTTGATATTTTTACACAATGTGCAGTGGTATGTCCCTTCCATTAATAGTGATGCAGAGGTGATCGTGGATATTAAATCTCAAATAGTTAATGGGATTTTTAAGATCTAAAAAGCTTTCTAATTCTCAAAAACAAGTGTATAAAAATTAATTTGGGAACATTACAAGATATCAAGAGTTTGACATACCATGTTTCTCATCCGTATAAAATCCACAATATAGATTAATCTTCCCTATGAATGCTTCATCAGTGTATTCATCTGTGCAGCATTGGAAAAATACCAACCAATGTAAGCAATGTCTCCAAATCAGTTAAACAGAACAAGTCCCTTGCACTATCAACTTCATAATGGTATTTGTGCATGAAACCAACCAACGAAGGATACTCCTCACGAACTCTACATGCAGGTTGATACAAGGAGATCCATCTAGTCTCAACATATTTGAGAAGTTTTTTTCCATCTGTAATTCCAATTAGAAGTTTTTTTCCCATCCACTACTTTGAGACCAATGAGATTGAGGTACATTCAGCATTCCATTATATTGATACAAAAATTTGAAATCGAGGAAATCTGAAATTGGTCTTCCCTTTTTTAGTATGTGAAATAGAGTAGAGAATTGTGTGAGTTTTGCATGTAGATTTGTTTAATTCATCTTACCCATATGCGATGTGATTGTTCCTCCCTTTTCTAAGAGATGTCTATGTTTTTTTTGCTCTGCCTCATATATCGCTGCATATCTAACATACATGCATTCTTTTTCAGTTTTCCATCTATGTATTTTTATTTTGTAGCCATCTGTCCCCGTTACAATCAAATATTGTTTTCCACAATGTTTTTCTGTAGTGTCCAGCTTCCTTTACATTTTCTTTTGCTTTCCCAATTTCCACGTACATATTGTACATGTACATTCAGATGGGATCTCTTTAGAATTAGATGATTGTACTAGTTCGACAAAAGGAAATTTAGCAGCCCAATCAAACTTGTATGACGTGCCAATGGTCCACATATTCTTGTTCATTTTCAATGTTTTAGTTTTTTTAGTAGAATTTCGAACAATATCACAATCACCTAGTTTCCTCTTTCTTGGACCGGAATATGAATTTGATTTCTGTGTTCCATTTTCCTGAGTATTTGTATGTGTGATATCTTGATGCACTTCTAGTTTCACCCCAATATGAGCAATATCTTCAAGATCTAGCATATTATCATAGGTGTCATTTGTTTGATACTGTGCAGAATGCACGTCCACCTCAATAATACCTTCCACACAGTCAGTATTCTGATTCTTTGTGGTGGCATCTATATGGTTGGTATTTTCAATATCTATATCCACAGAGTTTCGAAAATAATTGAACAACTATTTCTGAGATTTCTTAGTTTCTTTTAGGGTCTTCGCATTCTTAGGACTAACACCTTCCATTATTCTTAAGGGAGTCCTGCATCAGTAGAAGAACCAAGTAGCGACTAACTATATCAAGACTTTGACATACCATTTTTCTCATCGATATAAAATCCACAATATAGATTAATCTTCCCTATGCATGCTTCATTAGTGTATTGATCTACTGCAACATTGGTAGAATACCAACCAATGTAAGCAATGTCTCCAAATCAGTTAAACAGAACAACAAGTCCCTCGCCCTATCAACTTCATGATGGTATTTGTGCATGAAACCAACCAACGAAGGATACTCCTCATGAACTCTACATGCAGGTTGATACAAGGAGATCCATATAGTCTCAACATCTTTCAGAAGTTTTTTTCCATCTGTAATTCCAATTACAAATTTATGGAACTCGAGAAATTGCTTTAGGCTGCTTGTTATATAGGCATGACGTTCTCTTATAAGGTCTTCTAATTTAGCAACATTTTTGTGGTTGCTTACCATTTTATACACTAAATTCATTATGTGAGCCATAAAATGAATTGGTAGCATATATGGGGCCACTATTATTTGTAATCCAACACACAACCCTATTCGGTGACCTTGCATGAAAGATGCTCCATCTGCTCCAATGCATACCAACTTCATAGCAATTTCATAATCAGTCATTCCGGTAATATCTTTCAAATGAGAAACAACTATTTTATGTAGATTTTCGGCATTGCAGTTTTCAACCATTTTCATAACACCCAATAGATGAGGTGTCTTTATATGATTTTCTAAAGTATAGACGTGGATACTTACCCATGCAGTGTTTTTGACTACTGTCACTTCATCAATTGAAAGAGAGATAAACTTTGATTTTTTTACATTCTCTTTCAAATCTTCCTTCTCTATCATCGAAAGGCATTTTTCCGTTTCCTATCCACTACTTTGAGACCAATGAGACTGAGGTACATTCAGCATTCCATTATAATGATACAAAACTTTGAAATCGAGGAAATCTGAAATCGGTCTTCCTTTTTTTAGTATGTGAAATAGAGTAGAGATTTGTATGAGTTTTGCATGTAGATTTGTTTGATTCATTTTACCCATATGCGATGTTATTGTTCCTCCCTTTTCTAAAAGATGTCTGTGTTTTTTCTGCTCTGCCTCATATTTCACTGCGTATCTAACATACATGCATTCTTTTTCAGTTTTCCACCTATGTATTTTTATTTTCTAGCCATCCGTCACCGTTACAATCAAATATTGTTTTCCACAATGTTTTTCTATAGTGTCCAGCTTCATTTGCATTTTGTTTTTGCTTTCCCAATTTCCACGTACATATTGTAATGTATGTACATTCAGATGGGATATCTTTAGAATTAGATGATTGTACTGGTTCGATAAATGGAAATTTAGCTGCCCAATCAAACTTGTATGACCTGCCAATGGTCCACATATTCTTGTTCGTTTTCAATGTTTTACTTTTTTGAGTAGAATTTCGAGCAATATCACAATCACCTAGTTTCCTCTTTCTTGGACCGGAATATGAATTTGATTTCTGTGTTCCATTTTCTTGAGTATTTGTATGTGTGATATCTTGATGCACTTCTATTTTCACCCCAATCGGAACAATATCTTCAAGATCTGGCATATTATCGTAGGTGTCATTTGTTTGATACTGTGTAGAATGCATGTCCACCTCAATAATACCTTCCACATAGTCATTATTCTGATTCTTTGTGGTGGCATCTATATGGTTGGTATTTTCAATATCTGTATCCATAGAGTAGACTTTGACATACCATTTTTCTCTTCCGTATAAAATCCACAATATAGATTAATCTCCCCTGTGAATGCTTCATCAGTGTATTGATCTCCTGCAACATTGGAATAATACCAGCTAATGTAAGTAATGTCTCCAAATCAGTTAAATGGAACAAAAAGTCCCTCGGCCTATCAACTTCATGATGATATTTGTGCATGAAACCAACCAATGAAGGATACTCCTCACGAACTTTGCATCCAGGTTCATACAAAGAGAACCATCTTGTCTCAACATCTTTCAGAAGTTTTTTGCCATCTCTAATTCCAATTGTGAATTTCTAGAACTCAAGAAATGGCTCTGGGCTGCTTGCCATATAGGCATGAAGTTCTCTTATTAGGTCTTCTAATTTAGCAACATTTTCGTAGTTGCTTACCATTTTATACGCTAAATTCATTCTGTGAGCCATAAAGTGAATTGGTAGCATATATGGGGCCATTGTTGTTTGTAATCTAACACACAGCCTTGTTCAATGACCCTGCATGAGAGATGCACCATCTACTCTGACGCATACTGATTTTGTAGCAATTTCATAATTAATCATTCCAACAATATCTTTCAAATGAGAAACAACTATTTTATGTAGGTTTTTGGCATTATAGTTTTCAACCATTTTCATAACACCCAACATATGAGGTGCCCTTATATGATTTTCTAAAGTATAGACATGGATACATACCCATGCAGTGTTTTCGACTGTTGCCACTTCATCAATTAAAAGAGAGATAAACTTTGATGTTTTTAAATTCTCTTTCAAATCTTCCTTCTCTATCATCGAAAGGGATTTTTCCATTTCCGTTCGACTACTTTTAGACTAATGAGACTGAGGTCCATTTGACATTCCATTATATTGATACAAAACTTTGAAATTAATTAAATCCGAAATCGTTCTTCCTTTCTTTATTATGTGAAATAAAGTAGAGAATTGTATGAGTTTTGCATGTAGATTTGTTTTATTCATCTTACCAATTTGCGATGTGATCATTCCTCCCTTTTCCATGATATGTCTACATTTTTTCTGCTCTTCTTCATAGTCCGCTACGTATTTAACATGCATGCATTATTTTTAAGTTTTCCACCCATGTGTTTTGATTTTCTGACAATCCACCCCCGTTAGAGTCAAATATTGTTTTCTACAATGTTTTTCTATAGTGTTCAGCTTCATTTGAATTTTTTGTTGCTTTCCCAATTTCCACGTCCATATTGTATATGTACATTCAGATGGGATTTCTTCTTAATTAGATGATTTTACAGGTTCAATAAACGGAAATTTGGCTACCCAATCAAACTTGTATTTCCTGCCGTTGGTCCACATATTCTTGTTCATTTTCAATGTTTTAATATTTTTAGTAGAATTTGAAGCAATATCACAATCACCTAGTTTCCTCTTTCATGAACCAGAATTTGAATTTGATTTCTATGTTCCATTTTGCTAAGTATTTGTATGTGTGATATCTTGGTGCACTCTTGGTTGCACCCCAACAGGAAGAATATCTTCAAGATATCGCATATTATTGTAGGTGTCATTTGTTTGATACTATGCAAAATGCATGTCCACCTCAATATTACCTTCCACACAGTCAGTATTTTGATTCTTTCTGGTGGCAACTATACAGTTGTTGGTAGTTGCAATATTTGTATCAGCAGAGTTTCTAAAATACTTGAATAGGGACTTCTGAGATTTCTTAGTTACTTTTAGGGTCTTCACATTCTAAGTACTAGCACCTTCCATTATTTTGAATAGAGTCCTTCGTTAACAAAAGAACCAATTTGTGTGTCAGAGACAAAATTTCTGTCGAGCATCAACTATCGCAATCCCTATCGCGCATCAATGTAGCTAACACCCTTTTCGTGCGTCAACAGCACATCAACTATCCCTTTCACACATGAAAAATATGTCAATTGTCTCTATCATGCATCAACTATATCCCTTTCATGCGTCAACAACTAACCCCCTTGTCACGCATCTACAATACCTCCTTCTTACACGTCTGTAATACCTCTTTGTCGCGCGTCAATAACTAACCCCCTTGTGGTGCATCTGCAATACCTCCTTGTTGCGTGTCAACTATATCCCTATTGCATGTCAACAAATATCATCTGTTGCCCAACTCTAAACTAATAAAAAGCTAACAACAATCTCTTGTGCTTATAGTATGCAAGTTCATGGTATTGGTAAGCTACTTGTGGTAGTACCGTAGTATATTACCCGGTGAATCAACTAGGTTTTTACTACAGATGTTTTCAAATGTAGGTGAAGCCGACCCCAAAAAAAATATATACTGTAAATTTTAGGTGCACAGGACACCAATCCGCTCTGAAAAATTACCTTTTCAAATACAAATTTCCTTTTCAAATTTTCCTAAATGAAATTTTTGCCATATTACAAATATTCACCACTAAAATTATCCCTAGTTGATAATGTAAGTACTAATACTTTAGTGTCATCTGAAATGCTAGAAAAGTTAGGACTGAAAATTTTGGCACATCCTAATCGTTTAAAGTGTCTTGGATCCAAAAGAAACATAAGGTGTTAGTACATGAATAGTGTCTTGTAGCTTTTCAAATTAGGAGTTATAAAGATAAGGTGATTTGTGATGTAATGTTAATGAATGTATGTCATGTTATCTTAAGAATACCTTAGAAATATGATAGGAAGATTACTCATGATGGAATAATGAATGCATATGCATTAGAAAAAGATGGCATAATTCACACCTTGTTTCCTTTGAGAGAAGAAGAAGATGGGAAAGAAACTGGTCCAAGTGTCATGATGATGGGTGGAAAGGAATACTTGCAACAAGAGAACAAAAATAGTCTTGAACCAATGGGAGGACACACTGAAAAGATGCATAGTGTGATGATAAACCAAGTGAATGAAGTCAATAAAATGTTGAAATGGCTCAATGGTGAATAGGAATTTCATGGAAACATCCAAGAAAGAGGAAATAAAGGAGCTGAGAATGATGTATTTAAAGAGGTCATAGGAGAGATAGGTGACTTAGAAATATTAGCAGAACAAGAACCAAGAAAATTAGAGCAAGGTACTAAACATGAGAGAGAGGTTGATTAATTAGTTGTTGAGAAAGAAAATCATAATCATAGGAAGTGGTTTGAGATAGTTGAGAGCATGAATAATCCAATATTCAAGAATACAAGAGAGTAAACTATGAAAACATGATTAAATATTATAAATTTGGGATGAAGGATGATATAAAGGGGGCTATAATTCCTCTAATTTTTCAGTCTAATGTTTCTTTTAGTAGTGTTTGTGTATATGATTTAGTGGAAAGTTTTAATCAAGTGGAGGGTGACTTACTTAAGGAGGAGTTACCAATATATGAACTTAATGACATAATATATCAAGAGGAGTTGGAGAATATTCAAAAGGATGATGTAACAACCATTATCGGTGAAGACTCACTTCATAAATAACTAAAGAAAGTGTGGATTCAAGATAAAGAGGTGATGAAGATGGAATTCATTCCAACAAAAACACCTGCACAAGAGAGAAATCTCATTAAAATCATGAGCATGATTTTAAAAATCACAGATCTCATTATGAATACAATTTACTCATGGAAAGAAATCATATATAGTCCTAAAAATATAAAATTCAACTAGAAGATAAAAACGAAGGATCCAATCTCTGGCTAAACAACATGAGCAAAAGATCATAGATTAAACTTTTTTGCTCTTAGGGAGTTTAATTTAGAAGCATCATCTAGGAGGATTACACAAATAAAATTGGTCCTTATATACATGTTAAGATGCATTTAGAAAAGGTTTAATAAGTAAAAGTTCTTAAATTTCAAATTTTAGTTTAAATAGGACTTTCTTGCCAAAACTCAAATTTAAATTTATTGTTCTTATAACCTCCTAATTGGAAAATTTTGGTCATATTTTGTGTCTTTTTTTGGTCTAGAAAGTGTTTGGAGGTTATAATACAAATATTTAGTCATGTATTAAGGACATATAACATCTTATATGTGTTCTTGTTGTTAGAATTTTTCCTCTTTGTATAACTCAAACATATTTAGTTGAGTTATAAAGCATGGTTTAGTGTAGTTTTGGAAGGTAAATATATAGTAAGTAGTTAGGGGTGATTATATTTTTGTTTATAAAGTGAAATATCAAGAGAGGATATTCTCCTTTTGTGTAAATACTTCATGTAAGAAGGAATGTATGCAAGTAGAATGTGTGAGCAGGGTTTTGACATCAATTTGTAAAGAAAATGATAATGTTCAAGTAATATATTCCTAATTATTTAATGGAGAGCATGAAATGATACCGTAAGAATCCTATTTCCTATGATTGAATACCCTGTGATGATTGAATAAGGATATTTATACATATATACATAACTCTAAACTGGGTAAGTGGAGTTTTAAGGTTTTGACTAGTAAATTACTTGTTTCAAGCATGGTGGATGGTTTTAGAAGGTGAGAATTGTTCCTAAAGATGTTAAATGGCCAATCATACTCTGGAAACCCATTTTTTATCTTCTAAATTAATATTTGTCTTAAAAAATTTCAAATCTCCCTTCTCGGGTCTATGTAAAACCCTAATTAGGGTTTAAGGTAAATTTGACTCTTTTCAAGAATTTAAAACCATTATAAAACATAAAATTGTACCTATAGATGTCTACTAAACTTGATCTATCTGTTCAAATATAGTTTGAGTCATGTTTATTCAATTGGTATGTGTAGAGGTATTCTTTCCATAAAACCTTGTTTTAAAGACATGAATCGGCCTAATAGTGACCTATAATAGGTAATTTGAGGGGCTTATAGTGGTAGTTTGAATCTAAAATGTTGTTTGAAACTGACAAATCTATAATGGGTGTCTAAAATTGCTTGCTATAGCCTTTCATGTATGGAGATATGAGTTCTTCTCACGACACCATGACTTATACTTGTAAAAGGAAATATGAAATCGACAGGATAGAAGATAGAGGAGACATGTAAGAAGGGGAAAGAATATGTGTTTATCTAAATTTATTTGAGTTCCAATCAAAAATAGAGTTGTGAGAACATGAAGTTATCTTGGTTGGTGAACCGCAATATTGGGATTCACAACCTTAGAAGAAAATATCTTAAGCCAAAAACCATTTTAGGTGAACTGTACAACAAGATAGTAAACCAGTAATAATAAAGAAAAGAAGAAATTTTAGGTTCTTAAGCTAAAGAAGTAGTTGTATTTTTTAGTAAGGAAATTCCCCCTCTAAATCATAATTGATCTTCAAAACCCTATATAAAAAATTTAACATGACAACTCATTTACTACCCTGCCACAATATTGGAATCACATTGGAACCCCCTGAAAAATGCATGCAAAAGGAACTCAAGGAACCCTAAATATTCTCAAATATTATGGGTCGATATAATAGGGTAGGCAGCTACTACTTTTTTGAAGCACTGAACTAGGTCCACAAGGAGTCTTCCTTCCTCAATTCCAAGAACATCAAGGTTCCTGTCGTGCCTCGCTCAGCATGAGTTCAAAAGGACAAAAACATGACCAAACATCCCGAATAAATAAGATAAACATAACAAAGGTGGTAATAATTATTTTTAGAATGTAAATTTATTTAGTTATTTGATGGTTATAATTACCCATTATAAAGCGTTAACATGACTAAACCACAACAAATGGTGAAGCGGCACCAAACTGCAATCACAAACAACATTGAGGATTAAATCAATTTTTACGTTGTTATTACTACAACACAATTGTAAACCTAAGAGATGGAGATTCAACATAACATCTCTTCCACAAGATAATAAATTTGTGATTATTTTAATAAGCATCAAAGAATAATCCTATCATGACGGTGATATGGTCAAATCTTCACTTGTGATATAACTTATCATGTGGGAAAGGTGGGTGAGTAAAGAGTTTAAATTTTGGAAAGTTATAATGATTTTGAAAAAAATCAAGGGTTTTGTGGGAATTCAAAATAACCAATATGATCATGGGTCCCATTTTCCCTCTAAAATGGGTCCATGCCCTCAAATATTAATACACGAAATAATAAAAGATGTAATTTATTTAAATATCAGCTAAATGGAACCCCACCAATAAAAGCTAAGCCAATTATAAAAATTAAGCCATTTAAATTCATTTTATCCATCAAGTCAAGATCATCCAAAATAACCTAAGTTCATAATTAATTTTACCATATTAAAAACATCATATCTTAAATTTAAAACACCCCTTTCACTTAAGTTATATGCACACTCAATCATAGCCCTAGGACCTAATTTAATATCCAACGTTAGGATTAAATTTGACATAAAATATTAAGGGTGAGTATATATTTTCAAAAACTAATATTTTAATTCATTTCTTTCTCCTTCTCCATTTTTGTTTCTCCTTTTTTGATTTTATTTTGTAGGTATGAAGAGATCAAGAAGAGCTCTTGAGAAATCAAGGTTTCAAGATCAAGCTTCTCTTTTATTCATCAATGGCAGATCACAAAGATTTGAAAATGTATGTTTACATTTTCAAAGTTTATTGTTTTTATTTAGGAACTATAGTCACAAAATCATGCACTTTAGACATTTTATTTATCTCAGTTCTAATACTGCTAGTTATAAGGTTCTTGGGTAGAAGAAAGTAATAATTAACCACTTTCCTTTAGGCCATCTTGTTTATTTTATTTTGTAATTTGTGACTTATTGCACTCATATGCCCAGAAATTTCTCGGACATCTCGCATAATCTTAACCTCAATTGGGGTGCCCAAATGGGTAGCACTGTGTCCCACCATGTGGTGCGTCTTGATCCTTCTAGCACTTTCCAACCACTTTTAGGGCATATTCTAGTCTATTGCATATTCATCTTTCTTATGGGTTAGCCCTTTTCGAGGGTTAATTATGGAATTAGAGCTAAAGAACCCTATAAATATAAAAGTTATGAGACCATAATGAGGGACCGAGCATCATACACTACTATATTCACTCCATCTAGGATTTGCATCTCATCTATTGCATTGGACATCCACATAGCTCTATCGTCAAGGCACAAGCTATGACATATGTATTAAAATTCATAGGGGGGGATTCTATTCTATTTGATGCGACACATTCTATTACACTTTCTATATTTAGCTATTGCTCGCTACTTAACAATGTGCGACTAGACACAAGATCCCCTAAGGCACGTCATGCACACACACACACACACACACACACCATAAATACATCTGGGTCTGAAATGTAGTGCATCAATCAGTTAGTAAGCCCACTATTGTGGCAGCTAAGGTCACTCTGACCCATTCATCGGCATTCTTTCTTTTTTTAGGGTTTTTGATGTTTGGACTTCCTTCTTTTTCTTCATTGTAGGGTTACTTCAAAGAATCCTCATGAACCTTGGTGTGAGCACTCAGAGCGTAACAAACAATGAATATTTGTGATATTCTTCCAACCTAATAAAATTTAGATCCTTCAAAACCTATGAGGACTACAAAGCCCAAATTTGGATTGGAGCACCAGCGGGCGCCCATAGACCCTTTTGTGAGCACTCTTGTCAATCCTAATTTTGTAGACACATCATCCAGATCATCATTTTCTAAGAATGGTTACGACAGTTTGTACTTTCATTTTACAAATTTTCTAGCTCAACATACCCTCGACATCATTGTGAATCAACTATGTATTTTATTTCCTTTATTTTTCAATTATGATTTCATACCTTTGTGCTTAGTTTTCTTGAATACACATTCTTCTTAATTGTTCATTTATTTACTATTTTGCATAACATCATATTAGTCTAGAATATTCATATTTTAGTTAATTAATTTGGTGAACCCAACCTTCGAATCCAACTTCATTCTACATATTTTCTTATCTTTTCTATCATGGCTCCCCAAGTTTCTCAAGTCTCTTGATCTACTTTACTCAAGAGATATCCTCATTGCCAGGACATTTTGCAAAAAATAGCTAGACTGCATGTATCTGGATGATAATACGTTGCTACACCAAATCAGTTCTATATTTGATCATTTATCTGATGACTTTGATCCTAGTGAGCCTCCATCTACTCAAACCCTATTAGATTAAATTTAAGCTCTACATGTTTTATTTCAAGACGTATTTAAGGCTATGGAATCAACCATTACATCCCTTAGATATGAAATTCAAAATATTAAGGATGCTTCTCAATTGCATGTTTGGGCTCCTTCTCAATCATATATGCAATCTATGTCCACCACATATCATATAGTTAAACCTCGAGACATGCCATTTCCCAAGCCTCTCATATTTCAGAACAATACTACACCATTTGACATTTTATTCAACTCCTTAGTCATCGATTAATCATCCTACTACCTACTCATTACTTTTCTCCTTATCGATTAGCCAAATATCATGGTCATTCATACTGCAATTATTGTCAAATCAATGGACACAATGGCAATGACTTCCATACTTTTCATCGTATAATATAAATTCTTAAGCATCAATCTCTTATTTCATGGAATGGAAAACATCTTATTACAAAGGTCATATCCACATGAGCTCCAAAATTTGTTCCTTATTTGGTTAGTCACAATCCACCTAAGCAATAACCTATAGTATCCCCAATTCGACAAAGTCAACCACCTATAGAAATTAGTCCAACCCCTATTCAGCCATGCTATGTGGCTACTAGTAAGCATCCTAATACTTCTGATGAAGTTATATACAATTATCTTATTTATTTCATGATTTATATTGATGGTCAGTCACATGTGCATAACAATTCTCTTGTTAGTCAGACAAATACTATAGTTTCATCACACGGTTCTCCTATTTCTAATGTTGTTTCTTCTCCACTTAATGAGCATCACACAAACATTTCTCACATGCCTTATTCAAAAAGAGAAGTGCCACCAAAGATGCCACCATTTAATCTTTCTCGCCATCCTACTTCACTTCCATTTTCTAATCATCTTGTTAAAGAAAATACCCCTCCACTCAAGTTGTCTGGGACATTACCACCTCAGTGTCCAATCACTTTTGCTAAGGAAACCACTCCTTACATTGATCCACTTATTGTCTTTTGAATAGACCTTCATCGCTTACACACTTGAGAGCATAACACTTCACATCCACCCCCCCACCTCATTTTAGAATATTTGGAATCACTATCTTTTACATTCTTATAAATTCATATCCTCACATTAGGCATATTTATCATACATTCTAGCATTGCTACCTAATGAAACACTCTTGTGCTTCAGTTCACACTTGATTGTTGAGGAATTACTACTACACTGAACCCTACAAACTACACCTTAGGCATTATACATTAAACTTCATCACACATTACATGTTATTAATTTTACAACATTTGGTCATCTGCATCTCTTCACGTCATACTTCATGATAGTTGCATACATCTACACACCATACATACTACACTGCGTATTTTCACATATACTCTACTAGTCTTCATCATATAGGAGTCCAACATTTCATTCCTATTTTATCTACATACACTACATGTCACTTTATACATTACACTTTAAACATCCTACACATATCACATTTTCATTTTACACATAACATATCTACACATTCTACACATTACATCATTACATATACCACTCACCATATGGTTGGTTTTATATACTACATTGTCTTCTACTTGTTGCACTCACTACCCGATGACGCATTTTAGTTCCTCATTCCATACTCAACTGCCGAGGGTTTACAAATCAAATGGACCCTACCTTAACCACACATTTACTATTCAACCTTGCATCATACGACATTACTACCTTTATGACATACACTTTAGGCTAAATCTTCATCTATTATATCATCTTTTAGTGGTATACATATTATTTTACATCACCACTCATCCATTCATCTTATAGTGATATACGCTTAGTGTTAAATCATCACTCATCCATTCATCTTATAGTGATATATGCTTAGGGATACATCATTAGTCCATATTTCATCTCATCATGGTATACTCTTAGGCTATAAAGTCCATGCACATCTATTCTACAAGTCGCATATCATCACCACTAAGCATATCCACATTTCATCAAAGCATGCTATACACGATACACACTACTCGACCATTTCCTGATGACGCACTCTTATTTACAGTTCATTATTGAGTGCTGAAGGGGAAAACCAAATGAACCTCACCACATACACTTTCATTCACTCTGGGGGCATGCGACTCTTATCATTCCATAGTGCATTCCATCAAATCCATCCATAGTATACTATATTTTCTTGGATTATTCACTCTTATTTACTAGTTTCTTACATGATCACCTTATTACACATGTTAGATTGATTTCTTACATGTCATTATCTATACCATCCACACATGTGCATTCACACCTTTGTTTAGTTTGATCGCAGATACATGACTCCTACACACGGAAAGAATGCTAGCCTTCTAAACTTCTTACATTGGTCACTGATCACATCCACATTCATCTCTTCCAGGTGTTATTTTCTCATTTTGTACTTAAAATCTTACATTAATTTATCATACATTATCTTAACACATTAGCTACTTCTCTAACACACTAATGGGTGTTCCATGTGTAACACTTGTTTCGTAAGATTACATGTTTCCATGGCTACTTCTTGTTTACTTGTTAGTTACATTGTTATCTTCTTGTATGCGTGTTTTTCCTTATGTTTGTGCACACACTTTCTTTTTTGTCTACATGTTGTTTGTGGCCATAATGGCTTTGCATGTCTTGCGACATCGTGAGCGATGTCCCATATTTAAATCCTGCTTTTTGTGACTTACTTGTTTTCTTGTGTGTTTACATTTAGTACATTGTCTACGTAGATTACAAAAGTTTTCTATATGAATTCATTCTTTGTTTACACTTGTCTTTGGCTAGCATTCTTATTCATGCGTGCCTTGGTTTCTACCCAACAATTTCAAGGGTTACAACCTGCATGCGGTTGGTCCTCTTTTGGGGCCACATGTCTCATATCAGTGACTTCACATGTCCCCCCAAAGAGGGGGGGCATCATTTAGGTGTTTCTGCTAACACAATGTATTTACACCGGTTCGGTTCAGTGAATTTTACGACGTTGGCATTATGGGTTACATACAACGAGTGGATTCAGACAAGTCTACAAACCCCATACACAACAGCTTTTACAGGACATGGTGTGCTTAGCCTTTTGGGAACAAATTACAGGATTGGAGGTTACAGTGGGTGTGCCTCTCTACACTACTTTAGGCAGTGGCATCAGATTCCAGAAAAAAGAGGAAGATGCATAGATTTCAATAGACAGATTTAGCTTAGCGGTTAGATCTTGGAGGACACAAAGCATTTCCTCCCTATACTTCTCTAGCTAAGCTGGTGTGAGATCACCCCAAAAAATTACAGTACAATATATCCTTCTACACATTTTCTCTCGACATGGATCAGGTGCACATGTTCCATTTACCTTTACATTTACATTTTCCATTTACATTAGCATATTTACATGCATATTTTACATAGTGTTTTTATAGTTACATACATACATATTTGACTACTTGATCATTTTCTCCTTGAAGGTATGACCATATCATAAATAAGTAGTCAAATGGAGGCAACACCAACAACATTCCATGGTAGAACACATGCTTTAATAATCATGTAGGTACACTAGGTTCACTTTCATCACTTTTTCTTTGCACATTTTTCATCTATATTTTCCACGATCCTCTGTATTTTTGTCATTCCATGCTTTTTTCTACTCCATCGGTGCATTTCTACTACACTCTTCATGGACATCAGGCGTACATCTCTATCTACTTTATGTTACAAATATTTCCACTCACCAACATAAAGTGGGGCCAAAATGTAGTCACAAAATCATGCACTTTAGACATATTTTAATGCCAGTCTCATACTACTATTTAGAAAGTTCTTGAGTGAAGAAAGTACTAATTAAAACTCATCCTTTAGCCATCCTGTTTATTTTATTTCGTTATTTGTGACATATCAGACCCATATGCCCAAACATTTCAAGGCATCCCACATTGTTTCAGCCTTGGTTGGGGCACCCAAATTTAGTACTGGGGTGCCCATTGGTGCCATGGTTCCTCCTGGGGGCGCCCTGATCCTTCTAGATCTTTTTCGCCATGTTTTGGTCCTCTTCTAGCCATTTTTCATACTTGTCTTTCTTGGGGTTAGTCTTTTTAGGGTTAATTATGAAATTAGAGAAAGAGGACCCCATAAATATAAAGTTATGAGACTATAATGAGGGACCTAATATCATACATTACTATCACTCCATCTAGAGTTTCACTCATCTATGACATTGTCATCCACATAATTCCATCATCACAAAAAAAGATAGGACATATGCATCACACTTCATAGGAGGAGGGATTCTATTTTATTCCATTGACACATTCGATTAGATTTTCTACATTTAGCTATGGGTCGCTATTACACAAAGTGTGACTGACACAAGAGCACCTAGGGCACAACATGCACACACACACTAGAAATACCTTAGGGTCTGAAATGTAGTGAAATACTCAGTTAATAAGCCCACTGTTGTGCCAGCTGAGGTCTGTTCAACCTAGTCATTTGCATATTTCCTTTTTTAGGTTTTCTATACTTCCTTTTTTTATTTTACAAGTTATTTCTTCCTCTTGGAATTTTTGGAGAACTCGTCTCAATAGAGAAAAATTAATACGATAAGAATTTAGTGTTTCAAATCACCTTCCGACCCTGTGAGCTCCAGTTCCAAACATTTTTCCCAGTCTAGGGTTCCAAAATTCTTTACCAGAGCACCTGTGGGTGCCCCAGTCTTCTCCGAAGAGACTTAGTATAGACAAATCATCCAGATATGTCCTTTTTGGCACTTTGGCATAGTCATTCCTACTTCCTAATTTTCTATACATAACTGCAACACAATTTGAAAACCATAAGTTATTATCTGAGTTCTTTCCTTTCCCTTCTTGCATATTAGGTTTTTTAATTTCATTAGTTTTCTTAATAATATCATTTACATACTGTGTTATATGTCATCATAGACTAGATTAACTACTTTTTACTACATCTATTTATTTAATTTTAGTTAATCAAGAATTTTAACGACAAGAAAAAATTTGAGTTGTGGAAACTCAAAGCATGTGATGTACTGGTGCAACAGAGGCTATAAAATACCTTGTTGAAAAGGGGAAAAACCTGTAGGGATGGATGATGATGACTAGGAAGAGCCGGATATGAAATCTATCAGTGGAATATAGTTATGCTTAGCATATGAGGTTCTCTTCAATATAGTTGGAGAAAAGGCAACAACAGGTTATGGACCATATTACAAACTCTTTACATGAGCAAATATGCCATAAATCATATTTACTTGAAAAGGCAATTTTATACATTGTGGATGAAAGAAGGTATGAAAATTGTTGATCATTTAAATATTTTGAATACTATGAACTATGATAGTGGACTATTATTGATGTAAAAGTGCAAGATTAAGACAAGGCATTCACCTTATTATGTACTTTACTAGATTCTTGGGATCATATATTAACTTCTATTAGTTTAAAACTGCTAATGAACTTGACTGGATTCTGTTGTGGGAACATTGTTGGCTAAGGAAATGAGAAGAAAATATATTGGAGAGACCTCTACACCTAAAGCCATGTAAATGCTAGAGGAATATCTAAAGAAATATGTAAACTCTCAAGAGGTACATCTATATTATCTAAGTCACAAGGCATGAAGAGTACAAAAAGGTGTTGGAACTATGGAAACGTAGGATATCTTAAGAAGGATTACTGGAAGAGGAAAGAATACAAAAATAAGGAATATGTCAACAAGGAAACAAATCAATGAGAAACAAGTGAAGGTATGAATGATTAAGTTTTACTATTTTTTATGTTTAGTCTTATCATCATGAATTTTTATTAGATTATGGTGCTACACATCACATGTATCCACATAGAGGTTGGTTTTCTTCTTACGAACCCCTTAACAATAGTTATGTTCTTTTGGTAAATAATTTTTCCTATAAAACTGAAGGGATTGGCAGTATTAAGATTAAAAAATGTTTGATGGTATACTAAGGAATCTAACAGAAGTAAGACATGTACTAGGACTACAAAAAAAATTGATTTCCTTCAGTGAATTTGAATCTAGTGGTTATAAGTTCATAGGTCAAGGTGAAGCTCTATAGGTGTTTAAAGGTGCCTTATGCTTAATGAAGGCTCTAAATGTAGGAATATCTACATATTAAAAGGGAGTACACATATCAGTTAAGCAACTGTGGTGTGTAAAAAAAAGAATATTCTACTCATTTATGGAATCCACATTTGTGGAATGTGATCGAGAAATGATTAAAGGTTCTAAAAGATTGTAAGTTACTCCCTGATTTAAAGTTTCTAGACTTCAATTTTTGCAAGCATTATGTTTTTGGGAAACAATGTAGATGCTTAAAACTGGAAGTCATATAAGTAGGGATATTCTTGATTATATTAATTTTGATCTTTGGGTCCAACACCTTTAATTTCATATGGTGGAATGATGTATTTTGTTAAAAGTCACTATTCCAGAAACCACACAATTTTAAAATTCATTGTTATACAACACTTTTGGGGAAAACACACAATTTTCTTTAGGTACACCTTTATTAAATGAACTGATAACAATAGTAGTTTCGTAATTTATGGAATTTTAAGTTCTTTCCAAATTGTATCCAAAATTTTAAAAATCATTTCTCCTTTTTATTACAATGCTCAAAACCCCAACAAAACAAAGGAAAAGCCTCCACTTTAGTTGTTTATAGTAGTTTTGTTACAATTTTTTCTACATTGACACTTGTATCAAATGCAGACCAAAATGCTAATTGAAACTATGTACATGCAATAAGTAGAAATTGGGAAATATATCATATTGGTTGAATGTGGTTGTTGTTCAATTCTAATGTACTTTTATTTATAGAATATTATTTTTAAATAACAATCCTTCTAAATTAACAGAAAAACAATAATTTCATTAGAGGCACTACAAAAATAATAATATCAGCACTCATTATTACATTGTATTTATTTTGAATGTGATAGGAATATTTTACTATATATTTTTACCTACATCTTTGCAAAGTTCCTTTGATTGTATATTTTCATGAGTTGTATCCGCACATAAGAATTTTAAATAATAATTTTTTGAAAAATATATTTAAACCAACATTATGAAGTAATGAAATGTTTAGTAATTAATAAATATTATTTAATACCTTTTTGCGAGTCAATTTCCATAATTAATATTACAGGGTTCGATATATGTTCTATTGGGGAACTTATTATTGGTTCGAGTTGTGAATGTTATGTTCATGAATAACACTTGTCCCCAGTTGATTTATCTCGTGACTTAAATTATGTTCTAAACACACACATGTTTGTAGTGTTTAAACAAATTCTTCCATGGAATATACATTTTTATATTGAAAATTCAAAATTTGTAAGAATGGGCATCTTCCCATTCTAAATTACTTTAATGAGGCTAATATCTAGACAATAAATTTTTTTGGAGTAGATAATCACCTGGAGTCATAGTTAGATATTTATAATATTTTATAAGAATTACCTCCTGCTTTAGATTTCCCACTAAACATATTAATGATGTTATTTTTAAATTATGTGATGTATTTATTTCATTTCTACCACCATATAATATTAAAATATAGGGTGAATCTATGATACATATTTCAATCATGTGCTCCCAAATATACACAAACCTATCATGCTTGAAAAAATGTTTTGGAATGAAAAACCCAATGTCAATTGGACTGATAATACTTAACGGTTCAATATGTGACAAATAAAGTTCCACTGCCACATATTCATTGAACAGATCTTTTGTATTATAAACATCATAAATACAAAAAATCATACAAATCCCCTAAAACCCATCTTCCCTAGTTAGAATCTTGTAACATCCTTGAGAAAGGATTTCATTCATATTTTTATCTTTACTCATGTAGATATTTATAGAATTATTGAAGAAATAAGTGTTGACCGCTAGTATAAGAAAGATGCAAACACAATTTTTTGTATTAGACTTGATGCATGAGAGAAGATTTATAGTATTTTTTGTGAGATATTACTGACAATGTTACACAAATCGACAATAACACTTCTATAATTAGTTAGGATAATTATTTTTTTATACCTACAAATGTTCTACTGAACGAAAAAGGATACACACATTGACATGTAAACTCTTAAGTATCCTTCTTCCTTAGTTGATAATTTATATTATTTGAGTATACATATAATTATAAGAGATCGTTAGAGTCCTTTATATAGCTTGTTTCATTTCCATGACTCCCTTTCCCTGTTTGAGTAGCTTTTATTTTCATCTAAAAAATCTTAACAAAATTGAGAAAAATGAGTTTCATGTTGTCATAATTTTTTACCACATTACATACATTACATCCCATTAAAGAAACCTGTTCAGGAACCCGTGATTACAAACAAGCCATAAATTTTTCGCTTATGGATTTGTTCTCCTTTAATCTATTGTAACAGGCATATAAAACTATTGCTTTCATATCATGTTTAGTATTTGTTATCAACCCAAATTCTCCACTTATACATTTGTATACAATGATTTCTAACTAATCAAGATTCATACCCCTTGTGCATATGAAAATACTTATTGTAAGATTATATAATGATTTTTTCTTGAAATCAAGGTCATTATCCCTTGTTTTGAAATAATCCATCCAACCATTTGTGTAAAAATAAAATAAAATAATCATTTTTCCCAAATTATATGTGGAAGAAGAAGAAATGATAGTTTATCATTCAAATTATTCAATTTAATTTTTTTCAAAAATACAAAGAACCTAATTTTCAAATGCTTATATGTGAGTGTAAAAATAATTTTAATTAATTACATATTGTACAATAATATGAAATTTTTGTATTAATTTCATTTCTTTGTGGAATAAATCGAAATAAAAAATGTAAATACCTTGAAATTATATGTTTTTTCATGGCCAGAACGAGGATGTTGTGATGTTTTTTCCATGGTCGTTGTTGACCTAGATTTGTACAATTGGTCAATAAATAGTGTGCAAAGCCATGTTTTGTTCAACATATTTTTTTGTTTGCAAATGCTAATTATTTTCTCTATTGTTTCTCTAAAAGATAGAATGTGAATAGACTTTTGTTTCAATATATCATGAACATATGCAAATTCAAGATTTTCTTGGATAAATTTCTAAGTTACAAAGGTATCTTGTCCATCAATAATATAAACATGAGTCTTAATTTCCTGCAATTCATGCTCAAACTCAATTTTGAAGATATCACAAGTATATTTTTTTGAAGGGGAGCAATATTTCACCCCTCTCAAGAGATAAGGGGTTACACAACATAGATGCAACTAATAAATCAGAAATTGCTGAATTAAGTTATCATTATTGGTATTTTAAAGGATCTTGATGGAAGCACTCAACTACAATATTAAATGATTTTTCATTAAACAAGAAAGTTAAATCTCTTTCGATGTTGAAGATTAACTTCTCTTAAATTCATTTTGAGCTTTGTTCAACATATATTTCTACCTTAAATATTTCCTTACCTCTTGGAAGTGTGATATAGAAGTATTTCTTTCTAACATAGACAACATATGTCTTATCATCATTGAAATAATTTCGGGATGTAAATTTTTATTTCCCAATTATTTCTCCATATCTAGGTGGCAAGAAACAGATGCAGTGAATGCATATTGGTAAAGTTTTTAAAATATAATTACAATTCCATTACAAATACCACGACTCTATTCTACAGCAGCGATTTCCCCATATGCATAGGGATCTATTCTCCAACCATAACTATGACAAGAATCCTTATGATTTTTTGTTGAGCGTACCATGCCACACTTTGTATATAAGAAAACTTGTAACTCCATATGAAGTATTTAACATGATCTCATTTGGATTTCTATATGTTATATCTAAACACATGCAATAGTTTCGAAAATACTTTTCATGCTCAACACTATCCCAATAGGTTGATGTTCCCCCCCCAGAAAGAATAAAATAACCAGACATCATTGTAATAATTATTAGGAGAGTAAACATAAACAAACCATTCCTCATATTTACTTTCCCAATCAATAACATTATCTATAAATGAAATATATCTATAAATGGTAGTGCTAATAAGATCCATATTTCCTATTATTATTTTTTTAGTAAATATAATTTGTGAGTTAAAACATGTATTACAAAAACTACATCTATATTAAAATCATGATAAATTATGCCAAAAAAAATTGTTTACATACAATAATCACCATAAAAAAATTTAATATGTATATGATTCATAGCTTAATCCATTATGCTCACTCTATAAAGACTATGAGAATGGGAAGTTGCCCATTCCGTACGAAATAATATGGTAACATTTATTCTTCCTTTATGTTGTATGTATGTGAATATTAAAATGTAATCTCTATTCTCTATATATTTATTTTATGTGAATAGTAATAATGTGTATATTCCCAATCTCATACAGTCAAAAGAAAGGGAGAATAGAGAATAACTTCTTTTTTTTTTGTATAGAGAAGTAATATTCCTATTCTAAACATTTTCGTACATGAAATATAAAGGAATAATACATGATATATACAACTTAAACATTTATATTGATCTTAATAAATGAGTTTATTTTGTGAGAGCTGATAGATTTGTAAAGGAAATATAATGAAACTGTCAAACAATAATTTTTTTAGTTAGTCTATAAAGCCTACGAGTATAGCTATATGTCCATTCTATACAACATAAATAATGTAACCTCTATTATTCATCTTTGTTGAATTTTATGAGGATGATTAGAGGCATATAGAGGAAGAATAGAGGGATAATTCATGTGATATTCAGTTTAAACATTTACATAAATCTTAATAAATGACTATAGTATGAAATATGTGATAATTTTGTAATGGAAATATGCCTAAATGGAAAAATTTAATATTCATTATTTTATCTCCTCTTTAAGCCTATGAGAATGGTTAGAATAGGAAGATGTGCATTCTATAGAAACTAAAAGGGTAGAATAAATTAAAAACTCAACTTAAACATTTACATAAATCTTAATCAATTAGCTTAATACGCGAGATATGATAACTTTCTAGAGGAAATATAACTAAGAGATTGATCTTAGTTTTTTTATTTATAAATTCTATAATATTTTGTTGCCAATGAGAAAAGAGGGGTTTCACATTCTTTCCAACATAAAATGTAACCATTATTATTGCTCTCTATTTCAATTATGAAGTTAATTAGAATGTGAAAATTCAAATTCTTATACACTTAATAGACGAAGAATAAATGTCACATATTTATTTTGTATAAAAGGGATGTATGACAATTCTGATAAAGTTAAAATGTAACATATATCCCTCCTCTATATTTTGTTTATGAGAATGTTTAGAATGGACAGATTCCCATTCTCATACAACTGGATGCTCAATCATAATTGTCATTATTTTAATACCTATGTAAATCATATGACTGTTAGATGCCTATGAGAAGGGATAGTTTCACATTATATACAACATAAAATTTAACCTAAATTATTCCTCTCTGTCTTTTTTATTATTTCTCTATACAAAATTAATTATTAACCTCCATTCTTCCTCTCTGTTGATAATGGACATCTTCTCGTTCTAACCATTCTCAAAAATAAAATATAGAGGAATAATATACGTTATATTTTAACATTATTAGAATGGGAGAATGCAAATTCTATACAAAATAAACACCTCTATTATTCCTCTCTATTTAATTTGTGATAACAGGCATCTTCCCATTCTAACCATCCTTAATAAATGTGCTCAATATGCGAGAGGTGTTAAATTTTTATAGAAAATACAAATCAATGGTCAAACTTATTTTTTTTCATTTTAATACCTTTATAAAGCTTATGACAGTAGGTAGCTTCACATTCTATAGAATAAATAAATCTAACCTAAATTCAATTCCTCTTGTTTCCTTTATTAGGATAGTTAGAATGGGTAGATTCCCATTCTCATATAGCTAATAAAAAGGAAGAATAAATGTTTTATATGTATTTTCTATTGAATTGGAATCTACACATTCTCAGTAATATGCTAAAGAGTAACTTCTATTCTACCTCTATGTACCCTTTACAAGAATGGTTAAGATGTGAAGATTCACTTTCTCAACACATAGGAAGAATTGATGTTAAAAATTTATTTTGTATGTAATATAAAGGAAGAATACATGAGATATTTAACTTAAACATTTACAAAACAAACATAATAATGAATGCCTTTATTATGGGGTTTTTTAATTGGAGAGTTTTGAAAAATTGTTTGAAATCTCTTGAAATGCACTCTGGAGTTGACTTTGCTAGGTTTTCTTGTTTTCACACTTGTCATTTTGCAGTATTGTCAGGCTCTGTGGGAAATTAATACCATTGGTTTTTTAGAGTTTTCTACCCTTTGGTCACCCATATATAATGTCACTTCCATCCTTAAGCCCATTTGTTACAACTATGGCTGGAGGTAGTGGAGCTTAGAGCAATGTCGTTGCTAGAAAAATGTCCTCAGAAGTTTGTCCCGAAGGTATTCTACAAGGTAATGTTTCTCCTCCTGATGTGGTTTTACTTGTTATTGATTTTAATATTTCTTGTCAATGGTTAGATTTTTTTTCTCTCATTAGGTATTTTGTGGGATGAATCCCCTTTGAAAGCATGCTAAAATCCTAGGTTAATTAAGTGTGGAGACCTCATGGGGTCTAACTCGAAAATGTCCAAAAAATGACCAAAGGATTCTTCCTTTTTTTATTTTCTGACCTAGCCTATGCCCCCAATATTTTGGCCCAACAAACCACTTGGTAAGTCTACAATTCTTTTATGGTCCTATCACCATGGACCAAAGACTTTGTGGTTTCTGAATACGTTGCACTCAATGTGCCTATATGGGTTAAATTTCCCAGCTTAACCTTGATGTAAACCCATTTCATGCATCATATTTATTCCTCCATTAGGCATGTGGTATTCCTTGAATTAGAGTGGTTCTACTATGCTCACCGCACAGAAGCTTGTTTGCATCGAGATTGATTTATCTGGAGACCTTAAAGAATTGTTAGAAATCTATATGGGAGAAAAGTGATACTCCCAAGGTGTTTTGTAAATCAACCTTCATAATACTTTTTTCCACTATCCGGCCTCTGATCAAAAGATCAAGGATTGTCCCCTTTATGTACCTTGCAATCATCATGTTTCCAAACTAACTCCTATACTAGAGAAACCCCTACAAGAGAAAGGTTGGAAAATGGTCAGGGGCAAGAAAATAAGAACAAAAACCAACAATCCAAGCCTTCTGGTTCAAGTGCTTAGTGCAAGCTAGTTGTTAAGGAACAAACCCATAGCCCATGAGGTAAGGAGCCTAGTGCTACTACTAAGGAGCAAATGTTGTTGCCAACTTGTGTGTCCAGTTACAAAAGTACTCAAACATGCCCCAAGAATCCTTGATTCTCATTAACCAAACCAATTTTGATTCTAATTTCACCATGCAACAACCATTTCCACTTATGTTAATAGAAATCTCACTGGGCCATAAAAAGGCTTCAAATCCCTCCTCGCATCTATCAGGATCATAGCCTAGCATGCAGTGTGGACTTAGCAGAGGAGGAATATAACCTCATATACTTTGGGTGGAGAAAAACTGATTTACAGTATTTTTTGTAGCATAAAACTGCACAATTCCTTCAGAAACAATTCGACATCCTTAATGGCTTAGATGTTGAAGTCATGGCTGTAGACCAACGTCATCTATGAATTGCCTACCTTGGAATGTTTTGGGTCTTATAGACTCCTATCACACGTATATTGTTCATGATGCTTACAAAATATTTTCCAATTTAGATGTTTTGTTTTTGGAGGAGGTGAAAATTATAGGTTTTCATTTATAGGTGGTTTGTAAATCCATCTTGCCTGACAACTTGGATTTTTGAAGCAATCATACAGCTGTGTGTGGGGGTTTAATTTCCCTTTTTTCTCCCAAATGGTGGCCATTTTTAATTGACCATGGCATCGACCCCACTAACCATGCCATATGGTTCCTCTTTAATGTGGACGACTGTCCTTTTGTCCTCATTAATATTTACGTCTCTAACGATGCAAACGAAAGGGATGATCTTTGGCGGTGGATAACATGGTCCATTCCTGATGCTTACTGGGTTATTAGTTGTGATTTCAATATCATTTATTCACCCACTAAAAAATGCGGCCCATTTTTCGATGAGATGGAAAACTAGTGAAAGGGAGGCGTGTTTTTTTATGTGTAATAAGTTTTGGTGAGAGGATGCTATGAATCAGACTACTAGATTTCTCTGAATATATTGAAGGCTACTAGCCAAAATCTTGCATCGCTCATACTCCATCAACACCTCCGCTCTTAGTTGGGCGGTGGTTGGACTTTAGGGAAACCATTTTTCATAAAATCTACAACTTCACGTTGTAACGCTTCGCTAGTAAATCCAAATTTTTGACAACTACAACGCTCGGGGAGCTCAAATTTTCACCCGTATACATTGTCTTAAAATTGGTGACCAATTCTCGAAATAATTTTTTCTGTCTCAGAGCCAAAAATCCTTCTCAGTGAATTCGGGCCATCAACAATGGTGGAATTAGTGTCACAGAATCCAAACTCATGCTGCACATATGACATTACAAGCTAGTCTTTCACACTCAATAACCCACAGCTGACCACTAATCAACCCTTACATAGTAATTGGTTGTCATGTCGTGTAAGCTCTCCCATGCTCACAAGGTGGTCTATGATTGAATGCTAACCAATGATGACCTCGATGATGCCATCATGGAAATGGTTAATGATAAGGTTCCATGATGTGATGGCTTCCCCTATGAATTATAAAAAGCTATGTGGGATTTGGTTGGCCCTGACCTTCTTCAATTCTATCTCGAGGGGTTATAGAAATAATCTTTCGGAGCTCGTATCAACAAAGGGAAAATTAAATTCATACCCAAACTTGGGGATCTTGAGAAAGTTACCTCTTGGAGACCTATCACTTTTTTGAATATCTCATACAAAATAATTTTCAAATCGTTGGCTATGAGGCTCTTTATTTTCCTCCTAACTGATGTTCAACTAGAACAAACTAGATTCACTCAGGGGCGATACATCCTGGACAATATTATTTCTGTGTGGGAAGGCATGGACTTGGCCCACTGTTCCAATCAATATTATCTACTTATTAAGATTTATTTTGAGAAATCCTATGATCGGATTTAATGGTTGTTTATCCTTTCCATTTTCCAAGTCATTGGCTTCAGCCTTGTTTTCATTAAATCGGTCAGAATTGTATTTGCATATGACTCTACCCAGATCACTTTTAATGACATTAGTTCTGAGTCTTTTGGGTGTTTCTGCTCCATTCACCAAGGATTCATGTTAGTGCCTGTGCACTACGTGCTTGCAGATGAAGGCTTTGGGTATTTTATGGTCTATGCCAAAACTCAATGTTCTTGGGTATTTATTACTTTCTACGAATAATTATAAATTTCTCAATGAGTACTTCATAGATGAATCATTTTTCATGCTTATTGAGGAGGAAATTAATATCTAGAATTCCATGTACTACCTTAATATATTTTCTCTAGCATCTGGTTCTTCTATCCAATGGCAGAAAACCCAGTGTTACCGATAATCCTTCCTCCCAGCACCTAATTGGTTTTCCTCTTTTGAGTGGAAGATTCTTACACATGGTGAACCATTTAAATTTCTTATCATTCATTTTTCCTTTCAGGTGTCACCGGATGAGATGTGGTAGTATGTTATTTAATGGGTGGCCAAAACATTGGACTATTGGATCACCAGACCTCTGTCATTGAGAGGAAAATTAAAATATTTTTCTAAAGTCTTAAAAGCCATGCAAAATTACTATTCCTCCTATGGAGTTCCCTCAAGAGCCTCTATTCATTAGCCGAATAATCTCCTCAAATAATTTCTTTGGGCCAATGCCTTTTGTGGAAAAGGTTTAGATCATGTTGCTTAGGAGATTTACTACTTTCCCTATAATTCTAGGGGATTGTGCCTTATTGACATTCAATGACAAGGAAAAACACTCTATGTGAAATGGATTGTTCAATGAATCCAAAGACAAGAAGTTCATAAAGTAATCTTGTGACATGGCATCGAATAAGGATCACCTTATGGACAACCTACATGGAAAGGTTTGGGGTTTGTTAACATCCTTATTGCTCTAGTTCTTGTTAAAGTTATTGGTACCTTTGTGCTTAAAATAATTTGGAAAGCATGGGAGTGTATCAAACCATGGCTATAATGGAATGGTGAAATATTTCACAATGGCCTCTCTGTTAACCATGATTCCCTCTAGTGGTCACCAATATTTCAAACTCAGGATAAGTGTATTGTAGACCCCCTGGGGATTCCTGCACTTAAAATTTTTGAGTGCGCAATTTGCACAATCCAAGATTTATTCATCAAACAATCTCAATGCTAGTTCTCTTAGCTTGAGCTTAAAGCTTGATATCAGCTTACCCATCATGATCAGGCCGACGTTAATACTAGTCTCAATTTGATCCCTAACCACATGTTTCACAATATATTTGTGCATTCCTATCACCCTTGGTAGACGGATTTGAAGTGGTATGTTGATATCCCATTTCTCAATTATTCAACTAGTAAAGGCTACCGCTGGATTTCACATCATCTACCCATGGTTGAAAAACTCAACACTCAATGGGAAATTCATTCCACTTAGTGTTCATGGAGAAGGTGATTTGACACCGTTTGGTCTATATGTGTGGAGCCTAAAAGTTCCCACTTTCTGTGGTGTATTCTACACCAAGGTCTTCCTATTAGGTCTCATCTAGTTCAAATAGGATTCCCACCTCCCAAGTTCCCATTATGTGGCCACTTAGAAATGATAATGCATCTATTATGGTTTATCCCGAAAGCTTAGCTTGTCTAGAATTAGATACACTAATTCATTTTTTCACTTATAACCCATTGCTTTACTTGGTAGAATATCCTTTTAGGATATAATCCCAATCTTCTACCTATTTTTTCCCAGATTTGGCATGTTTTTCAAAGTGGAAATTATGTTTGGGATATGGAAAGAAAGAAATGTTTTTTTCTTTGCTAATCCTGATGTTGATCAGCAAGTTGCTGTGTATCACAAGTCTATGGTTATCTCCAATATGTTTTTCTAGATTCAGGTCCAGGTGAACAAAGTCACCCTAGAGGTAGACCACCTCTAGACTTGGTTACAACATTGGGTGATGCTCATTACAATGTCACTTAGGAGCCAACTTCGTCATCTCAGAACTCCTTTCCAAAAGGTCATGGTGGTCATCGTAGTCATTCTCAATGTCACTCATTTAGTAGGGATCGACGCTCACCCCACCCTCAACATTGATGAAGCCACTCACCTCTCACTCGAGCCAACAAGGCTTGGGGTCACCTGCTCATCAACACTAGTGGGGGTGCTGTCCTGTTACTCTCGAGATGTGCATGTTGGATGGTTGGAACTTGGACCCGCTACCACCACAACATTTTGATAGTTCTTTCACCTCTCTCTTGCCATTCCCACTTAGTCCAAGGTAGAAAATGAAGTAGAAAATACCATTGGCTGGTACATGTCGGATGTTGGCAAGGACCTCCTGAAATTAGGCTAGCTGGATGAACATGATCTTCCTGCTTTGGGGATGTTCACCCTTACTGCTTAATTTTTTGTTCTGATAATCTCCTAGGTGTTGTCTAGTTTGTTTCTCTATGAGGCTCTATCTATTTTTTTCATTGTTTACTCATTTATAGTTTTGGAGAATGCTTGCATACCGCCCACTTTTTTGTTGAAAGCTATGTTATATCTTATTGAATCAATATAATATAAAATCTCTGTAAAAAAATGAGTTTATTATGCGATAGGTGATAACTTTTTAAAGGAAATATACCTGAATGGTAAAACCTAATATTGGTACTATTATTACGTCTATAAAGCCTAACGAAGTACGAAGCTATTATTTCAATAGCAAAAAAAAAATGTAAATTATATTCTCCTTGTTTGTTTCCTTTATGAGGATGTGTGGAATGGGAAAATTCCCAATCTCATATAGTCAATAGAGAGGAAGAATAGAGTTCACATATTTATATAGTATAGAATGGGCATGTGAACATTCTCATAAATATTAAAAATTTAACATGAATTCTTCCTTATTATTCCCTTTATGGGAATGGTTAGAATGGTGAGATTCCCATTTTCATATAACTAACTCTATAATTCTTATTTTACCTTTATAAAGCATAACAGAATGCATAGATATCCATTCTAAATAATAAAAAGTAATAAACTTTTTTATTCCTTTATGTTTCTTGTAAGAGAATTTTAAAATTTAACATTTATTCTTCCTCTATATTTCCTTTTTCAGAATCTTTATAATGAGCATATGTCCATTCTCATACATTCAACATTGAGGAAGAAGAGAGATTACATTTTTCATTTTTTATAGAATTTGAAGGAAAAAATGAGAACATAAATTTATAGAATGCCTTGATCAAATATTCAATAACCAAGCAAATATCCCATTTTCATATAACTAACTCTATAAATCTTATTTTACCTTTATAAAGCATAACATAATGCATAGATGTCCATTCTAAATAATAAAAAAGTAATAAAATTTTTTATTCCTTTATGTTTCTTGTACGAGAATTTTAAAATTTAACATTTATTCTTCCTCTATATTTCCTTTTTAAGAATCTTTATAATGAGCATATGTCCATTCTCATACATTCAACATTGAGGAAGAAGAGAGATTACAATTTTCATTTTTTTATAGAATTTCAAGGAAAAAATGAGAACATAAATTTATTGAATGCCTTGATCAAATATTCAATAACCAAGCAAATATATACAGTGCTTTAGGGACATTTCAAAGGAGAGAGAACCATTGACTAGTTGGAGATGCCACGAAGGTAGGCATAACTACCACATAACACCAAATTATAACCGACCCAGATAATTAACAATGTATTAATTTTCTAACATTAGACCCTTAATAAAATGTTATTAAATATCACATCATATTTCAAGATAATGGACCCCCCCTTATTTTTAATACTCTAATAAATGTTTACACTCTTCATTTAAACTTCTCACCTTTGAGGTGACATGTCATCTTTGTGACTTCATGGTCTTGGTGAAAGCTTGGTTTTTCCTTGTGGGATTAAAAAAACATGGAATTCATAGGAGTACATATCTCTCCTAACACCTTTGGTGGTTTATGGTTTCCTAGATTACCAAAAACCCCTTTGGTTTTCTATTTGTAGGTTGACCACGAACCCAAAGGTGTCAGTAGTTCTCAACTATATGCGTTGGTGGTTTCTCAGATTTCCACAAACCCTATTCAAAGAACCAAGCACTACTGTAGTGATTTTTCTCCTCACAATGCTCTTCATTCAAGAGATAGCAAATTGGAAAATTATCTTCATATTTTATTGAAAACACACTGGACACACCAAAAATGCACAAAAAACAAACACTAACAAAAAATTTCACCATAACAATGATTCGACCCCGTCGTAGGTGACTGATGAGAGGATTTTGATTGTCCTCCATCCTCCGTGTATCCTGCAATGTCTAGTTACATTACAATAAGCATCTAAATCGTGTCGAGGTGGAGGCTTTGGTTTACCAAACAATTTGGTATTGTTGTTAGCTATACTTTACATAATATAATATGGATTTTGTATCCCAACTGGAGGATTTTCACCATGCCTCAACATATAAACAATCTCAATAGCACACCTAGGTGTAACATCCTCATAGGTTTTGTATGGAAATCCTTTTGATCCCTTTGTGTAGTTAGAAAAAATAATCATAGGATCATTCAAAATGGTCATCATGATCTGCAACTTCTTGATGTTATGTCCTACATGTACAAGCTTTGAGGCTCCCAAAAACAATACCTCTATTTGGATGTTTCGTACTGATTCATCAATATTTTGCTGTCTGTTTCATCATCTGAGGGTTTGACATCCAAACATACCGAATATTTTCCATTCTATTTTGTGGTCCTTTCCTCTGTTATGTTATTTGATGGTTGATTCCACACGTAGACTTCAATAGAAATGAAATCATGACTTGTGTAAATCAAAGAGAACATGACAAAGACTTGATATGTATTCCTCCTTTATGCAAAAATGTTAATGCATAGAGAGAAAAAAATAATGTTTTATTTTCTAACTACTAACATAGGAATAGGATTGTGCGTCCAGTAAAATGCTATTAAAAATGCCAAAATGAGAGCAAATTACAAAACAGGTTTCTTTCAGACGTACCAAGAATTTCCTCTATTGGTCTCTTTTCTTCCTTTCTCGGCCTTTTGGCTAAGATCAAGTGTAGTATCTATTCTTATCAGTTTAATATCTGATACATGATTCAATGAATCACATGAGTAAAATAAGGTACACCTGAGTTGGTCTAATGGTGAAGAACATGTGCTCTTGAAATAGAGGTCACAAGTTCAAATCCTACAGGGGGTAGGGTATGTACACCTCGTTTGTAACAAAGTTAGTTGCCTCCCACATGTGAGTATGCGGTAGTCCCATATGCTATAAGGCACTTGTAGACCCAAAAATAGGCCTCCCCACGGCATCGTGGACTATAAAAACCTATTTTTTTTATTATTATTCCATAGGTCACTGCCACGTGTCCAATTACTTTTCAAATACCAAAACTACATATCTTGAGGCACATATTTCTAACCGCCAAAATAAAACCAATACACCATTTTTGCACCACCAAATACCATCATCTTTTAACATAGCACATCGCTCCAATAACAACATGCCAAGAAAATAGAAAAAGTCCATCTTCCAGCACAAGTCTTTCTAACACCAATGAATGCCGAGGGGAGAAATTCTCTCTGACACCAATGAAGGAAAAGATGAGAATAGAAATTGATTGAATGCCTTGATGAAATATTTAATAACTAAGAAAATACATACAGCTCAGAAGGGACAGTTGGAAGGAGAGAGAACCGTCGACTATTAGAGATGCCACAAAGGTTGGCATAACTGCCACATAACCCCAAAGCATAACTGACCCACATAATTAACAATGTATTAATTTTCTACAAAAATTGGCATCTGTCCATTTAAAACATTATCCAGATCCAACATAGAGGAGTAATACATGTCATATTATTATTATTATTTACTATTATTATTGTTATTGTTATTGTTATTGTTATTGTTATTATTATTATTGATTATTAATAGTAATGTAGTATTTTATTATTATTATTATTAATATATATCAATTATAATAATTACGATTATAATTATTATAATTAAATATTATTTATTACTAATAATAATATTGATTATCAGAACCATTAAATATTATCTATAATGTTAACAGTATTTGTTAATAATCATTTACTAACAAATGGTTACTAAGATTTTTCTTAACATTTAAATACTATTTATAATTAAATGTTATTATTATTTGTCAATGACATATGATTATTATTATTGATTAATTAATTATTTTTTATTGTTAAGTATTATTATAGATTATTTATTGCTATTATATATTATAAATAATATTAATCTTGTTATATAAATTTATTAGTAAATTATTAGTGATATTATTGAATAGGAAAATATTTATTGTAATTAAAGATTCTTAATTATTACCATTGTCATTTTTTATTATTTAAAAATGATATTTTAGTTTACAATTATTTGATATATATTTATAAGTTATTAAAACATTGTTTAAATGATATCTATTTCAAATTCCAATAATAATTTTTTCATATAAACAATTAAATTCATTTTGAAATGATTCCAATATTAGTTTCATAAAGGCACAATTTGTAGTATAGTTAAAAATTATTATAATTTTCATGACAATTAAAAAATAAAATTAGTTTGGTTGTATTTTTGGTGGAATATTATATATATATATATATATATATATATATATATATATATATATTTTAAAATCGTGTTTTGTATCACACAAGAATTTATTTTGGTAGTCTTAAATACACTTTTCATTTGGGCAGGTGTCATTAATGTGACATGCATTTTAATTTTTTTTAAAACCGTGTTTTGTGTCTATGCAACATTTATTGTGGGAGTTTTCGCAAGTGTTCAAAATGTCATGCTTTTTTTTTCTGTTTCAATTATTAATGGTCATGTACAGTATACATGTTTTGATTTTGAATCAAATTGGTTTTGTTTCTTTTTTCTCTTACGACTAAATGTTTTAGGTCAATTATATTATTTGAACATGGCCATCATAATTAGGATTCACTACTGAAAGTTGAAGATAGAGTTGCATGGAAGCATATCAAACAATGTATTCAACGTTTTCTCATGAGAAATACATTCAGTTCTAGAGGAAACTTTATAGGATTTTATTCTAATATATTTTTCTTTTTTTTTCACTCTTAATATAAATAATAATGACCAAATAACTTAAACACAAAATTTTATTTCAAATAGTAGTGAAAAACATTATTTTTTTCTCTAAACTATTAAAATTAAAAGATAACAAATACATAATAGTTATTAATTTTTTTAACAAAAATATTTTTATAATAAATACATGTGTATGGTTTTCACAATCTATTCTTCAAACTGAGTAATAGTGTTCACCCTTTGTCTCTGCATCTGCACTTGTTTTTGAAATTGAGTACTCTTTTTATCCATCTCTGAAAATGTCAATCCTGGAAGAAAATTATTAGAAACAAAATCATTTTATTTTGCTCAAAATAATCAAACATACAAATATGTGAAATTCATATATTTTATTCATTCACCTCATTTTCCTTCGAAAGTAGGAATTAGGTAGAAAGAAACATTCATAATAAATAATTCCTCCCTTGTACTCCCAAATCACCTTAACACCATGTAATAAATGTATTCACATGTAAAACGTCTCCAAATTTTACTTCACAACCCCACTACATTTTTTATCAGTTTTTGGTCAATAAGGTCAAAATTACCAAATTTCCTGTTTTCATAGGTCAAATTCTAGGAATGGTTTTGAGAACCTTGGATAATATCAGGATCATAGATTGTAGTGGACAAAAAGATCTAATGTTTTTATCCATGACAATATGGTTTAAAAGTGATTCTATGAGATTTAAAATGATCTTGGGAAAGCTTTCTCTCCAGGAAATTTTTGAGGAAAATGAGTATGTGAGGACTATAGAAGGGTCAACTTCTTGAAAAGGTTTAAAGAACTTTGGGTGGTGTTGGGATCCCAAATCAGATTCATCATAAATATTACAGGGTATACTAAATGATAGTATATGTAAATAAACTTTACATATGGGAAAGAAATAAGAAAGTAATGACATTCCCAATTTAGATGGGAATTTACTCATATAGAAACTCCATAAATGGGAGGAATTTAGAAGCTTATATGGGATCCTTCAACTTTTATGCTTATTCTTCTAAGATATCATTTGACAGATAACAATATATGGAGGTAGAAAACAAATATCACGGTATGTCTTATCATCCTAAATTGAAGAACTATTAAAAATACCATGTAGATGTGACAAAGGTTTGATAAAAAACACTTCTATAGGATGAAAATGTAGAAAATAATGGATTTTAAAATTGCATCGGTCACTTAAGACATTGAAGATGATGAAAATGTAGTTTATTTAGTTTGAATACTTGAAGACCATTTTCTTAAATCTCATCCCCATTTAGATTGGTTAGTAAAAAAAGATATTAACATCTTTACTCATACACCAGCTATTCTTTAGAGGTCAAAGTAGTCGTTTCTCAAAAAGGTGCATGAGTGTAGCCATAATCCTTCACCTTATTACATGAAATCAAATAAATAAGGGAATAGGGTATACATTAAAGAATTAAGACTTCCAATAATTTATAATGTCCCTCAAACAAGGAAAGTTATTCTACTTTTTTTTTCCCAAAATCTTCAGCCAATTTCCCTTGTAGGATGTTGTAAGTAAGAAGAATAGACTCATGTGCTCTCAAGCTAGGAGAGTTCGTCATTTCTCCTATGAGAAATAAATATAACTCTCCTAATTTTCCCATTCACTCATCTCAAATGTCTCTCATGCCTCCAACACAATCTAACATGGGCAGTTATCACATATCCTCTCTAGCACATAAGCATGTCTAGTGGTATTGGTTTCTCCTATAGGTAGCCCAAAAATGCATGGTTCATCTTTATCTCCTAGTCACATGTTCTCATGGGTCCCTAAAATCATCAAATATCATTAATGCACTATGGACAAGGTAAAGGCTCAAATGGTTTATTTATCTCCCAAAATCTGGAAGCTCACTCCTACTCCTTAGAATGCCAAGATGACTTCTAAGATCACAACCGATGCTTCAAGGTTACAATTCATTAAGTTTTCTCACCCAAGAGTAGATAATAATAACTATGCGATGAGGATAAATGATTATGAAACGAGCCAATAACCTGTTAGTTAATTAGTTCCTGAGAGATATATTCATAATTTTAAACAAACCTTGACTAAGTTAATTACCCAAATAAAAGAAAGTGAAGAAAATAAAGAGAAATTGTAGAGCCAAATGCATACATTGATTTTATATGTATAAATATTCTCGCAACCTGATACTCCTACTATCTCCGCGTCTGAGTAAGTTAATCTTATGATTAAGACTTCCCCACATGTAGTTCAAGAATTCAAGTGGCTTGGCAAAGTGGGAAAAATGACTAAATCATGGGTTGATTCCATCATACATAAGGGCCGTGAAATTATTCAAGATATAATCAGAATATTTAAAATTGATGCCTTGTTAACAGATAAAGTGAAAGATGTATTTTTCATGGTTAAAAAATAATTCTTCCATTATAACGAGTTCCTACGAGGCATCCACGAAATGAATGTTACAGACCCTAGGTTGGCCTAATCTTAGAGGATAAATTTTCCTATACATGGATGAGGAAAACTGAATGAAATAATGACAACATTCACTAAGGATATTGACGGTTGTCAACATAATCAAAACTGAGGTCAAGATATCAACGATCATCTGAGTAGGATGAGGTGTGCACTTCATTCTACTATGATTTCATGTCAATAGATGAAATCCAAGAGCACTTTAAGAACATTGTAAGCGGCGAATTAGTTGATCCCAAATCCTAGAAAGATGAGATCGTGGAAAATTTAGTTTAGATAAGAGGATACATTTCTAATGAATCTTAGAATATTCTGAAGTGGCTTAAGCATTGTAAGATAATCCAAGGTGAAACTAATCAATGGTTGGAAATCATCATAAATACTAACATCAGTCATGGGAGGGAAGTTCTAGAAATAGCACGCTCACGTATAATGTGGCGATAAAAATTCAAAGGATCTTTCTAGTATGACGTATCGAAGGATCATCGTTTTGATGTGATTCTTCCATCGAATGATGTATTCTCCTTGTTCCCTCTTTCTATGTCATTCTTGCATGTAGCAATTAAATTTTCCCAAAGGCAACTTAAGTGTTTTATAATTTTCTTTGGGAAAAGACGTTTAAAAAGGTAATATAAGTCACTTCCTTTCCACTTTTGTAAAATTCCACTTCTTAAAATAAGGAAAATGGAATTATTCCGGAAAGGACTATGAACAATCATGTAGGAATGTGAATATTAATAGGTTTTAGGATATATACTGACGCATTTTATCTATTATAAAGGATCATTTTTTTGCTCCTTCTATATGATATTATTATTCTTTTTCTCCTGTCTAGTTTTTTCCTCCATTTTCTCACCTTGTATTTATCTGGATGTATGGAAATTTTTTAAGGAATGAAAGGATTTGAAACTCATACCATAGTATGGAGATTATAAATTAAACTTTGTGGTAACTGTTGTTGGTTTTTCATGATTCTTGCATGGCTTGGCTATGTATGTTTTCTTGTTTCTTTTAGTTGAGATAGATATTATTCTAAGTTATTAGTTAATGGAATATTTTGTGCAACCATCAATATAACTACCTTTTTCCATTATTTCCTGGCATTTTTTACTTCACTGTCTCATAAATTATACCCTCTTTAACCTAGAGCTACAGTCACAACAAGGTTTTTTCTGCACATTCTCCAGTCTTTTACAAACACGAAAATATATAAATAGTGTACATAATTTTTGTATTTCAATTAATGGGAGATGCCCTACCTGAAAGTGGAGGGAATTAGTCTTGTGAGGGTTAAAATATTTCCTATTTTTCATTGACAATTTTTGGTGCCCACTATGGCGAAGGATTTTCTGTCATACACGTTATTAATCAACAATATCCTAAAATTTATATATCCAAAAGTTAAAAAAATAAGATATTTATAAACCCAAAAAGAGCCTTGATATTTACCCTTTCTCTTTCCGTAAATGTCCATTTTTGGAAATAATCCAACCATACACCCTAACCTTATCCTTTTCAAATACATTGTAGCATATATCTTCTTAAATTTAAGGAAGTGCATTTTGAAGCACCGAATAAAAAAAACTCACCACACGTATAAGAATCTTGTAAAGAGAAAGAGAATTCATTTAAGCTTTGAAAAGATTTCACCATATTGAAAAATTTCAAAACAATTAAGAAGAGTCTAAAAAAGAGCATATAAGTGAAAGAATTTTTTTCTCATTTGAGAATTAAACATAAAAATTTGTGAAAAGAATATAAAATAGATATGATCAAGTAAGTGGCATTATGGAACATAAATTTGAAGAAAATCAATAAGAAAATTTCAAACTCCCTTTTTTCTGAACAATACGACAATTTGGGTAAGAATTATTCCTCGAATTTAACCCTGAATTTCCTATTGAAGATCCTCCTAGAAAGTATAGATGCACCAGTACTATACCTTATTATTATGGAATAATAATAATAATAATAATAAGAGAAAATAATTATAATTATGTCATTGGAATAAAACACGGGCGCATTGGCTCTAGCTCCTCCTATGCATGAACTACCTATAGGGTCAAGAAAGAACTTTCTAAATTTATGAGGAGATGGGAAACAAGATTTAGATGAGAATATTACCACCTTCATCACATCTTGTGGTTAATAAGGAGTCAAACATGAAGATGTATATTTAAGATTGTTTCTTGAATCTGAACAAGATGTTTCTATAGACATGTTATATCACCTACCTAGAAGGCCTCCATCACTAACTGCAATCAGATGAAGACACATATTGAGGATTATGTTCAAAATAATTGAATATTACCATCCTCTCCTTTCTCATTGGTCATAGTTAAAGAAATAAACTAAACAAGCTATGATGGATTTTGTATTTAAATTATACAAGTTTATCAAAAAAAATTATTGAAAAAGATAGACCCACTAAAGATAATAAATAATGATTCTTTTCTAATTCCCAATTATGCCAGGTTGGATTTATCCTAAGAATAGCTCAACCAGCTAACTTAGATGAATCTCCAAACCAAATAGCGGAGGTTGATATAATCTTATCATATTTGGAAAGATAAGAAGAGGATCAAAGAAAGACAAGATTAAATTTCTATTTATAAAAATAATTACCCAGTACTACAAAACTTGGCCTTTGACCTAATTTCTATAAAGAATTACCTTTCCCAAAGTACCCCTAAAAGGATGTTTTTCGGTAGAAATTTCAAAACTCAAAAATGGTTGTTGGAACCCCATAAATACTTTCTATATAATAAACTCCTATGACCATGGATTGTGAAGCTCAATGAGAGTAAGATGAAGAAATTGAAGAACCAATAGAATAAAATGAAGAAAGAAATGTCGTACAAGTTGACAAGGTTAAAAATGTTGAATTTAGTTACTGTGAATGTTATTCAAATGATGATTATGATGAAACCATGGAAGATATAAACAAATACTCATGTGCGGTGTTTACTGACTCAAAATATAAAAAATAATCATATTTAAAGGTTTTCCTAAAGAAGAGGCCAATGGATTCTCAAAGAATGACTCTACAAAACACTATAATCAAACAAGGATCTTTATTACCTCATTCTGTGGGATTTATAAAAATTACACCAACTCCACAACAACTAAGGTGACATCTTCTTCTCTAGGTAAGTCCTCCACACTTTCCTCAATTATAATTTTTTCTACTAAATTTTTAGCTTCTTCTTCCAATCCCAAAGTGAAAACCACCTCTTCAAAAATTGTGGTAACCTTTGAAATTTCCAATGTTGCCTCATTTTATATCATTGATCATGTCAAGTAATCTAAAGTACGAACTTCAGAATCTAAATACTTACAAACTCACCCAGATAAGTTTTATAAATTGGCTTCGTTCACTAATAATGGTTAATTTGAGCATACCACAACCTCATTCACCTCTAAAGGATTTCAATCTACTCCCCTTGGCCTTAATCCTATAACATACTTGTTACAATTCCATCCGCCTTAGGAAAGCTAAAATATTTCTACCTTTCTTATCTCATTGAAGGCCATAAATTGAAAAATTACATCATCAATTCTTGTGCCTAAGATAATGCAATCCCTACTAAGGTTGTTAATTATCTTATTCTTACCTTGACCCATGCATACAATCATTGATACTCCCAAAAAAAACCAAAGTGGTTCCTCTTGTTTGTCAAATAAAATATTTCTAAGTTTCCCTCACCACTTCTTGAAAGAATAGAGTACATATAAACATATTAGTTGCAGACATGTGTCCCTCATATGGAATTTTATTAAGAAGATGATTATTTCAAGATGATGTTTAAATATATATGGAATGGTCATATTCTAATATCCATGTTAAATTTTAAATGAATAAGATTTTCCCCAAAGAGAAGATGAAGTACAAAATTTAAAAGCATGATGAGCCATAATATGATATCCTATAACAAGACCAAGACATGGGAACCTAATTTATCACCACATAAGAGGATGAAGACTTTCCTCCATAATGGAAGAAGTTGAATATTATTTTTGGACTCTAGATATTTGACAAGATCTGATGATCTTGTTACAAGTTAATGCAAGGGATATAAGAAGTCAAGAAAAACCAAATTATGAGAGGCTTAAGGTGACCTCCTAATGTGGAAGATGAAGATTGTGATGGAAACATGGGTGAAAAATATCCTCTCCACTGCAAGCTTGATGAACTATACAACAAAAATATGATAAAACAAAAAATATAAACTATACTATTGGATTTATAGATAAACCACCTCACTTTTTGTGCTTGAAGCAACCCTTGAAACTTTCCTGAAGCTTCCTTAAAGATAACTTGAACCACTGAAGCACCATTGAAAACCACTTGACCTATATGCCCTTTCACTCTTCCTTTGTCATAAATACCATGTGACATCAATGAAAAAAATAAAAAAATTGACAGGGTGCAACACTTTCTTTCCCTTTTTTGGATTTATCTTCTCCGTGGCTCACTACTTCCTTGTTTCCTCTTAAAAATTCCATGTGGAACCCTTTATCTTATCACGCACTATTCCATCTTTCACATTCTTGTTCTTGGCTATTATTTCAATTAACTAGTTTGTTTCATGTTATTCCTTCAAGAAACATTCTTCTCTTGCATGTATTTTCTCTACTTCCTCTTATGTGCATTTACTTCTCCTTCGTTCACACCTTATGCCTCTAGGTTGTCTGCCTCTAGCTATATTCCTTCTTTCTCCCATGCATGCTCAACTTTATCCTTCTGCACCTAGGTTTGTTCCCTAACATGAATCCTTCTTCTTTTGCATCCACTCTCTCCTTTCCCACCTCATCATGGGATTTCCTTTTCATGTACACCTTAAATTCCCCACACACTCTTATCTACTTCTCCTCATGCTCATTTTTCTCCCTATGACCTTATTCCTCATCCTACTTCTTATGAAATTCTTTCATTTCCCTAAAAACATTATCCCAATGTGTCATCCTCCTCTTCATGTACATTTATTTTGTGGAAGCCTCTTCATTTGATTTTTCATGCCACTCTTTCCTTATCTTTCCAACCTCATCATTTTATCCTATGACCTTCCTCTTATTCATTATGGAAGATCGTCTTTCTTCTAGGTTACATCTTCCTTACACACTCCTTTCCTTTTTGTGTGTGCCTTCAACTTATCCCAAGTGCACCTTCCTTATTTACGTATAATTTTTCCTAAGTCCTAGGATGGCTTTACATAAAAAACATAAGGTAATTTAAAACTTGATGTCCTCTTGAAGCAGGTGTGAGTGATATAATTACACTTTGGGAAACTATTTCCAGATCCTTTATTAAATAAGGCATCTTCCTTTTTCACTTCGTCATATGCTTTCTCAAGTATTTACTCACTCCCATGTGACTTTATCATACTAATTTACATTCTCTTGTGAGTTCCTACTACCTGAAAACCTCTTTTCTCTGGGAGGTTCATCCTTTAAAATTGTTAGCAAGATTGTTCTCTTCCTTCCTCTACATAATTATCTTCTTGCTCTACTTTCTCCTTTTCTTCTCTGTAAGGATTATCCCATTGATAAAAAATCTTGAGTCCTTCCCCACCCTTTTCCTCTTTTTTGGTTTTCTCTATTATTGGACTTATGTTCTCTATGTATTTTTCTAGTGTGTAATTATTTCTTTTTCTTCTCTTCTTATTCTTTATGTCTTTTTTGTCATCATTTCATCCTCTTTGTAACGCCTACTTTTTACTCACACAAAACAACAGTAAAAATACCAGGATAATTTTTTTTGACTTACATTACTCACTACACAATGCCACAAGGGCTCCAAGTAAAGAATACTCAAAGACGCATGCGACACTTACAAATCATCGACTCACATAGACACATGACAAAACCATAGACATGTTAATGCCACACTTTCCCCAATGAATGAATACTAGCAATGACCCAACCACAAGAAAAGGACTCAAGGATTGGCAACCCACAACACATAATTTATTTAATTGCATTTTAGTTACGATCAACATTCTAAGAATATTAATGTGCAAGGAAAAATTTCTCCTTTTCCATCTACAGATTCTTAAGTTCATTCCACAATTAATTTATAGTTCGACCATTTTAAGTTGGCCTTTTTTATCCTTTACGGAAATCTCCATAACTTACATACTTATTTAACATAATTCAAATGACATATAAAGTGCTTAATTATCTTGTTCATATGTTAAGAATATTCTTCTCAAACATTTATTCAATGTCTACCTTTTACGCTTGCAACTCAAGTGAATCCAACTTGATGTCCAGAAAGAAAAATTAGGATTTAAGGAAGATTTATATACAAGATAGATGTTTTTTCAAAAACATTTTTCGATCATGGTATAGTTATTTCCCTACCATAGTTATTCGAATTCAATGACTTATGGATATTCCATTTATATATATATATATCTTTTGTTTTCTTGAAGTTTGATCACACCAAGGAAATTCATATTCTTTGTAACTCATGATAATGTTGAATTAAGTTATAAGGACTCCAAGAGTGACATTATTCCTAACCTCAAATATTATTTTTTCTCTTCTATGCTTTACGTTTTCATCGCATTAAGGTCTCATTATTACCATCGCTTTAAAACAAAAGAGTTATGAAAGAACTTGTCCAACATCTTAAAGAAGTACATGGTTAGAAGAATTATAAACTACACATGAACCACAAGTGATTTGTGTTCAAGGTAAGGTCCCATGTTTCTACATTTCATGATTCCACATGTGAAATATTATTTATTCCTTAATGTCATAAAAGTACATAACAAGGTGTTACGAGACAAGGTTTCAGTTTCTTGGGTTCTCTTAGGTCAACATCTTTCAAATCAATTTTGTTTTGCAAAGAGTTACTTATAATTTTCTACCCACATGTTAACCTCCAACTCAACTAAGGTTTATTTTAATTCCAATTTTCACTAGGTCTTTAATCCCTATTATAGATTAGATTAGGGTCAAAACATATTTACCCTATAAACCCTTCATGAGAGATCGAGGAACTATATTGTCACAAGCCAAAGATAAGGCATTTAGCTGTAAGGGACTAAAGAGTTCACTAACAATAATGCAATATATAGAACAACTAAATCCTGATCTCCATTTTTGTCGTTTGAATCCAACAGGGATTTCATTCAATGAAGAAATTTAATTTTAAATCTATCTTCAGAAGACAAGGTAGTCCACTAGGATACGAAGGAGGAGTTAGCTCTACATACTCCAAAAAAAGTTTGACTGTGTCACTCCTATCTGTCAGGTTTAAGACAATGTCACTAAACATACTGACTAAGATGATAAACCCATTCTTGGGCTCTTTACTTACCTAAACTAGGAGGTTCCATCAAGTGTAGAGTTTAAGTTCCTTCTATGGTTTTCAAAGTCTTCTATGGTAAAAAGTATCACACATGAAGACATGTTATGCTCAAATATTATACAAGGGTTGAGTATTTCGATTAAATCTCTTTATTGCGTATATAGGATAAGAATACAAAAAGCTCATTAATTAATCATTTATTGAACACTAAAATGCACTACAAGATATTACTACAAATTTATTTACTCTATATATATATATATATAATATTTTTACCATACATACTATGAATCAAATTGAACTTATGATTAAATACACATTTCCTAGATGTCCCTAAAAACTAGCATCTCATGCATATTAAAAAATTTTGAATATAAATTTTCTGTAACATGAGACTACATTATACATATATTCATTTTACAATGAACTACATAAATTACAATGATAAATAATGAATTAAACATCACCTTTTCGCCATCATTCTTATATCCCGCAAAACCACATGAGCATGAAATCAGTGATAAATCGCTCGCATGGCATCCACCCTACTCTAACATAATTAACATTTTTCAGTTTCCCATTTACATATAATAATAATTACAAATTGCAATCAAAATAAAAGGTTTAGGTACATGTATTCATTACGTTTCATTTCATTTCATCTTGTAATCCAAGGAGAGAGAGAGAGAAAGGGAAGATAGAGAAAACACCATTTTGTCAAAAGCTCTATTTCACACAAGTTACACTATAGAGTTTTTAAATAGTTATTTACATGTGTCAAAAGTTTCCATGGTGGTTTTAAAACTTGACAAGGGTCCCACAATTTTCTATTTTTACATTTTCTGGCTAGCTACAAAAACATTCAAATCAGGTTCGGAGGCTAAGAGTCCACTTTCAAAAGTTGTATTCTGAAGAGAAAACACACCACAGTTAAATTCCTATGTGTAGGCTTATATACCAAGAGCTCATAGCAACTGACATAATCTTGAACTGGTGAATGGTTCATGTTTGGTGGCTAGTTTTCTGGATCCATTGGTCATAATTGACCTAGTTGCAAAAGAATAAAACTTATCTCAAGGGCTCAGAAAACTACGTCCAACACTGACATTCGATGGATGAACGTGCACAACGAGAAACTTCCTACAAGTTCCCCTATATAAGGAGAATTCAATAGAGTCAATGGAACTCAGAACTAGAAAGCAGTCTTCAAACGGTGACAAGTTTTCTAAAGCCACTGGTCCTAATTAGTCTAGTTTGGCCTAATCAAAGTGCAACTAGACACCTACAAAATGCCATTTCCAAACTATTCAGAAAAGTGTTTTTCCCTAAACTGAAAGTTCCATGCAATTATCTAGTAAAAACACTAGAGGTTTACAAAGACAGATAATAATTTCTCTATCCAGGTTTCAAATGGTGGTTCAAAATGAAAGCCAACTTTCTAGATTTAAGAACTTCGTACCACTGTAAAAATAGTGTAACAGGGCTCCTACAATGGTGTCAAATAGATCACAAATGTTCATTCAGGGTCAAACCAAAGGGTAAGGTGACTCCTCACATAACAAGACAAATGGTTATTTTGATTGCGTGAATTACAACATGACATTTTATTATTTTGCAACAAGTTAATGTAAAACAATTAAATCTATGATAATCCCAAGCTTTTAAAATTATATTTTGTTGCAAAAGACAAACTAAAGTATGATAATTATGAAAGATGAGGAGAGATGAACCATGCCTGGAAACAAAAGTAAGTGTTTACCCGCTTCAGATTTTGGTGAAACACTTTCTAGATGTACTTAGACTATGGATTTCTATTTATTTCCAAAACTTCCCCTTTGGGGTGCATCTTTCCTACTAACACAAACCACGAGATCATGTCTATTCGAGGAATCCAGTCGAACGGTAGTGAAGTGGCCTTACTAAACACCCTTTCCTTGAAAATCTCATTTTCAGGGCAAGAAGAGAGTGTGTTGGCGAAGAATGTTGAGTGTCGCTTTACACCTTATAATGGCATTGATTCAAAGTTTTGAATACCTTTTAGATAGATCCATCTGGCACACCACAACCCATATTAAGATATCTTAATAAGATGGAACTAAAAGGAGTGGGAAGAGCCAACTTCTAGTCTTAAAGGTGATCTTGGAGATAAATTTGGTTGAATTATGGAAGTCAACACATACACGGAGGTTAATGAAAACTCCATTGGTTATCCCAAGGAATGACTTAACAATCCAACAGAAATTTAAAACTTATCACTATGTGGAATAGGATTAATTTTGTAACAATTCTGTTGAGTACCTACAAACATAAGACGATTGAAATTCCTAAACAATGAATACTAAGAGTTTGAGATTAATAAGTACTATAAAAATGAAGACTAATTGATTAGTAAAGTAAAATATAACTAACTACCAAATCTTCATAGAACATTTAAATTTATGATATTGCCAAATTTAGTTTGCTTCCTTGTGGTCGTGTTATACCGAAAAGTTATTTTGATAACCAGATGTGCCATTATTGAATTTCTTGACTACTTACTCTTTAATATTTGGTGTTGTATCACACCGAGGACGATTCTATTATAAGGGGAGGAAAATGTAGTTCCTGTAATAAAATGACATAAAATTAAAGAAAAAAAGGAACAATGTGAATAACGGTGGAAGGGAGTTAAGGAAGTAGGTAATTTTTAAGAATACTGATGGGTTGTACCATGCGGTGCCATGTGGAAGGAAGTCTGACATAGCACATGGGAGACTACTCCTCAGTGGCCATTCATACATGTCATTTTCCTTGCACAATAATTTAAGCACTTTTTTTTAACCGCAGGCTTTAACTAGTGGAAACCCAAGTTCATGTTATAAAATCAGTAATAATTGGTTTTGTTCCAATGTTTGAGTAAATGAAATAATGATACATCTTCTCATGGAATGGTTTTCTTGGTGTGTGGATAGCAATGTACAAAAGTCATAGGGTTCCTCTCGAGACACTCACATAGTTCTCCTGTGCAAGAAACCAATCTCCAACCTAATTAGTTTACATATCCTGTGTGCTCCCACTTTGTGTAAAAAATGTGAGCTCTATGACATGGTATAGACGTCTATCAAAGCATAATGGAAATCGATTCTTTATTTATTTTCCTAGCTTCCTCCTAGTTTGTGCCAAAATGGGAGTTTTGTCGGATGTTATAGTTCTAGATTCACAGGTAGATATGGATGCAAAAAAAACATGCTCTGCTAGATAGCATAGACTATGGGTTTACGTGAAATGGGTTTATTGAAAAATATTATAAACTTTCAAGAAAAAACATTCACAGGTGTAGATCCTCCTGCCCTTTGGCAACTTCCTCCTAGCCTATGCCAAAATGAGGATTTATCAAATGTTTGGTTACAAGTTCCTGGTATTCACGCACGCATAATGAGGAAGCTTACATAAGGAAATTCATCTGTTGGGTGAAACACATCAGAGAGAGAGGTGGTCTAATAGAACACGCTCTGACCATGTAATCTTAAAAAAAAAATTCGTTAAAATGCTAGTTGACATGTTTAGTGGACAAGGGTTGTAAATACTTCAATGGCATAAGTGTTTCTTATAGCATTCCACCTAGAACTGAATATTATGTATGCTTGGTTGACATTCCTTGCGGTGTTGGCTATCTTGAGGAAACTCTAAACTTATCATCAACACACCAATTAAACCTATGGTGGTTGTGTGGTTGTGTTTTTGTTGGTACCCTTCAATAGCACATAAGAATATGGAGTTACAATAATTTGTAGCAACTCTTCTTTTGAGTTGGATTATAAAAAAAATGCAATTTATGTTCTTCTGTCAAACATCTATGCATAAGTGCATAGGTCAGGTGGGGTTCGAATGGTAAGGAAATCAATGAGGGATAAAAGGAATTAATCCTCTACCGCAATCGTGAGAAGTTGAAAATTGCATTTAGATTGTTAAGTCATGCCCTGGGACAACCAATGGAGTTGTCAATAACCTCTGTGTATGTGTTGATTGTCATACTTCAACCAAATTTATCTCCAAGATCACCTTTAAGACTAGAAATTGACTCTCCCCACTCCTTTTAGTTCCAACTTATTAATATATCTTAATGTGGGTCGTGGTGTGCAAGATGGGTCTGTTCAAAAGGTATTCAAAACTTTGAATCAAATGCCATTAGAAGGTGTAAAGCGAGACTCAATATCCCTGGGCCATCACACTGTCGTCTTGTCTGAGAATGAGAGCTTTAAGGAAAGGGTGTTTAGTAAGGCCTTTCTCTACCGTTCAACTAGATGACCTAAAGAGATGTGATCTCGTGGTTTGTGTTGGTGGAAAGAAGCACCCAAAGGGGAGTTTTGAAAAGAAATGGGAATCTAGAGTCAAAGTGCATCTAGCAAGTATTTCACAAAACTCTGAAGTGGCGAACACTAACTTTTTTTCTAGGCATGGTTCATCTCTCCTTGTCTTTCGTAATTCTCATACTTTAGTTTCTCTTTTGCAACGAAATATAATTTTAAAAGCTTAGAATTATCATACATTTAATTGTTTATATTAGCTTGTTGCAAAACAATAAAAATGTCATATTATAACTCATGTAATCAAAATAACCATTTTGTAGTCAACCATGAACTTCAACCCTCATTCTGAGGTGATTTAGAAAACTTCCTGACCCAAACTAGGTCACTACAATATTGTTTTATTGACAAGATGAAGTTGACTTCCCAATAAATATGTTGACCATCTCCTTGTTTAAATAGATAACTTTGTGTTTTTCAGAGACTCGTAAAGTAGCCTTCGTAACTCCGAAAATGGGATGTTAAGCGTCATACATCTACCTTGTTATGTGAGGAGTCACCTTAACCCTTGGTTTGACCCCGAATGATCATTTGTGATCTTATTGATGCCCTATTGGGAGCAATGTTACACCAATTTGCAGTTTGTAAGAAGCTACTAAAACTAAAAAGTTGGCTTTCATTTTGAATCGCCATTGAACCCTAAACAGTGAAATGCTTATCCATCTTCGCAAACCTCTAGTATTCTTACTAGACAATTTCCTGGAAATATTTAGCCTCAGGAAAAAACACTTTTCCTAATAGTTTGGCAAAGCCGTTTTGTAGGCTCCTAGTCATAGTTTGACTAGGTCAAACTAGACCAATTACAACTGGAGGCTCTAGAAAGCATGTCGTCGTTTGTAAACCGTTTGTCAGTTCTGAATTCCGTCAGTTCCTCTGAATTTTTGGTGTATAGGAGGACATGTAGAAACTTACCTGAAGTGTGTTTTCTCATTAGAGGACAACGTTTGAAGTTGGTTTCTTAGCCTTCGAGCGTTAATTGAACGTTTTGCAGTCAGTAGGGAAACGTAAGAAGGAGAGTTGTATGACCCATGTCGGGTTGCCCAACCATTGTGGAAAGCTGTTGACATACTTGTACATAACTGTTTTAAAACTTTATTGTGTGACTTGTTGTGTGAAATTGAACTTTCAAGGCAAAATGGTGTTTCTCTCTCTTCCCTTCGCTTTCTCTTTCCTTGGTTACGAAATGAAGTGAAATGAAATGAAATGAATACATGTTTCTAAACCTTTTCTTGTATAATGAAAATTATTATTATTATTATTATATGTAAATTGAGAAACTAAAGACATTAATTGTGTTAGATTAGGGTGGATTCCATGCCAGTCAAATTATCGTTGATTTCATGCTCACATGGTTTTGCAGGATGCAAGAATGATGGCGAAAAGGTGATGTGTAATTCACTATTTATTATTGTAATTTATATAGGTCATTGTAAAATGAATATATGTATAATGTAGTCTCATGTTACAGAAAAGTTATATTTGAAATTTGCTAATATGTATGAGATGCTAGTTTTATGGATATCTTAGGAAATGTGCATTTAATCATAGGTTCAATTTGATTCATAGTTACATATGGTAAAAAGGTTGGATATATATATATATATATATATATATATATATATATATATATATATATATATATATATATTCTTGTAAATGAATTTGAATTTAATATCTTGTAGTGCATTTTCAATGTTCAATAAATGATTAAATTAATTAGGGTGTTCTTTTCTTACCTTGTAATTGTAATAAAGAGATTTTAATCGAAACACTCCGCCCTAGTATAAGATCCGTGCATAACATGTATTCATGTGTGATCCTTCTTACCATAGAAGAAAATTGAAACCATAGAATGAACTTAAACTTTGCACTCGATGGAACCTCCTAGTTTAGGTAAATAAAACCCCTAGTTTGATTTTACCGTCATAGTTGTTATGTTTAGCGGCATCATCGTGAAACCATCAGTTAAGAATGAATTGATCAAACGTTATCTATAGTAAGTGGTTCCCTTCTAGGATTGGTTATCATGTGTGTAGTAAGAAGAATATATTCTCTTCAAGTCTGACTTACATGTTAGGTGACAGAGATCACCAACTACTCTTGAAATCAACCTTTAGTAGATGGGATTATATAACGAAGTTAATGTTTTATCTTATTGTACCCTCCCTTTCAATTCTAGGCTCATTAGTTTGCAAAGTGCTATCATCTTAAAAGATATTTAATCTTCACAACTAAAATTTATGGTACTACACCTAAGAAATATATTGATTAGTTCATTTCTATAACTTAAGAGTCATTGTTCGAAGCAACAACTATGTTGTGTAACCCTACATCATATGAAGTAAGTAGAGCTAACACCTCCTTAATATCATAGTCGACTACCAAGTTAGATCTAGAAATTGTCTTCATCATCGAATGAATTCCTTGTGGGCAGAAAATGGTAAGTAACTCCTTGCAAATGAAATTGATTTGAAAGATGTTGACTCAAGAGAAGCCAGGAAACTAAAAACTTGGTTCCATAATCCTTTGTTATGCCTTTTATGACATTGGGAATGAAAGAAATTTCTCTTGCAGAATCGTGAAATGTGAAAACATGGGATCTTACTTTGAAAATAAATCTTGTGGTTCGTGTGTAGTTCTAAAGCTTCCAATTGTGTACTTCTTCTAGATTTTATACATTACTTCTCATAACGTCCTTCTATGTCATAAAACAATGCTAATAATGAGACCATAGTGCGCTATAAGAGTAAAGCATATAAGAGTAGAAACGAGATTTGAGGTTAGGAATAATGTCACTCTTGGAGTCCTTATAGCTTAATTACACATTTTCATGAGTTACAAAGAATATGAATTTCCTTGGTGTGATTAAACTTTGAGAAAACAAAAGCTATATATAATATATATATATATATATAATAGAATTCAACAAGATTTTGAACCATAATAAATATGGTAGGGAAATAACTATACCGTGATTGAAGAATGTTTTTGGAAAAAAAGCTATCTTGAATCTAAATCTCCTTTAATCCTAAAATTTCTTCTTGACATCACGTTAGATTCACTTGTGTAGCAAGGGTCAATTTTAAACATTTAATAAGCATTTGGGAAGAAAAACATTAACATAAGAATGAGAGAATTAGGAACTTTATATGCAAATTTTAAATATGGAAAACAATTATGTAAATAATGGAGATTGTTGTAAATTATGTAAATGGTCGAATTGTAAGTTGAATGTGAAAAGATTTGAAGAATCTATATGTGGAAAATGGATAAAATAATCTGTGTATAAAAATGTTCCTGGAACGTTAATGATAACTAAGATGTAATCATGGAAATGATGTGGTCTGGGCTATCTATCCTTGAGTCCTTTTCTTTGGGTTGGGTCATTCCTAGTTTTCATTCATTGGGAAAAGTGTGGTATCGACATGTCTACGGTGTTGTCATGTGTCTATGTGAGTCAATGACTTATAAGTGTCATATACGTCAATGATTTTTCTTTATTTGGAGCCCTTGTGGTGTTGTGTAGTGAGAAATGTAAGTCCAAACAAAATTATCCTGGTATTTTACAATTATAATTGTGTGTGTAAATGTGGGCATTACAACGACCACTACAGAACTAATTAGAAAACGACAAGAAAATGATATGAGAGCTACTCTGGGATGATAGATATAGTGTAGGGATGGAAATGAACAAAGATAATATAATAGAATGTACATCTGATTAGGGTAATGATAAGCTTGATGGTCACTAGGACGGGTCGACAGCGATCAGGATTGAGAAAATTAAATTTTTCTTGGTAAGAAGATGGGTAGTTGAAATTGAGTGCTTTGGATGGAGGGAAAGCTATGGAATATGACCAAATGATAATGAAGAAGGAAAATAGGGGCCAACACAGAATGGTTTGATGGTGACCGAAGAATGATGTGGGAGTTTAACAAGTTGGTTGGATGGGAAAAGGGGGATGCAAAGGACCAGAGATAGTCGATGTAACAATAAAATTTTAAGACCACCTGTAGATCTATAAGAATAAAATGAAAAATCCAATGGGAGTATTCAAGAAAATATCAACTCTTAAATCCTTCAAAACCTCCATAGATAACATGAGAAATACTTTAAAAACTCCAAGTGGATGATGGTTTCTCTAGAGAGAAGGTTAAAATGTAGAAAGTACAAAAGATAGATTGAAAATATTAAATTTTCCTGCACCTTCAGAGGACGGGTGGAGGTGCATAAATAGGGTCAAAGTGGACCCAAATGAGTCTCTAGAGAATAGATCATACTTGTCATTTGGTAGGTGGAGGTCAAATTTTATATCAAAAAAGAGGGGGTTAAAGAGGAAAGGACAAAGGTGACGGGTTTTTTTAGTTGTGCATGGATACGTAGGGAGAAAGAAGGGGGGGTTAAAAGGGGTAATGAATAAGGGTAGGTAAGGAATATTAGGGATGGTGGGAGAAATAATAAAAATACTACTAAAGTGATAACTGGGTAATTAGGTGGGATTTAGTGATGGTAAAATGGGTGATAAATAGTAAAGGGATTAAGGTATGATGAAAGGAACTGAGAAGGGAAATGGGGTTTGAGAGGGAAGTAATAATTTAGGAGATAAAATGGAAATTTAAATAGGTAGGGGAGGTCAAATGTCTGAAAAGGTGAGAAAACATGGAACATGAGAGAATGTATTGAAAATCGATGTCTACATTTGCCCCTTTTTTTCAAGTGGCTTGTGCTTAAGCAAGATGTGAGAAAAAAACTAGAAATGATCAGAGATGATGGTTTGTATGGTGTTCCCCCTGAAACTAGGGATCAATGACATGAAGGGGAATAGATTACAATTTTGAAAGAGATAAATAGTGGGATGAAGGAAAGAATGAAACAGGTGAAAGAAGGGATAGGAACATGCCCCAAGTGAATGGGGATGACAGTCGATGGGATAAAAAAATGTAAAGAAACAATATGGGGAGGACCTTGGAAACACATCAATAGGGACATAATGTAGTCCATGATGTAGGCAATGCTGAATTCCTATGGACCATGTGAGTTGGAAAAGGTCACTGTGAGATGATGTGAATCCAATGGGAATCAATTTAGATGAATGTGTAATCCGTGGGACCAATTGGTTAAAGGAAAACATCAAAAAATGTGTAAATAAATTCGATGATGGTAAAAAATAAAGGTATGACAGATGGCTAGGAAAAAAAGTGGGGAAAACTATTATGCACTATCCTTCAAGTGTGAGGAGGTGAAAATATGCATCCTAGTGGGACAAAGATGAAAGATGGCCATAATGGTGGGATTTAAGGTGAGTGATCGTGCCCCATGAAGGGACAAAAATATTGTCATGGAGCATGCTGCAAGATGTGATAAATGATGAGAAAATATAGATATTTAATTCTAAAGATGGGAAAATGAGATGTGTAGGATGGGATAAAGTGTGTTATGGGTGACTCACAAGCCTAATGTGGAGTACAAGGTAGTTTGATGAGGTGATAGGAAGAAAAATGAAAAACAAAAAATAGGGTAGGTTCGACGGTAACTCAGTAAGTCAAAAATGACTTAGATGGGTCGATCGCGACTAGGGTAAGTTGGTAGTGACTGGGGAGGCACGGCTATACAAGTGCTAATGGAAGTTGAGAAGGATCATTTAGACGACACAAATTTTGACGATTGAAAGTCTTGAGTGAGAGAGAAACTTGATTTTTTAAATGATATGGAGGCCACCGAGGGAGCGAGGAAGTGAGAATATAGAAGGAGTTCGATGCTACATGGCACGATAGGGATATAGCACGATAGGAGGCCTCAGGGTTGCACTAAGAGAGATACCTCACTATATAGTAGTGGGATAGTTTTTGTAGTTAGAGAGAGGCCTATTGGGGTGTGGAGCCTATTTTTTGGTCTTCTTGAACTAGTGTTGAAGTGTTGGAGCTCGAACGATTAAGTTTGGAGACTTCAAGAGCATTCTGCAGTCGTTTGTTGTGATGTTGCTATGTCGTCGTTGTGTTGTCATTGTTAATATGATGTTAACATGATGTGGATTGGCTGTTAATGTCAGGACTATTTTTCCAGCCGTGGGAAGTTGAAAGATCACGAATTTCAAATTTCTAGGGTCAGATTTAGGACTTCTTATGAGGATTGTAATCCTATAAATAAAAGGTGTTAGGGTATCTTGAAGATATCTTGTGTGTTCAAGAGGTCTTGAGTCTTAGTGATCAAGAGGTGATCAAGAGTGATCAAGGTTAAGAAATTGGGTGTTAATTGTGGTTTAGATGTGATTTAGCATCTTTGGAATTTTGTTGTGAGTTCATAACTGATAGAAGACTGTGGAGAGTTGAAATACTCTTGTTGATAATAAAATCTGAGCAAGTTCTTGGTGGACGTAGCCCACATTGGGCTGAACCACGTTAAATCTTGTCTTGTCTTGTTTTGTGTATTATTTATTTATGTTATTATATTTCTACATGTATACTTCTGTTATATAGTTTCCTACTGCTGTGATTTGAGGAATTGTTTCCGCATATTTGTTCTCTAATTCCTAATAAGTGGTATCAGATCTTTGGTGTTTTTTTTTCTGAAGTGGTAAATCACAGGGAAAGTTTATCTTGAGTGGGAGCTATGGCAGATGAGGGCAGATCGGAGGGTTGAGAAGTTCAATGGGAAGAACTTTAGTTTGTGGAAGATGAAAATAAAGGATTACTTATATCAGAATGGACCTCCATGTTCCTTTGGCTGGAAAAGTAAAGAAACCTACAACCATTTCATATGAGGATTGAGATTTGATGGATAGAAAGGCACTCAGGAAAATTTAGTTATGCCTTGCATCTTTAGTTGCTTTCAACATATCACAGGAGAAGACCATAGGAAGGTCTCATGAGTGCATTAGGGAAGTTATATGAAAAACCCTCTGCCTCTAATAAAATAATTTTGATGAAAAATTTATTTAATATGAATATGTCTAAGAATGGTTTTGTTGTCTGTTCATTTGAATGAATTTAATATGGTTTTTGAGTATGTTAAACTCGAGTAAAAATTGACTTTGATGATGAGGTCAGGGATTTGTTGATTGTGTAACTACTTACCAGATAGATAGGGACAACTTGGTTATGGCTATAAGTAATTCAATCTCTAATAATTCTAAGCTAAAGTTTGATGATGTAATAGGTGTGATCCTAAGCGAGGAAATGTGATGGAAGAGCACCATTGAATATTCTTCTACTTCTCTAAATGCTTTGACGGTGGAGAGCATATGGAGACAAAATAACAAAGGGAAAGGTAACCGTGGGAATTTGAATGATCGGGGGAAGGTCAAAGTACAAGATTAAGTTAGAATGTTGGCACTATGGGAAGGTTAGTCATGCTAAGAAAGATTGTTGGAATCTTCGGGATAATAAGAACAAGAAGGAGGAAACTAAAGAGGTAAATATGCTAGCTGGTGATGTTTGTCAAGATGAATTAATTCTTTCTTTAGATAACATTGTTGAATCTTGGGTATTAGATTCATGGGCATCCTTCCATGCCACCCCACATAGACATTAGTTTAATGATTTTGTTTAAGGAAATTTTGGACATGTATATCTTGGTGATTATGAACCATGCAACATAGTAGGTAAAGGTTGTGTTCGGGTGAAAATGCAGAATGGGAACACATGGCTACTTAAGGACGTCAAGCATGTGCCTAAGTTGAGGTGGAACTTGATATCAACAGGCCAGCTAGGTAGTGATGGCTGTACAGTCAATTTTACAGTATATTCTTTGAAGGTTACAAAGGGAGATCTTGTGGTTGCAAGAGGTAAGAAAAATTGTACTTTTTATTTAACCAGTGGTGCTGATTTTTGTAATTTATTTGCTGTAGATAGAGATGAAACTTTGTGGCACCAGAGATTTAGTCATATGAGTCAAAAGGGCATGCAGATTATAAAGGAAAGGTTTCCCAGATTAAAGGAGTTAGAATTAGACTTCTGTGAGGATTGTGTTTATGGAAAACATAAGCGGGTGAGATTCCTCAAGGTTGGACCTACCAGGAAGGAGAGTAAGTTGGATTTAGTGCATGCAGATGTATGGGGGCCAACTAAGGTAAAATATATCAGTGGTTCATGTTATTCTGTCACTTTCATTGATGATGCAACTAGAAAAGTTTGGGTGTATTGAATTAGAAATAAATATGATGTGTTTGAAACCTTCAAAAGATAAAAATCCTTGGTTGAGAATGAAACAGGTCTCAAGTTGAAATGCCTCAAGTTAGAAAATGGAGGGGAGTATTACAACAATGAATATATTGATTAATGTTTGGTAAATGGGATCCATAGGCACATAATGGTTCCAAATACTCCACAAGAAAATGGAGAGTGTCAGAGAGAATGAACAGAACAATCATGGAGCATGCTAGGTGCATGAGGTTACATGTGGGGCTTCTAAATCATGTTTTGGGTGGAATTAGTGAGCACCGTTGTTTATCTGATTAATAGAGGACCCTCTTTGGCTTTGGATGGAGGTATACCTAAGGAGGCTTGGTCTGGTGAGAAAATTTGATTACTCATTTCTTAGAGTGTTTGGATGTGAGGTATTTGTTCACATTTATAAAGATGATAGGAAAAAGTTAGAGGCTAAGTTTGAGAAATGCACCTTTGTTGGATATGGTGAGGATGACTTTTGGCTTCCATGTTTGGAGTCTTAACGGACAAGAAAATATTTTGGTCTAGAGATATTGTATTTAATGAAAAATTCATGTATAAAGATTAATTACAGGAACAAAAAAATGAATCAAAGAAAGAATACACAGTGTTAGAGGACATTGCAGACAACAAGGTTTCCAAGGGGGTGGTTTAGGTGCAGCATGTTACGACACAGTCTAGTTCAGGAACCTAATCATCAGGAACCCCAAAACTCCTGAGGTGAGAATGTCTTCTAGGGTAAGAAGGGAACCTGAATGATTTAATCCATCTTTGAATTATTTATTTCTCACTGATAGTTGATAGCTAGAGTGCTTTGAGGAAGCAGTGTAGGTGGATGTCAGGAAGAAGTGTGAGTAGGCCATGGATGAAGAACATAGATGTCTTATGGAAAAATAGACTTGGGATCTAGTGGAGCTACCTCGAGGGCAAGAGAACATTGTAGAACAAGTGGGTGTATAAAATTAAAGAGGAATATGGAGGTAGGAAAAGATACAAGGCCTGGTTGGTGGTCATGGGATTTTCACAAAAGAAAGGTATAGAATTTTATGAATTTTTTTCTCCTAGTTGTTAAAATGACTTCTATTAGGACTGTTCTTTGTTTAGTAGCAGTAGAAGACCTGCACTTAGAGCAGTTGAATGTTAATACTACATTCATTCATGGTGAGTTGGAGGAGGAATTGTATATGTAGTAGCCACTGGGTTATGAGGTCAAAGGGAAGGAGAGGTTAGTGTTCAAATTGAAGAAGAGATTATATGGCCTGAAACAAGCTCCATGGTAGTGGTACAAGAAGTTTGACAGTTTTATGCAGGAACAGGGTTACTCCAGGTGTCACTTAGACCATTGCGTGTACATCAAGAAGTTTCATGATGGTAGTTATATTATTCTGTGTCTTGTATGTTGATGATATGCTTGTTGCAGGGAAGAACATGTAGGGAATAAAGGTACTCAAGAAACAGCTAGGTGACTCCTTTGCTATAAAGGATTTAGGGGCAGCAAAACAAATCCTTGCTATGAGAATAACTCAGAACAGGAAGGAGAGGAAGATGGTATTATCTCAAGAAGAGTACACAAAGAATTTCTTGGAGAGGTTTAGTATGCAGGATGCTAAACCAGTTAGTAATCCTTTAGCAGGTCACTTTAAATTATCAAAGGAGTAGAATCCAAAGACTGAGGAGGATAAAATCCATATGTCTAGGATACCATACTCATCAGCAGTTGGTATCTTGATGTATGTTATGGTATGGACTAAGACTGAACATTGCCCATGCATTGGGAGCATTGAGAAGGTTTATGAGTGATACAAGCTAGAGAGCACTGGCATAGGACAGTGAAGTGGATCCTTCGGTATTTGAGAGGGACCATGGGAGCAACATTGTGTTTTGGTGGATTAGACACTACATTGCATGTGGTTATGTAGATTCAGACATGGGCTAAGAGATTTGGACAGTAGGAGGAGCATGACAGGTTATGTATTTATGGTTGGTGATACAAAGGTTAGTTGGATTTCACTGGTTATAAAAGGTTGTGGCTTTGTCAACCACAAAGGCTGAGTATGTTACTTGCCATAGAGGCAGAGTAAGGAGATGATTTGGCTACAATAGTTGCTTGATGAGTTGGGTCATAAGAAGGAAGTTGGGAGACTACACAGTGATAGTCAAAGCGCTATTAATTTAGCGAAGAACTCCACTTTTCAATCTAGGACGAAGCACATTTAGTTGAGATATCATTTCATCAGGATAGCTTCGGAAGAAGATAAGTTAAAGCTGGAAAAGATTCATACCAGCTAGAATCCTATGGATATGATTACCACGGTGGTCACAAGGGAGAAGTTAAAGTTGTGTTCAACTTTTATTGGCCTTCATGGTTGATAATGAAGGGTTAAGAAATTTACTTAGTGGAAACAGTCTCCAAGTGGGAGATTTTTGGGGTGTGGACCCTATTTTATTTTTGGTCTTCTTGAATCAGTGTTGAAGTGTTGGAGCTCGAACAGTTAAGTTTGGAGACTTTAGGAGCATTCTGTAATCATTTTTCTGTGATGTCGTTGTGTCATCATCTATGTTGCTATTAATATGTTGTTAATTAGTCGTTAACGTCAGGATATTTTTCCAGCCATTGGAAGTTGAAAGATCGTGACATTCAAACTTCTAAGGTCAGCTTTAGGACTTCTTATAAGGATTGTAATCCTCTAAATAGATGTGTTAGGGTATCTTGTAGATATCTTGAGTGTTCAAGATGTATTGAGTCTTAGTGATCAAGAGGTGATCAAGAGTGATCAAGGTTAAACAGTTGGGTGTCAATTGTGGTTTAGATGTGGTCTAGTATCTTTGAAATTATGTTGTGAGTTCATAACTGAGAGAAGACTGTTGAGAGTTGTTTTACTCTTGTTGATGATAAAATCTAAGCAAGTTCTTGGTGGATGTAGCCCACATTGGGTGAACCATGTTAAATTTTATCTTGTCTTCTTTTGTGCATTATTTATTTATTCTATTATATTTCTACAAGTATAATTCTGCTATATAGTTTCCTATTGCTATGGTTTGAGAAATTATTTTAACATATTTGTTCTCTAATTCCTAATAAGGCCTACAGGGAAAATTTTAAAGATATGTGTTCTACATCTGAGGTGAGAAGGAGCATCCCCCCACAGGGATCCTAACGGGGAGTTGGTTAGATGGATCCACTGAGCACAATGTCATTGGAACAATACCAGGTGCTAGAAGAGGAGACACACTATTTTAAGCACAATTTTACAACCATATCGTTACCTTATGTGTCATTTTATGTGAAATATATAGTAGGAGAGAGGATATTGGGTAGATCAACGTGACTAGTGGAATCTAGGGAGAATGGCTAGTGTAGAGTACCTGAGGTGGGATCTGGGTCCAATATGAAGGATTAGATGGTGGATAGGGAGGTGTACAAGTCATTGCTCCCAAGAGGGCATGGTTTGGTTCTTAAAGCATCTGATTTGTAGTTCACCACTTAGTGGGTGAACCAATGAACATTGTACAATAGATTTTGTTAACGACGAATATATTTTTTAGATAAATCCTAGTCGAGGTCCCTATCAAAGATGTATATACACATTTTGATGATATATATATATGAATCTGATGTGATTTATATGTGTTATGATGACTAGATTAGATATAGGTATGGGATTTATATGATGATGTGATGTGGAATAATTAGATGTAGATATTTATGTTAGATATAAGGACAAAGATGTAATAGAGATGAGGTGATATGACTTGGATTAGAATACATGTGATGCATTTAGAAAGGAAATGTATATGTTAGACATAAGTGAAGATGTTATATATGACTATAGGAATCATGTAATGGATATTTATGTGATGATCTTATATGATGGTTAAACTTTTGTGATTAATTGAATTTAGATATGTTGACTTATCTCCATGTGATGAATGAAGTAGATTAGGGAGGATGATTTAGATTAAAGGTAGTAGAATGGATGCAGTTTGATTTGGATATATATATTATACTTGATTGGATATAATGTGATCGAGGTTAGGTAATTACCTGGTAGATTATATGGTTGGGATGATTAGATATATATGATACGATGGTATAAAAGGGGAGCATAGTATAGGATTTGATTAGATGAAATAGATAATAGACCACTTTGAGATGATGACCCTGAATATACGAAGGACACTACACCACAGTGAGGAGGGAACACGAAAAATATTATTGTAGACCAGATTGGAGGTAAGTCCTGAAAGGGATCACGAACAAAGCAATGCACTTGCGACCCAGTGACATGTGTTAATACATAACTAACGATATTTAGTCACATTTAAGATTGTGAGGGAAAGATGGAAAGTGTTCTTATATACCTACTATAGACATAAAAAATTGATTACGATGGAGCTTATATGGGTAAGAAATGTTGTCTTAGGTGGTAATCATGGGTATATGCTCCAGCTGTGAGCAATATGGCGCAAACTGATCAATGCGGTAAGTTTTTTGTAGATGGGAAAGATGATCGATAGGGGAAAATTTCCAATGATGCTTAGTTTTTGGATTTTTCTATTTATTTTTACATTTAAAAGGCATGATCAATGTGGAATCCTTCACTACCATGATATAAGAAAGTAGCCATCCTTCGAGGGAGTAGTTTAAAATTAGGATTTTTTTGCTTTATACTTTTTTTAATTTTATTTTGATGGCATAATGCAATGCATGATAGTAGATATTCAACGGAGTATTCTATAAGGCTTTGAAAAAAAATATTTATATGAACAACTATATGGTTCAAGGGAACAATGTATTTTTTTAATAAGATAGATACGATATGAGAATCCTAAATTTTGACTTTTTTTACTTTAGGAGAGAGCTAAGGACAACCAAGTAAACCAATTGGGGAGGGGAAGATAAGATGTAAAAGAGGTACCTATAGACCATTTTCATGGTTCACGTAGGTAGATGAAAAGGTGATCGATGTAATGATTGTAGAAATATTCCTATCAAAAAGTTGGAGCTTATCCATGAGGAATACCTTGCTATGGAAAAATCCATTGTGCCGTAATTTATACGATCATAGATAGCATAGTGTCGATAGACCACATAGTTCTAGATCATTACAATGAGAGATGGAAAAGGATAATGATGGAAGGGATATCATTGCAAGTTTAACTAAAGGTACAATGGTAGGCAGGTTAATAGTATAAAGGTCACTAGTGTAAGGCATTGAGAGGTTCTGTTTCTAGTTTACCATTAAGATAAGCTAAATGATATACTAAAGACCCATACTTATGCGTGATGATGTGTGGTCTAATCTAGTTGGGACAAGACTTTCAATGTTGACTCCTTTCTAGAGTAGTGATTTTATAATTCTATTTCAAGACAAGGTTTTCAGTATTAAAGTCATTTTCTTTTATATGTTTGTTGTAAGAATGTTTGATGAGATCTTGATAGACATGGTAATGTTGGAGGGTGATTATGCCGTGATGCTTAACGAGAAATTGAACATTGGAATTGATGCTTCTGATGATATTACTCGATAGATATGAAGTCGCAGAGATAAACACGTAAGATGAGCGTTGAAATTTTAGAGGAAGAATGACTTCAAATCCGTAGATAAGAGAGAAGGGATAAGTTCTTGTATCGGTGAAGATGCTAATACAATAATCCCAAAGATAAAAAGGGATGTGAAGATGCCAATTATGTCTTGATTTGTAAATGGTTTTAGTAAGAATATTGAGTAGAATTTTTTTTAGTGGCTTTGGCTTGGCCATTAGCTTAAGGATAGTATAGAGAAGAGAATTTAAGTCAAATTGATGTTGAAAAAGTTGCACATATTCTTAAGATATTTGTTTCTAAAGGACTTTCTGTTTTCTTTGATGAGCTTATGAGGAACATCGAAATAGTAGATGATATACTAATAAACAAAGTCAACAATTTTTTTAGCTTTGGTGGATGCTAGTGGAATGGATTCCACCTATTTGGTGAAGTATTTAGTAGCGATCATGATGGAATTATGGATCTGGGAAGAACACAAATTGATAAAGACAATGAGGTTGAGGCCCCACTATGAGAAAGGCTAAATATATTGAGCCATATGTAAGGCCTAGTTTGGGATGTGGATAAGATTAGAATTATGTTGGCATCTTATAAACATTTTAATTGTGTATTCATAGTAGTCTCAATTAATGGTGGGATAATAATATCCTAGGTGAAGAATGCGCTTGGAAAAAACAAAGCCAATAAATTGTCCACTAAAGATGTCATCATGGACCTCTTTGATATAGCAGGTAGATTCATGGGTTTTAAGAAAACATTGGAGAATACCATCAAATCCATGATGTTAAAAGATGTTGCTAAGGATAACATAGAGGTTAGCACATTGAAGGAATGACATCCTATAATTTTTGGATAGGTTGGAGAGGATTTTGGATATAAAGAGATGAACAAATATTTGAGATTAATAGATGTCAGAATGGTTAGTGTCAAAATGATTGATACGAGGAAGATCATGGGTATGATATGGTTGATCAAGATGATGGAAAAAATGGATAATTTAGATTCTTTGGCTTCCCATAGGATGAGAGATGTAAGGGATTCAATAGTGTGTGTGAAACAATTGGAGGAGTAAGGGAAATTTGTAATGGTGTAATGTTTAAAGGCCTCAAGAATAAGTTCAATGGTGTCCTTTTTTTCTTAAGGACTTCATTTTTGCATTGATAGGTTCCCTTGATTTGATTAATGATAAGCTAAGAATCACCATAGATGTCAAGGATTTGAAAATGAGTATGATATTGGTTTGAAGACATAGGATGAGAGCTTCATACTCATCCATTTTGTTAGTGCATTCAACTTTGAGCTTGTAAGTGATGGGGATAGGAGTATCCCAAGGAGGAATGATAATAACGCAAGTTCCTCTCCCTTTCTGAAGCTTAGATCGATAAAAAAAAGTGTCATTATGAGGGGAGAATATATCATGATTGATGGTGTTGATAGATTTGTTAGAAATTCTCATGTGGAAGGTGATTTTTATGAAGGGGGATTGGGTAAGTTGATTAACAATAGCCTAGACCTTGATAGATTCATCAAAGATACACTCTAGCTCAAACTCAGTCATGAGAATTATCCATCAATTGATGCGATAATTATGATAAGGATTTTATTGCATGGTTTTGAGATGATTGAAGCTAGTGACAATGTATCAATTTTTTGATTAACAAGATAGTGGTGAAGCATGGAAGTGGAAAAGAAAAGAGCACAAAATAGCTTTTTCAGCTATAGTGTAGTGGGGTCTCAAAATCATGAAAGTTCTGGCTAATATAATAGAAATATTTCTCCTTCCTTTTCTCATTGCGATGTGCCAAAATGACACTTATGGTAGCATTGGCTAAGAGGCAAATATGTAGAGATATAAGGGATCCCTATCGAATGGAAGTGTGAGCAATGGTGGAGATATAATATCCTTTTTTTGATATCATCAAATTCCTACTGACAAGTGACATCCCAGTTGACCTGGGTGTATTTGTGAAAGAGATGATGAAAAGGATGGAAATGGTCAGAAAGTTATGAGATAAAGTGGTGGAATTATTGACTTCAGCCTTGGAGACTACAAATTTGCTTAATACTCGAGAGGAAGATTCATCTCGAGGATGGATTTGATTTTGGCAGGGTCAGTTCAATACCCCCAACAGAGACAATGAAGTTCCAAGGATTTTTCTAGTGAGAAAACCAAATACACACTTAGTACAATTAAGGAAAAGGAATAATTAGATAAGACATTTGAAGAGTATTTGAAGGATGGAAAGATGGTCATGTCTATGTTTAGATTTACCCAAGAGCTCATCGGCATAGCCCTCTATAGTTTTATTGATAAGGTCATGGAAGATAGTGGGCATAGCACACTCATAGGTGGATGCAACATTTTTTAAAGTGAAGGGCATGACACGTTTAACTAGAAGGTTTGCCAAGGGTTGATGAAATAAGTCTTATTTTGGTTTTTTGCTTGCGAGGATATTATAATTGTAACTAGAAAAATTGTCAATAATAGAGAGCATTTCATGGGAGGTTATTAAGTTTAATATTTGGTCAATGTTAGGAAGGGGAAATTCATCCTTCTAGCATGGTATATTTAAATCTCAAAATTCAGTATAGATGAAGAGATTTCTGGATGATTTCGCAAAGGGTATGAAGTTGGAAACCCATTACAAATATTCAATGTGTTGGATGAAGTTATTAGAAAGTAGGAATTGCAAATATTTTGTAACAAGGAGGGAAGCGTGAGGATGCATGTGAAAAAAATTCTACTTAACTAGATTAGCGTTGGAAATTGTAAGGATGTTATGGAAAACAATGGAAGGATCAAATCCTTACATGTCAAAATATGACCATGTGAAGGCCTGACTATGTTTATATAGAAAATAGATAAATTCCTCCATCTTTTGTGGATCAATAGATTGGTGAAATTTAAGGATGCGGGGCTCTTGCATAGTCTGTATATTGATATCGATGGTGGATTCCTTGAGAAGGGTGGAAGTGTCAAGAGGTATGGTATTAAGAAGATGATAATCTTCTACCCCCCATATAGGAAAGAATTTATTTTTCATTGTTGGATTGGAGAATGTTGCTAGTAGGGGAATTCCCTCTACCATGTCAGGGAAAATGAGGGGAAGGGACCCAATTTAAGTTCTAGTCTGATAAATGACCAGTCCGAGAGTGATTATGGTGGTTAAAAAAAGATATAGGAAAGGGCCACGGTGTCACCCATGTCCATGTTGTCATTGGATGGAGAAGGACTGGATGATAAATTGATGTGCATGGAATATGTAGAAGAAGGATGTGTGAGGGAGTCAGTGGTTTGTTCCTTGAAACCTAGGCCAAAATTCTCATGAAAATTATGGGATTGGTCAATGAAAAGATCATGCATGTCTTGTTTATAACATCAAAGATAAAATCCCTTCTATGCACAATAGCTGAGGTAGGTATAGGAGAAATATTTTTCATAGAGGAAATCGAATCCATTGCTATATGGTTTAGTGTGGGGTTGATTGTCGATGTGGGAGGAAGGGCGATCAATGATAGTATAGATGAGGTTGGTTTTGAGATGAGGTGAACACAAAGACATTATATCCCTCGTGTTGGATTGATTCATAGGTACTTTATCATGTCTACAAAGTTGATTACAAGAGGGAAGAGAATTGAGAGCGAGGATCGAATACTCCCCTAGAGAGAGGCGTTGTACAACATTTTTTAGAGATTCATCATTAGGTAATTTGGATACATGTATGGAATAAATAATGGATTCTTTAGAGAATGGTTCCTTCTTAGGGATGAGCACATCATTTGGATGATAGGTCATGTAATATGCCTTAAATAGAGGAATGTTAGTAGGGAGAGTATCGATTGTCCCCTAATTTTAATACTTGAGGGATTGATGGAGAGTGGATAGAACATAACACATTATATGAATCCATGGGAATCAAGGTAGGGAATTCTATTTGAACTCCCCTTGATGTTGTATAAGAATTCATGAAGGATTTTTTCACCAATGCGGCTTGGAAGGATAATTGTTCCCAATGTGGGGCCCATAACATCATTTAATGCATGGAGAATGGTGAGTGATTGAGAAATGATATATTTGTGATGTTTCATTTGTTCAAAGGTATGAGATGAGATGATATTTATGTTGTCTCTATTCTCAATCATAGAGTGGAGGATAAACGTGTAATTGATACAAATGGTGATGAAAAGAGGGAGGTCATAATCTTTAGGTAAGATGTCTAGAAATTTTGAATCATCGAAAAAAATAGTAGCAAAAGTGATTATTTTGGTTTGTAAAGGGGCAAGATTATTTTGATGAGATGGGGATGTGCTGGAAGGCCATGATAAATATTGTCAATGATTAGGGGATCTCTATATAATCTCATAAAGAGAAATATTAGTGAGAGCATGATGTAATTGTTTCACAATGATGTATTCAATAGTGTCATACTTTTGGGTTTGTGGTGATGCTATAATGAACACATTTTCCTTGGATGAAGAAGGGGATGGATTAGGATGAGCATCATTGATGCTAACACTTTAGTTATCTCATGATTTTTAGTCAAGGGCAGCGTTCATGGTTGTTTTCAACAAAAGAAATGGTTAAAATCATTCTCAATACTTAGTTTTTAATGAATCCAAATCATACAATATGTTAAATGTTATTCAGAAACAAAACCTATTAATAAACATGTGATTACTAAACATAGAATTGAAAATAGTGAAAGAAATGCAAGTATGGTAATTTAAATAAATGCTAAATAACATAAATTAGATAGACAAGAAATGATCCCTTCATGTTGTGGAGGAGTGGCCCTTTCTCCTTACCTTTCATTCAGTTTAGAATTTAAAATTACATAAGTTGATTTATCCCTGAATTGTGTACTTTATTGAAATAGAAGAATTTATTTTATAGAAAAAATAAACTGACTCTATAATTCTACTACAAATGCACTTTTATATGAAGAGCATCCCTTATAACTCTAGAAGAGGAAAAATTATTTGCAAAAAATACTGTTACTTAACTAATATATTTCTATGACAACAACTGATTGTTTGAGGAGTTATAATTGTGAAAGAACAAATATATTACATACTAAGATCCGATTCATCTTGTTAACTACACATAAAGTCCTTAATTGAATCTAGGTTGAGATGATTAATCAGATCCTAAAGATGTCAAATATTGTGCATTAAATTCCTATAAGAATGATCAATATAAGTTGTTTTGTTCATATATTCCATGACTTCAATGAATCGGGTGTTAAGTGGAGCTTGCATGATCCACATAAGATACATGATAGATTCAATGTTTTCCCATGTTTAATCCCCCTTCACACTATGTCAAATCATTTGTTGGCTTCATCAACTCATTTTCTTACCAGTTGATTCATTTACTTTCTTTGTGCAAGTCTTAAATTCCAAGTGAGTCATGTTATAGCACTCGGGTGAGTTGTGTGATCCACTATGAGTCATGTTAATGCAATGGTGAGTTCTGTGTTAGTGCATGAGTTAGTATTGCACTGGTCCATAGGTGAGTCATGTGATTGATTAAGATATGCTCTTAAAACACATTGTTAATACACATAAATATCCATTTTACACATTTCAATAAGTTGGCATAAAATTAAAATAATAAGGTTATGCACAATACTTCCTTTAAAAATATACTAAAATATTAATTACAAAATGATAATATCATCCTTAATGAAAAATGACGACATGAAAATATGGGGGCTTACATAGGAATTACAAGGGCTCATCACTCCCCAACACTTAAGGTTTGGCAGTTCCTCTTGCTATCTATTCAAATTCTCAACATTTTTTGTAAAATTATATTCATTTGATAAACCATGCCATGTGTCATCTTGAAATGTGTCACTAAACCCAAATAATTGTACTACTCTATCTCCATCTCTTTTACCTTGATTTAGGTTGATCCTAGGTGTTGTTTGATCATGGCATAGGTGTTATTACCAATGGAGGTTTGTATCTCATGCCTATCCATTTGTCCTACAAAATTTAGCATAATATTACAGATGTCCTTGGCCCTTTTTAATGACCACTGGAGGTTAGTTAGTGAGATAACTTATTTATTTTTCCAAAACTCTATAAGTAGTGCATGCCTGAGCTGAAAAGAAATAAAATTTACATTTAAGGTTGGGAGTATATTTTCTTGGAAGTCTACTACACAAGCTGCAATATTTTCCTTAAAATTGTCCACAAGTTCTAGATAATAGACCTAGGACTGATATCTCTTAAATAATATGATTAGATCTAAGATAGCCTGCCTCACTAAGAGGGCTACATTGGCTTCTTATTCTACATATTCCCCTCTTTTATCTCTCCATATAGATTTTTTCTTGAGGGTTCAAACAAAATTCCATAACTGCACTTCTCTAACATACAATTTAATTGGAATTTCCACTTGCTTAGGGAGAAGAAATTTATGGACATGGAACTCACATTATAATTTTTTTACAAATATGTAATCTGTTATGTATGCCCCAACAAATTGTTTTTCATGATAAAATTATATAGACTCCATGGAATAGACTCTTGAAATTTGGAACTTGAAGAATTGCTCCCTCAGAAATAATGCATAAATTTTTTAAGGTGCCTTGCAAGAAAGGGATTGGTCATATAACCTATAGATGTGAAGCATATTGTCTTGAAGTAGCTTCTTTTCTTATCTCATCATCTTATTATATTCTGATACTCCTTTGAGGTTGTAATACTAATGCATCCATTTTAACATACCCTTCAACATAATGATGTGGGGGAATATAAAGTATCTTTGAGTTAGTTGATTAATAGTTTGTACAGGCTCTATTTCCTTCCTTTCACCTTGTGAGAGAAAAAATTTTTGTGGTCAATGATTTAGTTCTAGACTGAAGGAACTGAATAATATTTTCTTTATCCTCTATATTATTCTAAATTTGTGAGATTACCTCTTTTTTTATCTCTATGGAAAGTTTGAGATGTTTAATTTTTTGTTCTTTTTCTTCCTCTCTCTGAGCTCGAAACTTACATGTCTAGTTTTAAAAAGATGTTGTCAATGGTAAGATCTATGTTGATCCTATTAGAGATCATATTAGACCTTAGAAGTAGACAATGATTGGGGAATCATTATATCTGAAGCAGCAGGTGAACTAGTTTAACCTTCAAACATGGGTGTTTTCCTTTTTTCCTGAGTGGATGAGTCTTCAATTATGATTGGCATTTTATCAATCTCCATCTTAGAAACATGTCCTGGAGGTGACATAGAGTGAAGTGGAGAAGAAGGAGGTATATGTTGTAGGGATTGCATGATTGTGCATACATATTGTTCCTCACATGAAGATACATTTATTGTTGTATGTTCATCAATGGTTTTGGTAAGACCTAATGACCTAAGAAATTTTCTTGGCCTCTTTAAGGTAGAGGACCTTGTTTCAAGAACCATAGTAGGTTCAATTGCATAATTATTCTGAAATTTAACCAATTTTTTAAGCCCATGTTGTTTCTCAATGAAATGGTTCTTGTAGATGATGTGGTCGGATTTTTGTAGAAGCAGAGGAAAAAATTCAAATAAAAACTGGGGACAATTACCCTTATTTTTTTTCTTTTCCCTGACTGTGGTGTAGATGAATGATGATTCTTTAAAAAGTGCCTAAAATAACCTCATACTGACCATCACATGTAAAGTACTCAATCACCCATTTATCTACATTTTCACATGGGTCAAGAAAAGTACCCCTTTTATGCCCTTAGCCTTTCCCTTATTGTAAATAACCAACTCTAATTTCTCTTTATTTCAAATATAAAAATGTTTAAATATTTTAAAGTATGGGGTCTTAAAATTAACAAGTTTCCCTTCCTCTGGAATGCCAAAAATGTCATTAATTATGGAAGGGTTGAACAATATTTTATTACCTTTCAATTTTGAATATCCTTCATCCATGTTCATTGCTAACTCTTGTTTCTTATTTTTGTTAAAGTCCTCATATGGTAGCATAAATTCTAACCACCCTTCTTTCTCAAAAAAATCTAATGATTTCCTATTAGTGATAAATTCAACCGAGCTGGTTATTTCATGACGGAGCTGAATTCCCATGGCTAATAATTGAAACAAGAAAATTTTATGGCCCAAGAAGGAAAAGAGACAAGAATGGGAATCTAGGAGTAATGACGCAGTAATGAAAACTATGATAGGATGAGAGTGGGACTGGTGGTGGTGCAGGAATAGAGAAAAAAGTTAGAAAATGGGGACAAAAAAGGGGGAAACATTTTTATATGAAAATGACACAAATTAGATAAAGGTTAACCAATTGTGATGAGAAAGATTCAGGGTGGAGAGTAATTCAGCTTGTGGGAGGGATTAATTTGGAATGGGTGTCATATTTATTAAGGCATGGTGTGTGTGGAATCATTTTGGAAAAGGTGGAGTCATCATTTCACACAAGCATAGTAATTATCACCTCATAATTAATTTTTTTAAATATTTAAAAGAGAAATTGTGGCACATACCCTGTCAGTAATCATTTATCAAATCTGGTAAGTAGTACTTAATTTTCCTTTTTCAATCTCCACATGTTGTCATATTTATTGATTGCATGATTCAAGGGGGGTGACGACGATTGCTATTTTTTCAGCCACCTACATTTATTTATTTTCTATTTTTAAAAAGTAATGACCATTATTTTTGGTTTTAAATTAATACTTCATAGGAAAATGAATGCTATCTCTCATTTTCAATGATATCCAGTTTATTCTTACTGAGGATTGATTTCTCCCGAAATTGAATTTGAGAAAGTAAATTTTTCCAAACAGTTAAGAGCTACATTTTCTTGTAGCACCTTTTTAAATCCCTCTTTAGATGTTGGCTTTCGTATAGCCTCAACCTACGGCCATTAACCAACATTAATTTTCTTTCACCATCAACAAGAATTAGTTATACTATTATATTGTTGAATACTTCCTTGATCTAGTATGGACCAATTGATCTTGTTTGTAATTTCCCTTTAAAGTCTTTCAAATAGAAGAGCCCAGTATCCTTTTTGAAACTTCCTCTTATTGAGGTGACTATCATGCAACACATGTATTTAACCTTGGATGAGTTATGTTTGATGAAGTGATTGCAATCTCATCACATCTAACTCATTTAGTTTAATAATCCTTTCTTGTTGTGCTTTTAATAAATAAATTCCAACTTTAACAATTGTTATTAAGGTATGGATTTAAAATTCTATAGGAGAGTTTGGTTTCTTTGCATAGACCGGATCATAAGGGTAAATCATGTGGTTTTCTTCCAACTAGTGTTGTAGGCCCAAACTACTTCAGGTAACTTCTGAACTTGATTTTTTCCTTGAAATATCCACTGTCTTAGTTAGGATATTTTCCAATTCTTTGTTAATGACTTCCACTTAACCATTGGAATGTGGGTGATATGTTGATGATTTACTATTCCTTAGCTGATATGTTTTCAAAAAGGAACTGATTACTCCTGACATGAACTGTGGTCCTTGGTATGAAACAATAGATATAGGTGATCAAAACTACTGGAAGATGTGTGTAAGAAGTCAAAAACTTTATCATCTCTTTCATATTGCAGAGCTTACACCTCAATCCATTTTGTAACATAGTCTATAGAAACCAAGATGTACTCCTTCCCTTGATAATATCGATCAATTGGTCCAATGAAATCCAATCCCCACTTCTTAAAAGGATCCAACATAACCCAAGGTTAGAGTGGCATATCAGATGTAAATTTTGGCTTTCCCATCCTTTGACATTGATCACATTTTTTCTACTTACTTTTTAACATATTTATGCAAATAAGGCCAATAGTAACCTGTTGGCATGTTGCAGTATAGGTGTTGTGATTGATGCAAAACCTAATTAGTGACAAATCGGAAGATGTAGTGGAGTAATATGATGCTCATTTTTATGGTGAAATGAACATTCATGGTGTTTCATGGTCATGTGGGAACCATTTTAGGTTTGCATGATAAGTATTTTGCATGTTATGTCAGTTTTGATGAAACAGTGTCAAGAACAAGGTCATTTCCAACTCGAATAGGATCTTCTGATGCTCACCCAGAATTATGTGATTTTCATTGGACATTTTCTCTTTCATGGATTTTTATAAATTGATTATATAAGGTTTCAAAATATAATGAGTTCATTTCATCATCACATTTCTCTGAACGAATGTTAATAAGGTAAACTATTGTTTATGAGTTTTAAACCCTAACTCAAAAGAAGTACGAGAGATAATGCTCATAAGTGGCCATAATTTATTTCTAGTGCATTTATGAGGATTGAATCATATATAGTACTCCTCTGGGTTTCTAGAAATATATGGTAGAGGTTGTGGTGATGACTGTACCCCAGTCAAATAGCTTCGTTTCTAAAGATGTTTAATTTGGGAGAAGGTTTTCCAAAGGAGATACAAACTAAATTATCATTATGGTGAGTATGTGAGATTTTTATTTAAATTTCATAATGGTTTAAGGTCATGTTGATACAGTTAAATGGTCAAGTATGTTTCATTTGTGTTGACTGATCAAAGTAGAGTTTTGGGGAAATTTCAGGAAGTTTTCAGAGATAAGCCTTGTTGAAGACCTTCCATATAGCGTTGGAAGGATTTACAATATGTTATGGAAAGGTAATTAAGATATATTTTCAGTGGTGTAATTTTTGTCTTATGATGAGTTTATTGGATGAAGTTTCTAGGTCAATTAGTGGACAAGAAGGTTTCTTTCTTTTGAGGACAATTTATTTTACTGAGAGATTGAGTTGTTTAGTGCTTGAAATGGATTGGTTGATGTTTGATATTACCTGAAAAGTGAAGAGGGATGAATTTGGAATCAAATGAATCAATGTTTAGGTCTTGAAATTTTCATAAAGGGTGAAAAATTGTTGCATTTGTAAAAATATGTTTTAGGTAGCTTGATTTGGTGAAGGCAAACATTGATGTGGTCTTAGTATATGGTTGTTTCTTGAGATATAACTTAATTATATGTCTTGTAAAGATCTTGGTATTTCCATTTAGTTTTTATATGCCATGTTTGAGTTCATCTTTAGGGGTATTGAGGCCCAAAAGTAAAAAAAAAGTGTTTGAAATAGGTGTTTTGTGAAGGTAATGAGTCAGTGGGCCCATTAAATGAAATAATTTGATTGGTTAAAATAAATTACAAACATGGAAATTTTTTAAATGTAATATTACTCATGTGTGGTTATTTTTTATATCTTGAATAAAAATAGTTTTGGTGTTAGAGGATTTTTCTCATTCCACTGGTAAGGTTTTGAGGATTGTTTGTGCATGGATGAAGGTTTTTGGCATGGCCAACCTATATGGGTCAATTATGAATTTTATAGTTATTCTTATGGATTTTTTTATGTTTTTATGTTTGGGATAAAGTAAGGAAAATGACCTATTTATGTTTGGGATAAAGTAAGGAAAATGACCTATTTTGAATTCGAATCAATAAAATGTTATAAAAGTGATGTTTTGGGTGCAAAGTTGTCTATATTTTGGAAATCCTCTTATCTTCTTTAAAGAAACCTTGCTGCAAATAAAAACCCCATGGGCCTAACAAAATACACCTAGAATTCAAAAATAGGTTAGGTGGTTGTATTTTTTGAGGTGGATTTGAGAAAAGTAAACGATGGTGAAGTTTCCTTGATGACAATTTGATGAAGGAGGGAAGAATTGGTGTCATGTGTTTGAGTGTTAATTTTAGAGCATGTTGATGTCATTACAAGGTCTTTGAAGTATATTCAGGTATGATAATGAGTTGAAGTCATTCTCATATAGGAATATATTCTTGTGTATTCAAAATACAAATTTTATTGTATCTTGTTACCGTCAATTGTTTTGATCTTATTTGAATATCTATAAAGAAAGGTTTTGTGTATATCTTGTGACCCTTGCTTTGAGTATGTTTCATGGTGAAGTATATATGATTGCGATAAAAAATTGATATATTTGTTTCAGGAGGATGTGTTTTTTATGTTATAAATATAAATTTAAAGGTTTTATGAGGGGTTGATTCACCCCCTCTTAGTCCATTGTCACTTCCAACCATTGGTATTAGAGCATGCCCTTAAAAGAAGCCTAACAAGCTAGAGGGAGATATTTTGAGAAAATGATAATTAATTTGGATTACTTGTGGTATGATGTAGATATTTGTAAAGAGAATTTGGATACATTGTGTGAATCTCATGAGGAAGTCATCAAGGTTATAAAGGCTCAAATTGAGGATGCCCTAGCCGAGTTGAAGATAAAGAGGGAAGAGTGTCTCAAACATGAGGTTGAGAAAGAGGATTTGAAGAAAGATTTCACTACCATTACAAGAAAGGTATCATATTTTCATGAAATTTTGGATGGTTTGTATAAGATATTAATAAAACAAAAGGTATATGGTGATAGGACAAGTCTAGGCTTCAAGGAGGGTTCAATCAAATCAGATAAAAATGAGGAAGAACCAAGTCAAGGATGTAATGATAGGAGAAATTCAAGCATGGGAGATAATTTAAAACATAAATCTCATGTAATATCATCTATCAGACAACCAAATGCATATAGGTATGGAGTTTTTCAAGGTAACTGCTATAAATGTGGTGTTTATGGGAATAGAGCTAGTATGTGCATTCTTAAGGTTGAGAAGAAGGATGAATGCAAATGAAAATTTTAGAGGAATAATTATAAAGGAGAAAATGAAGAGGAATTTCAAGACAAGAAGGAGTAAAAGGTAGGTCATGGATATGGTGCATAATGTTACCTTTTCCATGTAAAAGGACATCTTGTAAAGTATTGGAAGAATGGAAAATCAAACACTAGAACGTATAACACTTATTTCGATAAATCTCAGCTTATTCTAGTCTTAGCTCATCTAAAAAATATAGCCAATATTGGAATCCAATATTACTATTTTTAGATTCCAAAATGTTAAATATTGGAATTATCTGCACTCCAAAATAAAAAATATTAGATTCCAATATTGCATATATTAGAATCCAAAATCACATATATTAGAATCCAAACTCACATATATTGGAATCTAAAAATCAAAATATTGGAATCCATTAATTATCCTTTTGGATTCCAATATACCTAATCACGAATTAAATTTATGAATCTGTGAAAAAATGTTTTAAGAATTTAGGGAATGTAGCATTGATTTAAGAAATAATGCCTAACGGCCACATGCCTGTATAGAACATATACATGTCTATTTTATAATGGCTAGCAGACGCCAGGATTAATGTTTTCTTTGGAATAATTCTCATATCAATTTTAAGATGTTTTAAAGATTATACTATGAAAAATTGAATATTTAAATCCGCATTGGCGAAGTGACCTCTAGGCTAATGTCATTCATGAGATGTGAGACAATTCTAGATTCAATTACTATGGTGCGATTGAACCTAGGGGAAACTAGAGAATTTCCGAAGATGTTTTCAAGAAACTTAAAGAGGGCAATTATTTAATTTAGGAGAATGTAATTAACTGTTAAACCATTATCGATAAGTTTTGGTATTTAAAGTTAGATATCAAATTAACTTCATTTATTGTGGTGTGATTAAACCTTAGTGCAACCAGAGAATTTATGAAGATGTTATGAAGAAATTAATAGAGGGTGACAATCCAGAGTAGGAGATTGTAATTTATTATAAAACCATACTAGATATAGTTTTATATTTAAATTTAGATATAAAATTAATTGTAAGATACATGGGAAAAAAAATTTCATATTCAAATATGGATATGAACTCATTTAAAATTAACTATAAAACTATCCAAGATATACTTTAGTATTTAAATATAACTATGAAATAAATTGATATACCTATACTAAAGGTAGAATTAGAGTAAAAAATTTGAGGAATAATTTTAATTTATAATGTAACACTATTACCAAAGATGGTTTTCCAAATAAACAATACAAAAAATAGTAAAGATCCTTTAAAAAAATCTCCCTATAAAATTTTTTGTGATCTAAAATAATCTTGAACATATTCGACATTCATTAATGTTTGCAACATAGGCCACAACACATCCAAATAGCATTTTTCTTCTGACTTATAATCTATCTTAAATGTTTGTGCAATTATGTAGTTCGCAACATTGTTGAACTTGTTTTTTTCTAAAGAGTCATCTACAAACCTGTATTTTGACAATTGTACGATGCATTAAATCATGATAAAATGGAGTTAAGATTCTTGAGATATAATTTGGGATCCCAATTACCTTCATAATTAGAGTGTTTGGTCTCAACGTAATCTTCCTTTGTAAATATGAACTCGAAGCTTGCAACCTTCAAGCCAATGTTTTAAAGGAATTAAGGCATCATGTCCTCAACATTTGACTTTCTCATCGATGTTGAAATGTTTTTTACACTATTGCAAAAAATCTTTCACATTAGGTCTAAGAAAATAAATTTTTTTGAGCTCGATGCCACCAAACATTTTTAACTATTTAAATGTCGAATCAGCCTTATGGAGGGTGTGTTTTAAAACATCGTTTATATCAAATATGATCAGTTTCATGTTGCATGTGTTCATATCTAAAAATGAAAAAACAAAATCAAATGGTTGAGTGTGGTGAATCACTTGAAAAATATAAAACAAGTCCCTTTCAATATTGTTATATAAAAAATAAAAATGGTTTGTACTTGGTGACAAAGATAAAAAATCTAAGGGCGTTCCTCATTTCATATTGTTATACTAGGAATATTTTTGTGTACATTATTTATTTCAATAGAATGTAATATTTCAATGTGACGAGTCTTTAAATACCATATTGTAATTATTTCATTCCATTGGAAAGTGGTATACATTTTCTATTATCGAAGAAAAACCTAGTATTTAAGCATGCTCAGAATTAATTTATGAATACATATTTCATTAATAAAAACTACTCAAATATTTGTTACGATAAATATTTTATGTTAATTCACATTTACAAACTAAACACTCATAATGTGAACTTATAATAAGGGAAACTTTAAATTCTCCTAACTTATAATCGTAAAATCTTAGCATACAAAATAGTTACGCAGAATCATCACAAAAACATATGAATGTATTTTATTTACAATGTTAAGTTATATCATCATATTAACATTTTGAAATGCAAAATTTTTATTTATCATTTACTCAATCCAAATGTTTGATTCCCTCTACCACATTCAGTCCCCTTTGACACTATTAGTTATAAGTCTTTGTACAAATCGGTCATCAACCACATATCATTTGAACAATTTTCTCCTATGCTTGTCATCCCAACCATAAAATTTTCTGGAGGGTCTCCCTTTGCATCTAATGTAATACACATCTTGTCTCGAGAACTATAGGGAACATCAATTCTAATCCAAACCTTTTCTTTATATTTTACTGCAATTCCATTGACTATACTGTAATTTTCTTTTCCTCAGGTGAGTAATTGATTCAAGTCAACTGATAATGTTTTATTGAAGGCCTTTGTCAACTTTTCAACATTAGTAAAAGTTATTTCTTTTGAATAAAATTCCATTTCAAATTTTATTGATAATGAATTTATAAATTCTTTCAAGCCACCTCACATGTTGATAGTGTCCTTGTTTAACATCAAGGTCATCTCCTTAAATGATGATTATTTTCTCTCATAAGGCAAGCCTTCCAAATCTAAAATAAGAAATTAATTCTTGTGGCTAACTACAGGGAAGTAAATAATTTTTTTTAATCGGTCTCATACCAATTCTAACCGATGGAAATAATCAACATTTTAGCTTGGAACTACCACTTACCGATGGGTATTACTTGTAGGATTGCATCTTCTTTACCCATAGCTATATCCTTTGATGCAAGATTTGTTTCAAACAAACATCAATATATTCATAATATAAATATTTATATGGAAAATGAAAATTTATTTGATAAAAACATAGTGATCTATGTTGTAAAATGGTAAATTCAATATTAGCACTTTTAGGTAGCTACCACTTACTAACTGATATTTCAGCTTGTCTTGCATAGACCTTACTAGCTGCTTGATTTGTTTATGCAACATGTATTGCAAACAAAACTAATCAATTCATAATAAATTTCACACTATGGCAAATGAAAGAATAATTAAAAAGCATACTACTCTCCATGGTAATATGGTAAGTAATGATCAAAATGTTCTATCGTTTCTTAATGAATTTTAGCGGTGACCAGGGTTTGTTTATATCTGTTGATCCACCCATTGCGAGATAACAATTATGAGATATTAATGTGGATTAGGGACCACTAGGATATGCCATCATTGTTTGGACTAAACATCTATTATAATCTTTTAATCATTATGTCGATACTAATGGTTTATGCAGACAACCAACAACCTGGTAACTAAAAACTATGTAGCATTGGATGCCACCATGAACTTTTAAAATAGGTTATTTGGTAATTCCTTATTTGTAAAATTTTTCTCTTCTAGAATTAGTTCATATCATTTTCTATAACTTTTTGATCCTTATAAATGGTTATGTGTAAACATATGCATGGCTAACATACTTGGTTTTGACTACATATTCGTGTTGGTTACCATCACGCACTCCATTGTTACTTTCTCTGGTTGTTGGTTGTTTGCATAAACCATTAAATGTCTTATAAATTTGTGGGTCTTAGTAGTGATTCTTATTTATAAATGCACATGATTAACATATCAGGATTTGATTGCATATTCGTGCATGACGTGGTTGAGGATTCCTCGTCTGTCAGCAGACCTGGTGAACATAGAGTATTGTAAAAAAAATGAAATAATGACAATTGAAAATATATCTCATTAAACATATTTATAAAATGATTGAGGGTAAATCACCATTTTGAGTTGGTTGTGTAGCATTAAGTTGAGAGGTTTGTACATCAAATCCTATTTTTTGTTGGTTTTTCTTTGTAAATAATAAATGTGTAAGTACATTTTTCCAGTTGAAATACATTTAACATAATTAAATGTTTGAGTTGTATTCTGGTACAAACCTTTCTTCATAAGAGAATATTACTATTTTAAAAACATTTCCTGACTTTGTCTCAACAATAAAAACAAAAGATAGATTAGATTCAACTAATGCATGCAGTGTGAAACTACTGTTGTAAAGCACTAATAATAAATAATTATGGCAATAGCATCGAGTGAACATATCATCCTAGAACTCATATGATCACTCACAAGGAAAAGGATGGTTGTTTTCTTTTAGGCCAATTTATCTTGTAGTTATCAATTGTTGTGGCATTTTTTTCATCCAATCCCTAGTGACTTCTTCTCTTTTATCATTGTTATCATGGTGGTTGTGCACTCTAGTTATTGTATAAATAATACATAAAAATTTTAAATTTTCTATTGCCATCATAGAGTCTGTAGCATCTATCCAGAATCATTTTTCCACTGTCTTTAACATTTTCCATGTATTTATTTACTTTTTCTATCATATTTTTTAATATTCTATTGGTATGAGAAAAATAATAATAAAATCTAGCACACTGGTTACAATAACTGTTAGCATATCAATTATTACTTTAGAAGAAATATCACTGGACAAATTGGAAAAATCAACTGTAACACATTGTACATTTAAAGGAATGGTGGTAGGAATAGTTGATAGAGTTGAAGGAAATTGTAACGGCTATGCACATTGACAAGTAAATTGTTTTGTATCCTCCATCCTTACAGTTAGATTTTCTTCCACTGAAATCACATAGTTGTCTAATCTTGTTTGAGCCTTGATGTGAAGAACTTCTTTTTCCACCTAGTCCTTTTTCATTTAGCTTTTTTTCCCCCATGTGGGTATAATATTTTATCTTTCCTTTTCTCTCTCCACCCAATAGTACAAAGAACTAGAGGTAGTGAGATTCATGCAATTTAATTATTTTAATTACATTGAATTCACTGTCGGATGTCAATAGATCACTTTCTAGATGTTTTTCTTTAAAATATTGTTGAATTTTTCCTCTCAATTTTTGTCTCCTTTTATTCTCCAGTAGTAAGAATCAATTGTCTTTGCTCTTACACCTACCTAAACAGGTCTAGTTAACCAGACATCCCCGTATTGTACTTTTTTTGCTAGTACTAATAGTTCTTCGTCATTCATTCGTCTAGTAGCTTTGAATGAATTGGTTGTGAGTTTTTCCAATGAATTAGGCTGAAAGTTATCCTGATTATATTCAATAGGTGAACAAGAAATGTCACCATATCTAAACAATTAAATGATGTAGGTCCATTTAGTCCATTTGTTGTATAAATTTTCAGTTTTGTTAGTTTTGAAAATCAAAAGGCATTGATTCTAAAAGTTATACATTCAAAGGATAATCATATGTTTTATATTTTTATATAAGGAAGATAAATGTAAATAAAAAATGAAATAAAATTAAAACACATAACCTTCCATTGTTATGATTTTTTTTCTTTCAATCCAAGATGTTGAGGACATCCAAGTGATTACAAACCTGATCTAACTTTGTACACAAAATCAATGAACTTGGTTTTATCCAAGTTATGTTCACTTCAGTCTATTTTTTTTCAAATATTAGTAATGGATTCGTTATTTTAATTTTAAAAAAAATGCAATCCCTTCAAAACTGTAGACTGTTATGTAAGGACTTATAAGTATCTGAGCCTAAAATCATTTTTTGTGCACACATTGCATGTTGGCCGTCAATTATATAAAATTTAACGTCATCCCTTTCTAAGTATTTTGGATCTTGGAAATCCACAACCTTATTCATAGACACCAAGAAGGGAAGAAGAATTGTGTCCATCTATGTATGAATACCATTTATCAACATAAAGTGCACAAGAAGTTCAACATTCTCATCATATAAATGATGATATTGATACTCTGGAGGTGGTACATGGAAACTTGAAACATTGATTGAAAATACTTCACCATTAAATTTTTTTTAATGAAACAGCTGAATAGTTGAAGGTACTTTTTTTCCTGAATATAGTGGTTGTGCTCTTCAGTAATGCAGCTGATTTAGTATTCTTTTTCAACCCCTGCAACTTTGATCTTGATAGATCAATCTCCAATTTTGCCAAATATGTTCGTCTCAGCATAGTAAACAAATTGGCATGTTTAGGTGGTGAAATTAGACCTTTTTTATTTAAAAAATGCTAAATGAAAGAGGTTGGTGTCAACTCTATACAATTTTTTGAGAACTTCAAGCTTGCCACTTTGAATGTCTTCTACATTTGAATAGCTAGTTTTGTCATTATCTACTAATAACCCCAAATCCCAACCATATATTGAATAGGAACATTTTGTTTTTTCTTTTGAGGCCTTCATTTCCTATTTATTATATAAAGAAACATCCAAATCCATATCTAGAATAAGACACTTATTATTTTCATAGTCAATATGTCCAATTCGAACACGTAGTGTACTCGAATTTACAACTACTTACTATATAACCATACCAACTTCCTCATGTTCGTCACCTATAACAAAAAACAACCACATGTCGACGTAGTGGTTTTTCAGACTCATGGATTCAAACAAACCATTCCTCATCTATTTTCTTCCAGCACTTAGCACCTTCAATGAATGGAATTACCGAGAATGGAGTTTAAACATTGTAAGACATTTTACATGCATTTGGATTAGAATATATTAATATTTTTTAGATAAGATAAAAAGAGTTTGGTTTTCAAATGGGGACCAAAAAATCTCCTTTAAAAAAAGATGCTAGTTTCAGAAAAAAAACCATTAAAGATCCATGGAGGCTAAGTAAACAATACTTGATGAAAGACCATCACAATACAAAGCCAGACTTCAAAAAACTCTGCATATTATCTAGTACAATTTTTGACAAAAAATTACAAAAGAGACATCAACAGAAACAAAAGAAGAAGGTCAGCCAAAGGCTAGAAATTAGTTATAATATTAATATTACTTCACATATGGAGTAATTTGTTTTCACAATATATGGTAATGAATGTAAGTATTAGTGTTTGTGATCACCAATCTCGGTAGTACATTAATGTTTATCATTTGAGATTAATCAACGTAATGCTTAACGAGTGCTAGGTTTCGACAAGACATGATATCTATCCTTCAAATGGTTACTTTAAATCATATTTTGTGGATCACATCATTAATAACAGAAACTATCCAAAATTGTTCTTGATAATTAACATGCAACATATTTTGGAAGGTTTGTCCATTGTTTGAAAACCATCCACATTATATAGATAGCATGAAAGGAATGTTTGCAAATAGAGATGTCAATGAGAGATAGGATTTAAGTAGACATTTTGTTGGTCTAAAAATCTGTCGAAGGGTAGATCTATGGATAGACGAGCCAATAGTGTGTGGGACATAGCCCCTCTTTGAGACAACAAAGTGAAACTGGTTTATTACTATTCTACTAGCAGGAATCTGTGCAAGTCCTACAGTATTCTACCTTCAGGGGTTTGGGATCTCATCCCAGTTGGGGTATTTTCGACTGTGAGTAGAAAGGAATGAGAGGAAGAGAGGAGATAGGATAGTTCTGAAGGGAGAAAAGAAATGAATTCCAAAGTAGAAAGGTTAGAGGGTTTATGTTTTGGTACTGGTAGTAAACAGAGCCAAACCTACTTGCATAAATGAACAAAGCAATACTAATGAGCAAATGACAAAAAAGTAGAGATAGATCTAATAGAATAAACACATAGATCTGACATAAGAAAGGTCTGATGCACATAACACATGTATTCAGCACAAAGTCTCAATATTTGTATTAATGTTTTCTTCTGTTACAAAAAGTACAAAGCCTTTTCTTCTCACTTCTATTTTTCATTTAAAAAATGTCCACCCCCTGAATGCAACAAGTATTCAAGTATATATAGAAGGAGAAGGAGGAAGAAGGAAAAAAGAAACCAATGACTAATTACAAAGTATTTACAAAAATATCTAAAAGTCAACTGTTGACTTTGGGGCAACTTGGTGGATAACAACATCCCATGGTGCAACATGGATGATGTCATCATTTGTGTCAACATACTTTTAAATATTACAAAAATGGAAAGAAAGCCAAGAGGAGGAAGGCTATTCATCGTCATCCTGTGGCTAGAAAGGAGTATCCTACTTCTGCTTAGGAGAGGAAATGTGGAATTGAGCCTAGTACTCGATGAATTTACTAATGATCGGTTGGAGTTGATCCTGGGTAGGACCCTTGGTGTGATTACCGATGACTTCACAAGTCTCCCATTCATCTCTGAGCTTTTCTGGGAGTTTGAAGTACTCATTTCCTGCCTCCATCAGGTAACCCATGAAGTCGCCGGCAAACCAGAAGGTTGTTGATGGATTCCGCGTCAAAAGTAGCTTCTAGCCCTAACCCTTGCGAGATGATCTCTTTGAAGAGCCGAATGGTTTCATCTACCTTCCTCAAGGCATATGATGGAGTGAGAAAGCCCGAAGACATTCTTAGGAGAATTTTCTCCATTTGATGCATTACATCCAGGGCTTCCTCCTTAACTTTGTCAATCTTCTCCAAGACGAACTCCATTTGATCGACCCGATAATCCAAAGTAGAAAGGACTTTGTTGGGTGCCTACGGGTGATCAAAGATGCTGAATTTCACTAAGTCGTCGACTGGGAAGTCGAGCATCTTTTGGAAAGTCTTGTGTTGTAACTTGGCATGGTCCAACTCTTCAGATATAGGCCCTGCAATTACCTGGAGCTCCTTGTTAGCCTGACCAATATTCTAATATAGCTCAGTGAACTTCACGATTACTTCCTCACTATATTTGAGGATTTGGTCTTTTTAGGCGGATACCGCCATGCCTTGTTTGCCAATCTTGGCATATTCGTTTATCTTATCCTGACTAAGGGCCTCAAGAGTTTCAGTGGCAGTTGTAGGAGGTGCACTGCCCATTTTCTGTAGGGCTTGGAGAAGATGTTTGTTTTGTTCTTTTAGTATCCTCTTCTCTTCCTTTGCTTCCTGAAGCTTCTTGCAAAGGGCATCCACAACAGATAAGGCCTCCCTTTGTAGGCTCTCAAAGGGCGTTCCCATTGTGACCTGTGTCACGGTGTAATCTGTAGGAGACAGATCATTTTTATCCTTTGTGGGATTAGGGTACGCGATCTCCATTACTCTTTCTCCTGACGCACTTTGAGAGAAGCAGGTTATTGGCTTTTGCTTCTTAGCTCCTTTTTTTGGAATGATAGAGAAGTCCATAGGTGTAATGGGGACTTTCCTCTTGTGTTGGCTCAGGTGCTGGGAGATCCATTCTGGACTTAAGGGAGTGGGACCAATGGGAGAAGAGGGAACAGTGGCAGAAGAAGGGGTGGCTACAGTGAACTCGGGGAAATGGGTAGAGACGCTTGGTGGTGGCATTGATAAAGAAGCCGAATCTCCAATGCTCACAGGGGTAAGAGTCACTGTAGGAGAGGAAACCATGGGGGTGGAAGGGATTTGAGAGATGAGGGAAGAAATACTGGGGGACAACTCCGCGAGGGAAGAGAAGATGGAGAAAGAGGAAGGGGGAATAGTAGAATATGGGGGAGAAGACACAACCAGAGGAGTGGTTGCTTGAGTGATGTGAGGAGGAGAAGGAGGAGTGGGAGATGGGATGGAGGGAACTTTAGCATTTTGCAGTAGTGACAACATCCGGAGTGGATGTGCCCATTAGAACACTTACCGCCTGCTCTTTCTCTAGAGATACCAAGGTTACAACCTGTTCTTGGGTGGCGGAAGGAGGAATCTCGGGAGCTTGCTCTTGAGTAGCACTTGATTCCCCTTCCTTGTCTTTCCCTTTTCCATTTGGCAAATGCTTCAGCCTGGAAGGCGCATTACCTAAGGGAGACATGGTGAAGTCTACCCCAAGGTAGATGAGACCGTTATACCTGCACCAATGTTTCGTGTGCTGCAGAGTGCCTTTGACCCTTTCCTCAATAGTCTGAGGTTCCCTTTTTCTATCTATTTTGACAAATGGACAGTTTTTCCCATCTGTGTCTAGATAGAACTGATCAACTTCTTGATCAGTCATTTGGAAACCTTTCGGGACAATGGCCACACGATACTGGATGATCTCTGTTAAGGCCAGGTGGGAGTGGTCTTTCCTCCTGAGCTCAACCTCATGATACAGGTTGATGTATATATCCTCGATATGTGGGATGTGGATCAAATCGAGCTATGTCTTTGGGAGGTAATTGTGTGGATTAAAGGTCAGCCTCACCAGGAAATTTTTCTTCAGGTTGAGTAGCTCCAATTCTGTAAACATTTCCCTGGCCTTAGTGTGAGAAATGCAAGTGTACCTGCCCACTGTGAGGGGGAATGGAGTTCCACCCTTCTTTCTTTTTAGGAACTTCTCATGATATGTGATGAGCTATCTGGACAGCTCCAATAGGATCAACTTAGGGCCTGCATATCTTGGTAACTTGGTGGGCTCCCCCAAGAAGTTAGCGGCTCTCAGATAAGTGAAAGTGAGGAATTACGTAAATAACGCCCCCCACTTCTCTGTTGCAGTTACTATGCTCTTGGTCATCCGACCATGAGTCATATTATGCCTCAATAGGTAGATGATGCCATAGAAGAAGGCATCACTGATCTTGCTGAACTGTGGTATGTTGTTTTCCAGTCTCAACTCTAGATAATATTCATATATTTTCATTTGGGGCCACACCCTGCATCAGCTCAATGCCGGATAATCTCTCTTAGAGGCAGCAACATAGACCACATAGGAGTTCATGTAGAACCTCCCTGTTATTGAGAGTTGTTGAAGCTACTCAGAAATAGTGTTGCTGATGATCTCTACCCACTCAAAGCGATGATCAAGAACGTTTTTGTTCATTGTCTCCAAATACCTAAGCATCCATTTGTGGAAGTAATGGGCATCAGGAAGCCCAAACACCCTACTCAGGAAGGTTATGGTGTCGCTCAACTCTTCTGAAAAGGTCGCTGCAGTGAATAACCTGCGGCCACCTGGTTATTACCTTCTTATTCTTTAGATATACTTCGTTCATCAACTGCATGCATTTGTCCTCATTTTTCGTCCCATGCCTTTATGCAGTCCTCTTGGCTTATAGCCACAAAATGCCAGTGGTGGGGGATACCTAGCATGATTTCAAAGTGCCAAGCAATGAGGTTGATTATAACCTCACCCTTCTCATTCTCTACAGACCTTGTCTCTTTATTATAGTAGTGGGCCACCACCATCATGAATTCATTATTTACTACGCTTACGGGAATTCCCCCAGTGAAGTGTAGACCACTACCAACCAATTTGTCCATCCATGGACTAATTTTTACCCTCTTGGTTCTGGCCCAAAAATCTTCCATGTCAATGTGGCCAAGTTCAGCATCCCTGATGTCTAAGTCACACTCTACATGGGACTCGGGCATCCTGACCCTTTGATACTTATACTTCATTTCTTCCTCTGTGATTTTAGCCTTACCCTTAGACTTGGTCGGCCTCTTACTTAATGAAGACATATGTGATTCCAAGTTCAGATGTTGATCTACAAGAAGAAGGAGTGAAGTCCATCACAGAAGAGCCATGTTAGATGTTAAATTATCCATCAAAGCTTTATAGAAAGAAGAGTTAGCAATTTAGATGCTTCTGGGTGCAGGGCGCAGCTATACTACAGGCTATAGGGTCAGAAAAGCAAGGTACACTACTAAAGAGTGTTGCATGGAAGAAAATAGCATAAAGGGCACATGGCGCAAATGTATTACACACAACATTCAGTGTTGGTGTCAAAGGATGTGCGCCTATGCCAAGATAAAGGCTTTTGAAAAGGGCGCAGATAATTCTGGTGTTGTAAGGCTACAGGATGCACCATTGGTGTAGGTATTGAACATGTTGCAGAACTTTTTTATGTGCCAAAGGGGCACAGGTTTGAATGATGCATCATTAAGTTAAGGTGCACCTTGTTTTTAGATTTGGTGTGGCGTAGGAAAAGTTTACATGGCATAAATGTTGGTGTAGCCAGAGTTATACTTGCACCTTGTTTTGGGTTTTGAGGGTTTTATAAGGCGTGGAGGAGAAACGTGCTATAGACAGGGATAGTGCGCCCCTTGGCGTGACTGTATTTTGTGCAACAGCGAGTTTGTTTGCGCCGAAGAAAAGGCTGTGGCTTTGGATATGTAATAACTTTACATTTTCTCCCTTTTGGATAGGTTTGTGGTTTTTGGCCTCTTTCAACATGGATTTTGACAGTAAGGGGAACAGAGCGAAGAGGATCTGGGGTTCATTTATGAGACAAAGCCCTCTAGACCAGCAGATCTGGAAGGAGGGTAAAACTGGTTTACAGGGGGAGAGAAGATTGCAAAACAAGTTGGAGGATACATATTGTTTCTTTAGATTCATTTCTTTGTTTTTTAAACAAAATAACCCCACAGACAACCAAACCATAAGAAAAGCATGGACCACTTACCCAGAATATATAGAATGAAAGAAATGATGCGGGGTCCACGAATGCAACGTAAAGCGACATGGGGATGACAAGAGCGCTGACAAGTGCAGAGGAATAAAAAATTTCACGTGTTTTCAATCGTGAAAATGACAGGTCGGATGCACCTATTTATAGCAAAAGGTGTAATAAATGTGCCACCAACTTTTTCAAAGGGAGCACCAAAAAAAATGCCAACATGAAATTATTTGAACCTTTGGCATGGTTATGCGACTGTTAACATGACTTTTTCAGTGCCTTGGCGCACCATTCAAGGGTGTAATAATTTTAGTGTCGACAGGGTGGTGCATGCGCTTCGGTGCAAGTTATAAGGGTGTGACATGGGGAGGCGTAACAATTTTAATGTCAACACTCGAAAGGATGTGCCAAAGGAATAGAAGGGGGCACAAATTCATTTGATGTTGCATGAACAAAATCTACGCCCAGCCAAAAAAGGACCGAAATGACTAAGTTTGAAAAACTAGATTTTCCGAAAAGGGATATTATGCCATTCCAAACACCGAGGGACCTTGGCAGGGACCCAAAACAAAATTTTGGTATGGTTACCTACAAAATTTCCCTTGTCAATTTTACAGGATGACAAGCTGGCTTTTTCTAGGGACTATCTTTGAGCGAAACTCAAAAGGTAGAGAATCCCAGATCAACATGTGCCTATCCATTGGGTTACAGAGTCAAAAACAAGGGTGATGACAAAAGGAAAACACACAACCAACAAGAGTAAACACATGACAAAAGCAAACACACAACTAAAGCAAACTGGATAAAGAAGAGAGCAAGCTCTACTTCCTGAATATTTTGAGATGTTGTCCACTGTGGGGAAGCGGGAGCTCAGTTTCGTCTAGATACGAGAGATAGAAGCTATTCTCTCCATTGAGCTATGCTTGATCTTGAAAGGTCCTCTCCATAGAGAATCAAACTTTCCGTGCATGCCCTTTGGATCTCTTCGCTTGTCCCATAAAAGGATGATATCTCCTACCTAAAAATATCTCTGCTTGGCCTTCCTATTGAATAGTCTCTTGACTTGATTCTGATGTTCGGTGATCCTGTCGACCACTTTTACTCTCTTTTCTTCAAGCTCTGTCAGGTACATGACCCTCTTTTCAAGAGAATTCTGGAAAGTTTCATCTTTGATCGCTCGTGCCAAGCGCAGAGCAGGAAGTTCCGCAGAAATGGGAAGTTCAGCGTTGATTCCATATAATACTTGAAAAGGTGACATACCGAGGGACCTCTTTAGAGTAATACGGTCTGCCCACAAAGTATCATATAATGACTTGTGCCATGACCACTGATTCTCATCGACTAGCTTCCGTATGATGGTCACTAAGTTCTTATTGCTGGATTCTGCCTGACCATTTGCCTGGGGGTAATAATCCGAGGCATGGGCCAAGGTTATCCCGTATTCATATCAAAAACTGATGACTTCCCGTGAGGAGAAGTTGGAAGCATTATTGGCAACGAAATTTGTGGAACGCCAAACCTTACAATGATACTTTCTTTGATGAAGTTACAAACAATTTCAGAGGTGGCATTCTTAACCGGTATGGCCTCCACCCATTTGGTGAAGTAGTCCATTGCTTTTAGGACATAACTATGTCTAGCACTTGATTGGGGATGTAGTGCTCTGATAAAGTCAATTCCCCATTTCCTGAATGGTTCGTCAATAATGACGGGCCTGAGGGGAAAAGCAGCCAATTTTGGTTTGCCAACAAACTGTTGGCAGAGCTCACATTTTGCTACCCAGGTGGCTGTATCCTAAAATAGCGTTGGCCAATAGTACCTGGCCTGGATGATCTTGTGTGTTTTCACAGATGAGGAAAAGTGACCGCGCAGGCTGAGTCATGAAAACTTTCTAGCAATTTTACCTGCTGTGGCTTGTCAATGCATCACAAGAAGATGCCATCAATCCCACACTTGTATAAACCGTCATCCTAGATGACATACCTGGCTACTCTAAGCTTTACAGTGTGCTTCTCCTTTGAAGTTAGATGAGATGGACACTCACCATAAGTGAGAAAGAAAGCGATATCAGAATACCATTTATCACTAGTTACAACAAATAGAACCATAGGCAGAGAATCAGCTTTCTCCAGCTGGCCTTGCATTCCATCGATGCAATCATCTTTTTCTTTAGGGACCTCTGAATCTTTGTTTTCAGCCATAAGCTGGCATAGGCCCTTGCCTCTTACCAGCTTGGTTGGTTTTATGTCTAGATCATACTCTTGGACCTTTGTAATCCAATTCCCTCGTAAGCTTCCTAACTCCTGTTGAGTTAGGATTGACTTGACTGTCGTGTGGGAACCAACACCACCGTATGAGAGTTCAGGATGTAGTACCAGAAATTCTTGACTGCTTTGACAATGGCGAAGGTGTGTTTTTCCAATTGAGACATCTTCAATTCATGAGGCTTGAGAGGAGAACTCATGAACGTGATTGGAGATTCAACATCCTCAGAGTTCTTTTGCATTAAGATGGCCGATACAGTATGCTCAGATGCATAACTGTACATGATAAAATCCTTGGAGAAGTCGGGGCATACCAGGATGGGTGCATGGGCTACAGAGGCTTTTATATCCTCGAATGATGTCTTTCCTTCTTCTCTCCATTGGAAATTTTGTGACCCTTTCATCATATTTGATATGTGGCAAGTCTTTTCAGCAAATTTAGGAACAAAGCACCTGAGAAAATTCACTTTTCTGAAGGAGTGAACACCGGTCTTGCTTGTGGGTAAAGTAAGGCTCTAAATAGCCTTAACCCTTTCGACATCTATCTTTGTCCCTTCCTTGCTTACAACGTGTCCTAGCAACTTTCCTTTGGTGACCCTGAAAATAGAATTTTTTAGATTTAGGGAGATCCCGTGTTCTCGGCATCTAATCAATACTTGCTCCAAATGATCACAGTGATCACTTCACTGTTTAGAGAACACAGTTAAGTCATCTAGATAAACCATGATAACCTTTCCCATCATACCTTTGAATGCGAAGTCCATTGCTCGTTGAAAGGTGGCACCAGCATTGGTCAAGCCAAAAGGCATCCTGCTATAGGCAAATGTGCCCCAGGGAGTAGTGAATGTTGTTTTGAATCGATCTTCAGGAGAGACTTCAATTTGATTGTAGCCCAAAAAACCATCAAGCATGGACAACATTTCTGAACCAGTTACTACCTACAAAACCTGATCCATTATGGGTAGTGGGTAGTTATCCTTCAAGGACACTTGATTCAGGTTGCGGAAGTCTACGCATATGCGTATCTCGCCATTCTTCTTTCACACTGGCACGATGTTTGCTACCCAAGTACTATGGTGGATAGGAAAAATGATCCTTGCATCCAGCATCTTCTGTATTTCAGCCTGGATGGTACCTGAGATCTTGGGATTGTAGTGCCTCTGTTTCTGGTGAAAAGGTTTGACCTCCTCTTTTAATGGGATGTCATGTTGAACATCCTTCAGCTTGAAAGACTTTAGATCGCATAAGACCATGCCAATACGTCCATATATTTCTTCAGCAATTTGACGAACTTCCACTTTTCTTCAGGTGTGCAACACTTCCCAATGTTCACAAGCTGCGGGTGTTCCATAGTACCCAGATTAACCGATTCAGTCTCTGGAGAGGAGTTAGGGTCATCTTGCCACTTCTTCTTGACAAAATGATCATGTTTTTCAAACAATCGTTCTAGAGAAACTAAACCTTTTGGGATTTTATTTCCTTTGAGCTGACATATGCCATCAATTCCTTTCAATTTGTTTGCTTGATTAGTGACAGATTCACGGCATGCAGAAGTAGATCCTTCAAAATGAAGCTCACTGAAATTTTCTACCTTCTCCAGAAAGGCAATAAGTTGATTTTCATCGTTGAATACCTGCCAGTGCTGAGAATTGTCTGGCATGCTTGGGCGGAAGACTACCTTAATAGTATATGTGTCTGTTTTTAACCCTGGGTGAGGGAGCATGAGAGATGCTGAGACGGCCAGGGAGTCGGCCATGTCATTCTGAGCTCTTGGAATGGATTTTATTGAGAAGGTGTCAAATTCCTCAATGTTGTCCCATACTGCATTGCGGTAATGCCTGAGCCTTTCATTCTTTACTTGGTATATTCTTTTTACTTGATTTACGACTAGCTCGGACATCACCTTGTACTTTTAGGTTCTTGATTCCCCTTTCTTTTGTAGCTTGCATGCCAAGTAGCAAAGATTCGTATTCAAAAGTATTATTCATGTTGAAAAACTACAACTTGAAAGAGAGAGGAAAAATCTCCTCCTCGGGAGATATTAGCACAGCTCCAGCACCGCATCCACTAGTTGCACAACTGCCATCAAACTGTAGCATCCATATCTTGTTAAGGTCCTCCTCTTGGATGAGAACGTCCATCTTCTCAGACTCAGTAGATAAGAAGTAGTTCCCCATCCCTGATGATTTGAAGAGAATTTGGGCTTTGGGGTCATTGAATTGGTGACTAAGTACTTCTTTTGCGATTCAGGCTCCAATGTCTACATTACACCCTTGACAAGGATTCTAGCCTTGGACCAATCCATATAAATCTCTCCACCAACTTCTTTGCAAAAGCTCCTTCCTAGTAGAATTCCATATGTTGTAGGGATATAAGCAACGAGGATGGTCATCTTTACTCTTTTCTCTGGGAATGCCGCAAAGGTGAACTGTGCGTCTTTGATTTGACCAATCAATGGAACCTTTTTGGTTTCACATGGAGTAACATCTGCCGAAAGGCTTGGTAAGAGTGAGGCCCAAAGCATTTGTGACCTTCACCGGCATGACATTATCAGAAGCCCTAGAATCAATTATGCAATTGTTTAGCTTGTGACCATTGATTAGGAGGGAAAGATAAAAAGGTTCAATTTTTCCTGACACAGAAGTCGAGGCCACATTTATGTGAGATGCAGGAGGAGTGGAAAGAATTCCTTTCAGGGAGGCATGGGAAGTTACAACAGCTTGGATTTGGATATATTCAGTCAATCTTATGAGCTGCTCAGGGTTTGACTGACAGATATTCAGCCTCAGACATTTGAATCTTGGTCTTTTTAGCATGATTGATTATATCGAATGCGACCAAGGGTTGCGTTGATGAAGGAATGAGTCCCTCACTTCGCGGCGGTAGGGTAGGATTACTGGTCTTCATGGGAATAGAAGAAGGCTGATTTGGAGGAGAGATGGGGGGAAAATATTTTTTTGTAAAAGACTTAATAGGAGGTTGAGCAGGAAGAGGATTACCTCTTTTAGCAATAGTTGGAGGCATGTTAGACACAACCTTCTCTTTTTGTATCCTGGCAACAACTTCTGATTCTTTTCCTTAAGAGCAGGTGAAAACAACATATGACTGTACGCTTGCATACCCTTGGGTTCCCTCTTCATCATCAGATTATTCATCTTCAAATTCCATATACCCGATTGTAGAGTCACTAGTCGATTCACCGACATCTTGATCATCTCCGCCTAGGGATGAAATTTCTTCGTATATTTGCTCCTCTTCTTCAATCTCAACTAGGGCATTGACTAGAGGAGCCTCAAGTGCCAACCGTGGAGTAGTTTTAGGTAAACATGGCCTATGGGGGGCATTGTTGGAAGTGAAAATTCTCCGTGGGATATCCCGGTATGAAGTGCTAGGAGAAGCTTGAGCCAATTGCTTCTTCAACATGAGTAAGTCGCTTTCCATCTTCTGGAATACCAGATCTGATGAAGTGGCTGGAGAAAGAGCGGAAGCTTTGGGCTTGGATGGCTCACATTTTAATTCACCAGATATAAGTAGGTTGTCTTCTATCTGAATGGTTGCAGCTTGAGCGAGAACCAGGGTGGTAATTTGTTCTTGTAAGAGTAAGAAACTTACTCTTGAGCTCATGGCGTTCATAAAGAAACACTTTTGATTTTATGGCATTGGCAGCATGGCAGGTGCCACACGGTTAATGAGTGAATTGAAATGAGTGATAAAATCATGCATGGTTTCATTGACTTCCTTCTTCAGGTGAGTGATCTTGGACAGTAACACAAACGCATCTTCTCAAGGCTTATATCTTTCTTCAAATACAGTTCGTAATGTGGCCCAACTAGTGATAGATCCAGACCAGGCAAATGTTGGAACCATTCTGCTGCGGGTCCCTACAAGGTCTCTAGAAAGAGGCGTACCGACACATCTTCATGGGTCACATCCAGGATGTTGCATGACATGATGAATGTAGATATATGTGAATCAGTGCTTTGGTTTCCGCTCCCATCAAATTTGGGGAAATTCTTTCAGTTTCCATGAGGGACTGCATGGATAGGATGTGGCAAAGCAAGAGGGCCCATAGTGTTTCCCCATGGTACTACCATTTGAAAATATGGAAAAAGGACGCGAGCCGGAAGCGTGGTTCTGCTGAGCAACAAAGCACTGCAAAGGGATGTGGATGGTCTTTGTGAAAAAGGGCTCCTTCGTGGAGGTGAGACACTTCTAGCTGACCGATCAGCTGAACTCAGCGATGAGAAGCATGCTAGTGTAATACTGAAGTTGTGCCTTTGAAGCAGATCAAATATAGGATCGACTTCCCCACGAGCTCTCCTGCTACGAGTAAATGGTTCACCCACTAGTTTATCTTTCAGATCTGCAATGTTTTTAGAGCAGATTTAAAAACTCTTTTTGGTTGTACTTTCTGATTTTCTAATTTTTTTGACAAAAATCAGCAGCATGTACTTTTCTAAATATTTAATTTTATCCCTCTTTTGAAAACCAACTGCAGTTTAATGAACAAAGATCAACGAGGATAAAACGATGGTTAAACTTAGCAAGCTGATTTTTAGATCCTAGAGTTGACTTTTTGCAAGGGTTTGAAACTTTTTGTAAAACTGTCAAAATCTCAAATCTACAGAAAAATACAGGTTTTTGTAAAAACTCAGCGAACTAAAGATCTCTAACTAGCCTAGATCTATGGATCTCTGAAGAAAATTTTCAGTTTGGATCACTTTTGCAAAAATTTTGGATTTCAAGCAAAAAGCTAAGATTTGCAAATAGGTAGTGATTTTTGCAGATTTATCAATTTTCTTAGTTACTTTAGCAACTTTAACAACTGTTAGTGTATTTTAACTGAAACAACACTCACATAGACCAATCTCGGTAGTACATTAATGTTTATCATTTGAGATTAATCAACATAATGCTTAACAAGTGCTAGGCTTCGACAAGACATGATATCTAACCTTCAAATGGTTACTTTAAATCATATTTTGTGGATCACATCATTAATAACAGAAACTATCCAAAATTGTTCTTGATAATTAACACACAACATATTTTGGAAGGATTTCCCATTGTTTGACAACCATCCACATTATATAGATAGCATGAAAGGAATGTTTGCAAACAGAGATGTCAACAAGAGATAGGATTTAAGTCGACATTTTGTTAGTCTGAAAATCTGTCGCAAGGGAAAATCTATGGATAGACAAGCCAACAGTGTGTGTGGCATAGCCCCTCTTTGAGATAGTAAAGTGAAACTGGTTTATTGCTATTCTACCAGCAGAAATCTGCACAAGTCCTACGGTATTCTACCTTCAGGGGTTTGGGATCTCATTCCAGTTGGGGTATTTTCAACTATGAGTAGAAAGGAACCAGAGGAAGAGAGGAGATAGGATAGTTTTGAAGGGAGAAAAGAAATGAATTCCAAAGTAGAAAGTTCAGAGGGTTTATGTTTTAGGACTAGTAGTAAACATATCCAAACCTACTTGCATAAACGAACAAAGCAATACTGATGAGAAAATGAAAAAAAAGTAGAGATAGATCTAACAGAATAAACACATAGATCTGACATAAGAAAGGTCTAATGCACATAACACATGTATTCAGCACAAAGTCTCAATATTTGTATTAATGTTTTCTTCTGTTACAAAAAGTACAAAGCCTTTTCTTCTCACTTCTATTTTTCATCTAAAAAATGTCCACACACTGAATACAAGTATTTAAGTATATATAGAAGGAGAAGGAGGAAGAAGGAAAAAAGAAACCAATGACTAATTATAAAGTATTTACAAAAATATCTAAACGTCAACTGTTGACTTTGGGGTAACTTAGTCGATAACAACATCCCATGGTGCAACATGGATGATGTCATCATTTGTGCCAACATACTTTTAAATATTTTACAAAAATGAGAAGAAATCCAAGAGGAGGAAGGCTATTTGTCATCATCCCGTGGCTGGAAAGGAGTATCCTGCTTCTACTCAGGAGAGGAAATGTGGAATTGAGCTCGGTACTCCATGAATTTGCTAATCATCGGTTGGAGTTGATCCTGGGCAGGACCCTTAGTGTGATCGCCGATGATTTCACAAGTCTCCCGTTCATCTTTGATCTTTTCTGGGAGTTTGAAGTACTCATTTCCTGCCTCCATAAGGTAACCCACAAAGTCATGGCAAACCAGAAGGTTGTTGATGGATTCCGCATCAAAATTAGCTTCTGGCGGTAACCCTTGCGAGACGATCTCTTTGAAGAGCCGAATGGTTTCATTTGCCTTCCTCAAGGCGTATGATGGAGTAAGCAATCCCAGTGACATTCTCAAGACAATTTGCTACATTTGATGCATTGCATCTAGGGCTTCCTCCTTAACTTTTTCAATCTTCTCCAAGACGAACTCCATTTGATCGACCTGATAATCCAAAGCAGCAAGGACTTTGTTGGGTGCCCACGGGTGATCAAAGACGTTGAATTTCACTAAGTCGTTGACCGGGTAGTCGAGCATCTTTTGGAAAGTCTCGTGTTGTAACCTGGCATGGTCCAACTCTTTAGAGATAGGCCCTGCAATCCCTTGGAGTTCCTTGTTAACCTGACCAATATTCTGATATAGCTCAGAGAACTTCACGATTACTTCCTCACTATCTTTGAGGATTTGGTCTCTCCAGACGGATACTGCCATGCCTTGTTTGCCAATCTTGGCATATTCATTTATCTTATCCTGACTAAGGGCCTCAGGAGTTTTAGTGGTAGTTGTAGGAGGTGCACTGCCCATTTTTTGTAAAGCTTGGAGAAGATGTTTGTTTTGTTCTTTCAGTATCCTCTTCTCCTCCTTTGCTCCCTGAAGCTTCTTACAAAGAGCATCCACTACAGATAAGGCCTCTCCTTGTAGGGTCTCAGACGACATTCCTATCATGACCTATGTCACTATGTAATCTGTAGGAGATAGATCCTTTTTGTCCTTTGTGGGATCAGGGTATGTGATCTCCATTACTCTTTCTCCTTACACACTCTGAGATAAGTAGGTTATTGGCTTTTGCTTATTAGCTCCTTTTGTTGGAATGATGGAGAAGTCCATAGGTGCAATGGGGAATTTCCTCTTGTGTTGGCTCAGGTGTTGGGAGATCCATGTTGGACTTAAGGGAGTGGGACCAACAGGAGAAGAGGGAATGACAGCAGAAGAAGGGGCGGATACAGTGAACTCATGGAAATGGGTAGAGACGCTTGGCGGCGGCATTGATAAAGAAGCCGAATATCCAATGCTCATAGGGGTAGGAGTCACTATAGGAGAGGAAACCATGGGGGTGGAAGGGATTTGAGAGATGAGGGAAGAAATACTAGTGGAAAAATCTACGAGGGAAGAAAAGATGGAGGAAGAGGAAGGGAGAATAGTAGAAGATGGGGGAGAAGAAACAACTAGAGGAGCGGTTTCTTGAGTAATGTGAGGAGGGGAAGAAGGAGTGGGAGATGGGACGGAGGGAGCTTTGGAAGTTACAGTAGTGGCAACATATGACGTGGATGTGCCCATTGGAACACTTACCGCCTGCTCTTTCTCTAGAGATACCAGGGTTATAACCTGTTCCTGGGCAGTGGAAGGAGGACTCTCAGGAGCTTGCTCTTGAGCATCGCTTGATTCCCCTTCCTTGTCTTTCCCTTTTCCCTTTGGAAAATGCTTCGGCCTGGAAGGTGCATTACCTAAGGGAGACGTGGTGAAGTATACCCCAAGGTAGATGAGACCATTATACCTGCACCAATGGTCCGTGCGCTCCAGAGTGCCTTTGACCCTTTTCTCGATAGTTTGAGGTGCCCTTGTTCTGTCTATTTCAAAAAATGGCCAATTGTCCCCATCCGTATGTAGATAGACCTGATAAACTTCTTTATCAGTCATTTGGAAACCTTTCGGGATAATGGCCACACCATACTAGATGATCTCTGCTAAGTCTAGGTGGGAGTGGTCCTTCCTCCTGATCTCGACCTAGTGATACAGGTCGATGTATATATCCTCGATCTATGGGACGTGGATTGGATCGAGCTTTTCCTTTGGGAAGTAATTACGTGGATCAAAGGTCAACCTCACTAGGAAATTGTGCTTCAGGTTTAGCATGTCTAGTTCTGCAAACATTTCCCAATCCTTGGTGTGAGAAGTGCAAGTGTACCTGCTCACCATGAGGGGGAATGGAGTTCCACCATTCTTTCTTTTTAGGCACTTCTCATGATATGTGATGACCTTTTTGGACAGCTCTAATAGGATCAACTTAGGTCCTGCATATCTTGGTAACTTGGTGGTTTCCCCTAAGAATTTAGCGGCTCTCAGATAAGTGAAAGTGGGGAATTTTGTAAATAACGCCCCCCACTTCTCTGTTGCAGTCACTATGCTCTTGGTCGTCTGACCATGAGTCATATTGGGTCTCAATAAGTAGATGATGCCGTAGAAAAAGGCATTGTTGATCTTGATGAACTGTGGTATGTTGTTTTCCAGTCTCAACTCTAGATAGTATACGTATATTTTCACTTGGGGCCACACCCTGCATCGGCTCAATGCCGGATAATCTCTCTTAGAGGCAGCAGCGTAGACCACGTAGGAGTTCATGTAGAACCTCCTCATTGTTGAGAGTTGTTGAAGCTACTCAAAAATAGTGTTGCTGATGATCTCTTCCCGCTCAAAACGGTGATCAGGCATGTTTTTGTTCATTGTCTCCAGATACTTGAGCATCCATTTGTGAAAGTAATGGGAATTAGGAAGCCAAAACACCCTACTCATGAAGGTTATGGTGTTTCTCATCTCTTCTAAAAAGTCACTGCAGTGAATAACTTGCAGCCACCTGGTTATTACCTTCTTATTGTTTATATATACTTCATTCATCAACTACATACATTTGTCCTCATTTTCGTCCCATGCCTTTATGCAGTCCTCTTGGCTTATAGCCACAAAATGCTGGTGGTGGGGGATACCTAGCATGATTTCAAAGTGCCAGGAAGTGAGGTTGATTATAACCTCACCCTTCTCATTCTCGACACACCTTGTGTATTTATTATAGCAGCGGGCCACCACCCTCATGAATTCATTATTTACTGCACTTACAAGAATTCCCCCAGCGAAGTGTAGCCCACTACCAACCAATTTGTCCATCCATGGACTGCTTGTGACCCTCCTGGTTCTAGCCCAAAAATCTTCCATGTCAATGTGGCCAAGTTCAACATCCCTGATGTCTAAGTCACACTCTACATGGGACTCGGGCATCCTCACCCTTTGATACTTATACTTCATTTCTACCTCTGTCAGTTTTGCCTTACCCTTAGACTTGGTCGGCCTCTTACTTGATGAAGACATATGCGATTTCGAGTTCAGCTGCTAATATGCAAGAAGGAGTGAAGTCCATTGTAGAAGAGCCATGTTAGCTATTAAATTATCCATCAAAGCTTTATAGAAAGAAGAGTTAGCAATTTATATGCTTCTGGGCATAGGGCGTAGCTATACTACAGGCTACAGGGTCAGAAAAGCAAGGCTTACTGCTAAAGAGCGTTGCATGGAAGAAAATAGTGTAAAAGGTGTGTGGCACAGATGTATTACACATGACATTCAGTGTTTGTGTCGAAGGATGTGTGCTTGCGCCAAGATAAAGGCTTTAAAGAGGGCGCAAATAATTCTAGTGTTGCAAGGATGCAGGATGCGCCATTGGCACAGGTATTGAACATGTTGTATAACTTTTTTATGTGCCAAAGGGGTGCAGGTTTTAATGATGCATCATTGAGTTAAGGTGCGCCTTGTTTTTAGCTTTGGTGCGATGCAGGAAAAGTTTACATGACATAAATGTTGGTGTAGCCGGAGTTGCGCCTACACCTTGTTTTGGGTTTTGATGGTTTTATAAGGCACGGGGGAGAAACGTGTTGTAGACAGGGATAGTGTGCCCCTTGGCATGACTATATTTTGTTCAACATTGAGTTTGTTTACGCTGAAGAAAAGGCCGTGGCTTTGGATATGTAATAACTTTACATTTTCTCCCTTTTGGATAGGTTTGTGGTTTTTGGCCTCTTTCAACATGGATTTTGACAGTAAGGGGAACAGAGTGAAGAGGATCTTGGGTTCATTTCTGAGACAAAGCCCTCTAGGCTAGTAGATTTGGAAGGAGGGTAAAACTAGTTTGGGGGGAGAGAAGATTGCAAAACGGGCTGGAGGGTGCATATTGTTTCTTTAGATTCATTTCTTTGTTTTTTAACAAAACAACCCACAGACAACCAAACCAAAACAAAAACCATAAGAAAAGTAAGGACCACTTACTTGGAATATATAGAATGAAATAAATGATGTGGGGTCCATGAATGTAACGTAAAGCGACTCGGGGATAACAGGAGCGCTGACAGGTGTAGAGGAATAAACTTTTTCACGTGTTTTCAATCGTGAAAATGACAGGTCGGATGCACTTATTTATAGCAAAAGGCGTAATAAATGCGCCACCAAATTTTTCAAAGGGCGCACCAAAAAAAATTCCAACATGATAATATTTACACCTTTGGCGCAGTTATGCGACTGTCAACATGACTTTTTTGGCGCCTTGGCGCACCATTCAAGGGCACAAAAATTTTAGTGTGGACAGGGTGGCGCATGCGCCTCGGCACAGGTTAAAAGGGAGCAACATGGGGAGGTGAAATTTTTTTAATTTCAACACTCCAAAGGATGCGCCAAAGGAATAGAAGGGGGCCCAAATTCAGTTGATGTTGCATGAACAAAATCTGCGCCTAGCAAAATAAGGACCGAAATGACTAAGTTCGAAAAACTAGATTTTCCGGAAAGGGATATTATGTCATTTCAAATGCTGAGGGACCTTGGCGGGGACCCAAAACAATTTTTTTTTATGGTTACCTATAAAATTTCCCTTGTCAATTTTATAGGATAACACATTTGAATGGAAAAATTTTAACATTACTTGTTGGTAATTTACACCAATTGAATGGACTAGTATAAAGGCCATTAATATTTTTTTTTTTTGTGTTTTGAGCAGAGTGTGTGAGAAACAAATCACAATAATGGGTTTAGTGGTCACTAAGTAGTATTTTTTAAACATAAAAATGTTTAGTTGTTCTATACCACATATTGCTAAGAATAATGTAGTGTTGGCTAATACCTAATTACTTTTATTTGAAATAGAGCATTGGAGTATGACATAATTCACATCCATTTGTATGAAATAAAATGCTTTGCGACCATGAATCTCCATTACTAATTGACAGGAATGAAATAAAGACCACTATGTTTTTGAGGTTCTTGATTTTAAAAGAGTGATAAGATAGCAAATCAGTTTCTAGCCTATCATCCACAAGGTTCCTGACATTACCACTAATGGATGTAGACACTATCTCAATAGTTTTGAATCAATATTGTATTTTAATGACTATAAGTGTATCATATTGGCTTGACTATTTCTAACGGAGCCAAGTGTTACACAACATACGCTTGGGATGGATGAATCCTTATATTGTTCTTTTAAGATATACTATTTATGTCGTATAATTCAGTTAGGTTATTATATCATAGACTACTTAGATATGGCTAAGATGCATTACTAATTGTAAGGAATGAAATAGTGGTGGCTAGGCTCAATAGTATATTAATTTGAAAAAAGGGACCTCTAATCTCTATTACTAGTTTAAAATAATAACGTAGCTGCTCTTAGGCTCAACATTTTCTTAATTTTAAAATAGATATACAATAACAAACAATCGTCCAGCTTAGCTTCCACTAGGCTTCTATGATAACCAATTTTCATTGTAAGCACTATTTTTTCAGCTTTAGACCAATACATTTTCAATGATAGTAATTATATCATACTGCCCGGACTTTGCATGGTGGGCCTAATTGCAACACTACATTCACACAAGAGGGATGAAGACTTATATATTTATCCTAAGATATATGTTTGTAAATAATAATACATATTCTTAATTTAAAAATATCTATTGAATAACAAATCATCATCTATCTTAGCGGTTGCTACAATCCAATCCTTTCCTCTAATCATAGTAATCACTACTTGTACAACTTTAGATCGATTGTAATTCCAAATAATTATAATTGTGTCAAATTAGCCACATGTTACCTAGTTGAGCCAATTGATGCAATACTTTCTATCAAGAGGGATCAAGATTTTATATTCGTATCAAATAAAATTCTTGGTGACTGTTAAGCTCCAGTACTAGTTGAAAGGAATAAAATTGCAGCCGATAGGCTCAACAATTTCTAAATTTGAGAATAGATATATAATAGCAAACAATGGTCTAGCTTAGTAGCTGCTAGGCTCCTATCATTACCACTAGTCATTGTAATCAATATTTATTCATCTTTGGATGGTTGGTATTTTTCATTGATTGTAATTATATCATATTGGGTAGACTTCACATGGTGGACCCAATTTTTGTACTACATTCCATCAAGAGGGATCAAGTCTATTTATTTCTCCTAAGATACATCTTTATAAATTTTAATCCATATTCATTTGTGTCAAAGAAAAATCTTAGCGGCCCACTAGGTTCAAAAATTTCTTAATTTCAAAATAGCCATTGAATAAAAAATCATGGTCTATCTTAACGACCGCTATGATCCTATCATTAGCTCTTGTTGTAGCAATCACTATTTTACAGCTTTAGAGTGATTGTAGTTTTCAATTATTATAGTGTTATCAAATTGGTCATGCGTTACTTGGTGGAGCCAATTCTAAATTTGCAAATAACTATATAATTAAAAAAATGGTCTATCTTAGCCTGAGCTAGGATCCTATCATTATCATTTTTCATTGTAATCATAATTTTTTTTGCTTTGGATTGATAGAGTTTTTCCTTGATTGTAATTCTATCATATTCGGTAGAATTTACATGACAGATCCAATCATTGCAATACACTTTATCGACAGGATTCAAGACTTATTTATTTCTTCTAAGATATATATTTGTAAATTGTAATCCATATTCGTTCATATCAAAGAAAAATCCTACTGGATGTTAGACTCAATAATTTCTCAGTTCCAAAATAGCTATTGATTAACAAATCATGGTCTAGCTTATCAGCCACTAGGATCCTTTTATTACATCTTGTTGTATTAATCATTATCTTTACATGTTTAGACCTATTTTAATTTTAAATGATTATAATTGTATCAAATCAGTTGCGCGTTTCCTGGTGGAGCCAATTTGCACATTGCATTCCATGAAAAGGGATCGATACTTTCGGTTCATATAAACTAAAATGTTTAGTGACTACTAAGCTCCATTACTTTTTGAAAGGAATAACATAGCATACGCTAGGATCAACTATTTCTAATTTTAGAATGGGTATATAATGAAAATCAATGATCTAGCTTAGTGGTCGCTAGGCTCCTGTCAATATTTCTTGTCATTGTAATCACTACTAGTTCTATTTTTTATTAATAGATTTTATAATTGATTGTAATTATATCCTATTGTGTGGAATTTACATGGTATCCCGACGTTCTTATTAAATAAAATTCTTACCGAATGCTAATATGTTTTATTTATTGATAGAAATGATATAGGGTCCGTTGGGCTCAATAATTACTTAATTAGGAAATAGCGATAGAATAAAAAATCATCATATATTTCAACAGCCGCATGGCTCATACCAATACCTCTTTTCATTGTAAACACTATCTTTACAACTTTGAAGCACTACTGTTTTTCATTATTTAGATGTAAAAACCACCTTTTGAGATTTCATAATTTTCATGCCACATGACATCATTTTACTGGTTGCTATTTATATTACAATATCATGGTTTCATATAGTTTCAAATTATTTTATAATTTCTTCTTTATATTTAAATTTCATAATAAATATGTTAATTATAATGGTTTATAACTATGAGGTTCAAACTTGCCACATGACAGAGAGTAATTGGAGAATTATATTTCATTAGTGCACTACATCTAACATTGTCTAGGTCGATTTTGATAAAAATAAAAAATAACCATGCCCATATATTTAAACAATTTATTTCATCTATTTTATTATGTTTTAACTATTTTAAGCTTTACCCAATAAAAAAAAGTGTTGTTTTCAACATTGTTTATTTTTTCGATATCCTGCGCCTTTACTCAATGAGTGGTAAATTCAAATTTTGAATTTTGAATTCCCCGCATTTTTTAGAATTTGAAATTTTAATATATTCTCAATTTCCCTCGCTCTATTTTTTAAATTATCATATTCCACACTTTTTTATATTTTCAAAATTTCTTACATGGAATGTGCTGAAAATAATTAATAAATACCATGGAGAATTAGTTTTTATGGTTTTTTTAATCTTGCAGAACAATACAGGCAAGTCGTAGATTGTAGGTACAAGTGTGAGAATCCCACTCCTTTTGGCCAGGGAACAACCAGAAAGTAATTATAATCTTGTTCATGGATTAACAAAAAGGGAACAATCAGGCAATAACAAAAATGGTGCACACAAACTAGGGAAGAAAAATGGGTTGTGGAAAAATATTGTTGATAGTTAGTTTGATACAAAAAACCGTTCTTTAAACGACATCACCAAGCACAAAATAATATCATATATAAATTAGGTATTTATCAAAAACATATATTATACTAAATGTGACCCTTTTTTACTATGGGCTTATTAAGTATTTGTCTCTTTGAACAAATCCTATCTTTTTCACGTCATTCTATCCTTTCTTTTCCTTACGAAAAATTCTTAATAACCCATCTCTTCTTACCAGTTCTTTCTGATCTTTTTATCAAATTGTCTTGTGCTTACTAGTTCATGTCTTTTCATGTCAGTCCATCCTTGATTTTCCCTACAAAAAATGTGCTTTGCATTCCAGCTTTGCATACCAATCCCTTCTGATCATTATTTCAAACCACCTTTTTGTTCAAGAAAACAAGGAATTTGTTATGATGAAACTAAAGAAAATTTAATCCCTTTTCAGCTCTCGTTTATATTTCATTTTAACGCTTTCAAGTCTTTGTTGTTTTATGTCCACCTCTCAATTTTTTTCCCGATAATGATTGCTAGTCACATAATTACTAGTTTTTAAAATAGTAATGTTTAGTGAGACTCAAAATATTGTTGTGGTATTCGTTACGTCTACCTTTTTTCCTTTTAAATTATGATGATAGAAACAACTCGAGGTAATTATTTCATTTTAAATTGTTTATATGGTTTCTGCATTCACTTTGTAAAAAGATATTCAAGGTTAACAAAATTATTTAAAACTATAAAATAATAGTAAGTTTTAAATTGTGAGATAATTTTTTGTGTAATGGAAGGTAAATATATTATATATACGCCTAAATTTAATATATTACATATTTTAATCAGTATGTATTAAAATTTATATTTCCTTTTATGCCTACTAAGGCATGACAAAAAATCACATAGCTTTGTATTCATGACAGTATAATTATTTTAAAACAATATTATTTGTAGGCAACGTATTATTGGTGAAAGATAGAGTATGATCATATATATTAACTCATTAGGGTTGTTATGGAAGGCCACAAAATAATATGTTGAACATTAGGGTTACTAGCAGTTCACACATTAATGAATTATATTCTTAGTTTAGCATCCACTAGGTTATGCTCCAACATATTATTTGGATATTACCTATTGTTATTATTTAATAAAAACAATAAAGTTATTGTGAGCTTAGCGAACTCTAGGGTATAAAACAATACCATAATTGCATTTTAGTTACTAGTAGGCAGTTATGGATATTTTGAACTCTTAGGCATCTAAGACACTGCCACATCATAATAGTTGGAACATAGCAGTCACTAAGATTTAAGAAAATAAAGATAGATATTTTGAGCCTAGTGTCTGATAGGTATTACCGCAGCATATTATTTGAATCTTAGTAGTTGCTAGGATTTCACAAATTAAATAAAGGTAGTATGAAATTAGTGATCGCTACGTACTGCCACAACATAATATTTTTTAAAAATATTTCGACAAGATTTAACATTTTAAATGAAATTTATTTGAGCATAGCTTCCGTTAGCCTTTACAAAGACATAATAATTTAAGCTTAGCATTCGTTAGGATTTAACCCTTAATATTTCGAGCATAGTGTTCATAATGATTTAACATATTAAATGAATATTCTAAGAGGACAACGTCTCCTAGAATATGTATACTCATAATGTTTGCAAGTTGTCACCGGTATGCTTTAACAAATTTTTAGTTACATGACATTTAGGTGCTTCTACAATAGAATATTTCGAGCTTAGATGTCTCAAGCATTTAAAAAGACAATGAATGAAATTTTTAGCGTATATTTCGCTAGCCTATGTTGTAATATATTATTTGAAGATATGTTTTCTCTATGATGAAACGAAAAACATGTAAGATATTGTAAGCTTAGCGACCGCTAGGTTATGCCTCGAAAACATTTACTAAGCTTAACAATCGGTAGTCAATAACAAATATTTTGAACTCTTAGGTCGCTAAGACACTGCCACATCATAATATTTTGAACAAAGTGGTTGTTAATATTTCAAAAAATAAACAAATATATTTGAGTCTAGTGTCTGCTAGGTATTGCTGCAATATATTATTTAGAGCTTACCGGTCAGAAGGATTTCACACATTAAATTAAGGTAGTATGAAATTAGTGGCCACTGTGCACTGCCACAACATAATATTTAGAGAAAAAAATTAAATAGGATTTAACAATTTAAATGATATTAATTTGATCTTTGCATCTGTTATTCTTTACAATGATATAATAATTTAAGCTTAGTATTTGTTATGATTTAATGCATAATATTTTCAGCATAGCGGTTGCAAGGATTTAACACATCAAATTAAGATTCTACGAACCTACCAGCCACTAGGATACACTTAATCATAATATTTGGATGTTATCAATGGTATGTTTTAACAAGTCAAATGAACATATTTTCAGCTTCTCATCACCTAGGCGCTTCCACAATAGAATATTTTGAGCTTAGTTGTCTCAAGCATGTAACAAGACAAAGAATATTTTTTTTTAGCATAGCGTCTTCTATCTTATGTCACAACATATTATTTGAATATATGTTGTCACTACGATGAAATGAAAAACATGTAAGATATTACAAGCTTAGCAGGCGCTAGGTTATGATTTGAAAACAGTTTCTAAGCTTAGCGATCGGTACCCAATAATAGGTATCTTGAATTATTACACCTCTAAGACACTGCCACGTCATAATAGTTGGAACATAGTAATCGTTAAGATTTAATAAAATAAATAAATATATTTCAAGCATAGTGGTCACTAGGTATTTCCATAACATATTAATTGGAGATTAGCGGTGCTTAGGATTTCACAAAAACTAAGGCAGTATGAAATTAATGGCCACTGCGTACTACCACAACATAATATTTAAAACAAATATTTTGAAAGGATTTAATATTTTAAATTAAATTGATTTGAGGGTAGCAGCGACTAGCCTTTATAGCGATGTAATAATTTAAGGCTTATTGTTCGTTAGGATTTAGCCCATAATATTTGGAGCATAGTGGTGGAAAGGATTTTACAAAATAAATTAAGATTCTAGGAGGGCCAATGTCCATTAGAAAATGCATAATCATTATTTTTCAAGTTGTTGGTGGTATGCTTTAACAAATAAATTAACAAATTTTGAGTTACACAACATGTAGGTGCTTCCACAGTAGAATATTTTGAGCTTATACGTCTCGAGCATTTAACAAGAAAAATAATGAATTTTTTTATGTTAGCATCCATTAGCTTATGTTGCAACTTATTATTTGAAGATATGTTGTCGCTACGATGCAACAAAAAACATGTCAGATATTGCAAGCTTAGCGACCGCTAGGCTATACCTCTAAAACATTTTATGAGCTTAGTGATTAGTACCTAATAACAGATATCTTGAAGTTTTACACCTTTAATAATCTGCCACATCATAATAGTTGGAATATAAAGGTCATTAAGATTTAACAAAATAAAGAAATATATTTTCAGCCTAACATCCGCTATAATATGCAACAACATATTATTAGGAGCTTAGCGGTTACTAGGATCTCATAAAATAAATTAAGGTAGTATTAAATTAGCGGCCACAACGTAGTGCCACAACATAATATTTGAAAAAATGATTTTAACAGGTGTTATCACCAAATCACAGCACCCTATGGTTTATACAAGTGTATATACATGTTCTCACTGTGTGATTGGATAACATGGGTACTATCTCCAAGTTGTGGGACTTGCTACTTGAGATAGACCTCCAGAGAAAGCTATTTCTTACTCCTAAACTAATTGCCACAATCTACTCTAATGCAGGAGAAAACTATCTTTCCTAATCTACCTTTCCCAAGGACCAAGGAGAGAGAATGCATAAATATGAAACCCTATACTAAAGCGGTGATACACTAGGAAAGGAGGGGGTGTGAGAGTTGTCTTCTAATGTGTGAAAAATAGAAGTAAAATTCATACTAGAAGGGGTGATAACAGTTCTTCATAATCTGGAAAATACATTCAGAACAATATTTCATACATGCACAATAATAATGAGTTCTTGCAATGAGAATAAAATAGACAAAATATTTTGTAATGATGGTTGAAATGGCAAGAAGATTGCAAACAAACATAACAGGGGAAGATGCATCCACAAACTTGTATTTTATTGCTTCATGATATACACAGTTCAATCTATTACAAGATAAGGGCCTAGATCACCATGAAAGAAGTGCACTACAAGGGGCTGTAGAAAATTGGTTTCACAAAGTAATTTTGATAGGTCTTTGCTATCACTAAAGCTACTACTTTTATAATGAGCCCAACACTCCAATTTATAGGAAAATGAGAAGAGAGAGAGAAGGAGAAAATGGAAATCCTGAAATTTGTCTTTCAACCACTTGTAAGAGGCACTAAATAGAGTGAAATTATTGTATGTTACTTACAAAAGGATCCCCATACTATCCCAAGTGCTGCAGCAAAAAAGGAATGATGACCATGCCTCTTAATTGCACTCCCAAATACCAAATAAAACACTGTCATGAACCCGGCCACGTTTTATAAAAAATCCCCATTGATTTCTAATAAAATATAGAATTTCTTATTTTTTGTGTGTCGGACTCGGAGCCATGATTCCAATAGTACAAATTTTGTGCAATTTCATTGAGAAATGCAAAATTTATGGCCTTCTGAGTGCAAGCAACTATTTTGCATTTGCCAGGCATTTTCTATCATTTGACGGGAATGAGCATTAACTAACTGGAGCCAAATATGTTTCATTTTATTTAAATATATCTACCCTCATTAAAATTAAGAAATCCAGTTTTTTTGACGTAGAGGACATCGTGCTCATTCCAAAAAGTCTAATTTTATAAAAAATTAGAGCTTAGAGTCAAAAGTTATGGCCATTTGAAGTTTAGGAAGTCAACTTTGACTTTTCCTTTGAATTGCAGGTATTTCGGAAAAATTGGGTCCACGGTGTCCTAGCTATCCTGGACACATTCTTCCACATTGGCTGATTCGGGCCTACTTGTCCCCTTTTGTGGCCTTTTTGCCCTTTCATGTTCTACATGTCCCGCACATACATTTGTCTTGATTTTCCCGGACGAAAATCTCTGCGCCACCCGCAATAGACTCACTTGTAGAAAATTGGCCGATTCACGTCCCGCGTGTACTTTTGTCCTGGATGTCCCAAACCACGTGAAACAAAAACTTCCACTTTTTTCAATTTTTCACTTCCTACAGCCATTTCGACTTTCCGTGTCCCGACGTCCCAACTGTCTCGCAGACCGCCTAGGAAAAAAACTTCCGACTTAGCCGATTCCTTTGTATTTTTCACCCTAAACTTGTTACGATGAACCTTGGTATGACCCGCAACTTCATTTTTTGAATTTTTTCAATTTTTTGCTAACTTGTTGGATTTTCCCTTATGTGGGGAAGTTAGAGAGATACCAAAGGGACCCCAAAACATGATTTTGGGCCTTGAATCGATCTACTTGCTCGGGACTAAAGAATTTGATGCATGTTGTCAAAATTACCTTGAGGGGTAAATTTTGGATAACAACAGGATTTAAAAATTTAAATTAAATTGATTTGAGAGTAACGACTGCTAGCCTTTATAATGATGTAATAATGTAATCTTACTGTTCATTAGGATTTAACCCATAATATTGGGAGCATAGCGGTGGTAAGGATTTACCAAAATAAATTAAGACTCTAGGAGTCTAGATTCCACTAGAAAATGCATACTCATAATGTTTTCAAGTTGTTGGATGTATTCTTTAACAAATCAAATTAACAATTTTTTGAGCTACACGACATCTTGGTGCTTCCACAATATAATATTTCAAACTTAGATGTATCAATCATTTTACAAGAAAAATAATTAAAGTTTTAGCTTAGTGTCTACTAGCTTATGTTGCAATGTATTATTTGAAGATATGTTGTCATTAGGATTCAAAGAAAAAAAAATAAGATATTGTGATCTTAGCGGCCGTTAAGTTATGGCTCAAAATCAATTTCTAAGCTTAGCATTTGGTTCTCAATAACCGATATCTAGAAGTTTTATGCCACTAAGAATGATTTTTTTATTTGCATTCACTAGCTTATGTTTACAACATATTATTTAAAGATTTGTTGTCCCTATGATTTAACAAATAACATGTAAGATATTACGAGCTTAGCGATTGGTACTCATTTATGGATATTTGATCATAGTGTGCACTAGTTTATGCCACAACGACATATTTGGAGCTTATCATATAAAAAACCAAAAATTCATGTTTAGATAATTATATCATTTGGAATATATACATGAACATTAAATCAATTATAAATATTCATCTTTTTAACATGTCATACATATTACAGTTCTTACCCGCCTATCTCAAATACTACAATTTATGATTCATTATGGTTCTTCCTTAATTATGGGTTGTTATTGATCCAAGTCCACTGGCACAATTGCTTCATTGGTTTATTGCTCTCGTTTGGGACTTGTTTTATCATCTCGTTGTTGTTCCCTCTCAATATAGTTTTTGCAAATATGAGAATCTTTTGTTATCTTTCCGATATCAACAATCGAGATTCTATATAGCATAGTAGACTTGTCAAGTAAATCCTTTTGACTAACAATTGATGTTTTGGCAATTTCCTTCAAAGTCTCTATTTTATGTACTTTTTCCGCTTGTTTTGGAAATAATCTCAATGACATGTGAAGTTTCTCCTTTGTTTTCCTTAGTTATTCTCCTTTAACAATTAACCAAGAATTTATTAAGCAATGTCGGGAACTCTTCATCAAAAACCAATTCATGGTTTCCGTTAAATACTTCCATGACCAAGCTTCTGTGAAAATATGACTTTCTCTAGAAATTAATGTCGTCAAATTGCAAATAAAGTCTTATTACCTATTCATTCCATTACCTTAGTCTTTCCTTTGTATAATTAGCATATGTATGGCATATACCAATATCGTCCATGGTCATAATTGAAGGGTCTTTAAAAATGCCTTTTTTAATGGCCTACCCCATCTGTATTGATGTTTTCTGCAACAATGTCATTATTGTAAAGAATTTTTTTTCAATAACAATTCTGCATACTCCTTTGCACCAATGAATTTATTTATATTAGTGTACAATCGATGCAATGCCTCTTCAACATTAGAAATTGTGTTAGGAGGAGTTGTGGCCTCTAATTGAGTTTCATGCTCTTAATTTTAGCATGTACTGCTCTCACTATTTCTATAATAGCTTCAGTTATAGCCCTTATAAAGGATTCTAGATCTTCCTCAAATTGCACCACTTGGGATGCTTTGTATTTCCAATTCATTTTAAGAGTGAAGAGGTCTTCTGATTTATTGTGCCAAGCAATGGCTTGTTGTGTTGACATCTCCTTTTTTCATTACCCTTTTCAAGTTTCTCATCCTTAGATTGAATTCTATATTTACTAATGAATATTCTTGTGCTCCTAATCTGGGTGTTATTTGTGGGAAATTACATATTGCTCTAGCCAATTTTGTCTTGCTTCATGTGAAGTGGAGGGAGAAGATTGAGAATATTTTACTGGGACTGCGATAGCTGAAATTTCAGTTTACATAGTTTCTTGTTTTTCATCTGATGAAGTTCAAGTATATGCCACTATAGTTGGTGCTTACTTTGGTTCAAGCAAGACTTCTCAAAATTTAAATAAAGATTCAATTGGTGGAGATAAGGGATCACAGGTATTTTGTGAATGTTCTGAATACAAAGTTGCCTTTCTTTTAGTAGATTCCTTTTTAATAATTACTCTTAGAGGTGGAACCGCCCTTGTCTCCTTTATATTCTTCTTAACAAGGCTATCTTGTGTTTGGGTAATCCATAACCAGTCATTATCATCATACATGTGATCATACATCATCAATACATATTCTTGTTCTAAACCTTTTAATAAGGATATCGGGAAGATTAGAACCATCTATAATATCTTATGTGTCAAATGCCCAACTTTAAAAAATATCTAATAACATCTAGCACCTGCCTCTTTTTTAGTTGTACATGGAGTTTGGGTCTAGAATTTTATAATAACTTTTGTATGCATTCCTAGCAAAAAAACCTATATTTTTTCCATGATTTAGAAAATAATTAAAAATCCTTGGACTTGGCATGCAGTAGACAGGAAGCGATCACTTCTGTAAATGGAAGGACCTCTAGTTTAGAAAAAAATGAATGGAGACCAAATCTTTTTATATCCCTTATGTCTCAAAACCTAGTGCTTGATCTTCCGGTATACCATTTTTGTTTATGGCATCAACATCAACACTTTCATCCTGTACTGTGGAAAATAGAGCCGAGTAATGCTGAAATTCGTCATGTAAGGTAGTTTTATTGAACACGGTATCTCTTATTACTCTATCATCCTCATTGGAATGTAAATAAGCATCTACCAACAACATTACTGACTCTCATGCCATGTTGAAAAATTAAACCTCCACAAATGCTACATAATTGATCAACAAAAACAATTACTGAGACAAATGACCTAATTGAATTTACAGAAACATTCATATTTCCCTAATTCTTAATATTAGGTAACCTTAAAAAATAAATTCCAAATAAATGAAAGAAGTGTTGATCTGACCAGTTCCTAGGGTCAACCATAACTAAATATTGAGAGCTTAACGGTCACTAGGAATCATTCAGAGACTTACTATTAATGGAATGAGTAAGGCATGGTTATACATGCACCACTGAGGGGTCAAGATATACATAGTTTAAACCATGGTGTTTTCTACGTGTCCCTCCAGTAAAAATATTAATACAATGAGAAAAATCTATCAATACAAGCGTTCTTGAAGCTTTAATACTTAAGCAATTCAAATCCTAGCGGTAACTAAGTTCAGCCAGCATGAAATATTTAGAGATTGATTATATTTGTGAATTATTCACAGGAAAACAATTATTAGAATGATAAAATTTTATCCAATATTTACACTGGTGGGGGGTCAATATAGATGTAGTGTTTATCTCTACATTCGTTAAGTTCATCCAAAACAAATTATTTAGAGATTCGTCGTATCTAGGATTATTTCAAAGCACAAATATTATTGCAATGAACAAAATAACTCCAATACTTACACTACTTAGAGGTAAAGACAAGTATTTCTGATCCTATCGTTCATTAGGGTCAGCAGCAACATATTGTTTAGATCTTAACGGTGTCTAATAATCATTAGAAAATAATTATGTTCTTCTTATCCTAGTTGTTACTACCATCAACAACAATGATAAATCTATAGTTTAGTGGTTGCTATGCATCATTAACAGGAAAACTACTAAACCATTAACAAGAAAATATATAAATCTTGGTGGTCAATAACATCCGCCGCGAAAAAGCATTTTGAACTTATTGTTGCCTAAACACCATTAAATGGAAATCTATTATTGACATGAGAAAATTGTTGTAATACATGTATTTTTAAGGGATTAACCTTTACGCAGGTCTTATTAGTTCATTGTAGAATCATGTATACGTCTCGTTGTTAGGCATCATTAACATACTTACTATTAATGGAATGACCAAAAAACAATTGTACATGCACCACTAAAGGGTCAAGATATACGTAGTTTTAACCAAGGCATTTGCTAGGGGTCACTCCAGTAAAAAATATTAATGCAATGAGAAAATTCTATCAATACAAGCACTCTTGAGGATTCAAGACTAACGTAGTTCAGATCCTAGCGATCACTGCGTTCAACGAAAACAAAATATTTAAATATTGGTTGTATATATGCATTATTCACTAGATAACTACTATTAGAATGAGAAACATTTATCCAATATTTGCATTGGTGGGGGGTTCAAGATATACGTAGTGTTGATCTTAGCGGTAACTAAGTTCAACCAAAATGAATTATTTATAGCTTTTTCATATCTTGGATTATTTCAAAGAACAACTATTATTGCAATGAGCAAAAGAATGCCAATCCTTGCACTACTGAGGGGTAAATACATAAGTAGTTATGATCCTAGCGGTCACTAGGTTCAGCTGCAGCATATTTTCTATAGCTTAATTTTGTATGAGAATCATTAAAAAATAAATGCATACTTTTTATCCTATATGTTACTACCATCAATCACAACAATATACATATAGCTTAGCAATTGTTTAGCATCATCCACAAGAAATCTACTAATGCATTAACAAGAAAATATATAAAATATTAGTGATCAATAACATCCAACTCGACAAAATATTTGTAACTTAGTGTTAGCTAAACACCATTTGATGGACATCTATTATTGACTAGAGAAAAAAAAAATTAATACATGTATTCTTAAGGTATAAACCTTTACTTAGGGCTGATTAATTCATTGTACGATCATGTATAAGTCTCATTTCTAGGAATCACTCACAGACTTACTATTAGTGGAATGACTAAAGCATGACTATACATGCACCGCTGAGGTGTCAAGATATACATGGTTTTAACCATGGCATTCACTAGGCATCACTCCAGTAAAAAATATTAATCCAATGAGAAAATTATGTCAATACAAGCACTTTTGAGGCTTCAATACTTACGTAGTTCAAATCCTAGCGGTTGCTAAGTTTAGCCGCAATGAAATATTTAGAGACTGGTTGTATCTATGGATTATTCACATGAAAATTATTGTTAGAATGAGAAAAATTTCTCCAATCTTTGCACTAGTGGGGGGTCAAGATATATGTAGTGTTGATCTTAGCGGTCTTTAAGTTCATCCATAACGAATTACTTAGATCTTTTCTATTTTTAGGCTTATTTCAAAGCACAACTATTATTGCAATGAGCTAAAGAGTGATAATCCTTACATTACTAAGGGACCTATCGAAATAAGTATTTATGATCCTAGCGGTCGTTAGGGTCAACTGCCACATATTTTTCAAACTTAATGGTGTATAAAAATCATTAACAAATAAATATGTACTTATTATCCTATTTGTTACTATGATTAGCCACAACGATTAACAATAAAATAGGAAAAATAATAATGGATTAATAATAAATATATAGAGCTTAGTGGTCACTAACATTCACCTCGACAAAATATTTTGAACTTAGTGTTACCTAAACACCATTCAATGTACATCTATTATTGACTTGAGAAAATTGTATTAATGTATGTATTCTTAAGGGATCAACCTTTACTTAGGTATGATTAGTTCGTTGCAACATCATCTATACGTATTTTTAATTAATTATAATTGTATAATCTCCCCTGTCATTAAATATCACAATTTGCATATGCTTCCACCCGCCAAAGTAATTTCAATAATCAATTTATAACTTTAGTATAATTATCAGTCCTAACATTAATTTAAGTTCAATTGTCTACGAAATAAATGAGTTAAAGAATGAATAATAGCACTATCGATGGGTCACAACATATGTACTTTTGTTCCTAGAAATTGCTAATGTAATACACAAAAATATTTAAATCTAACCAATCAGTAGGCTTCATTAACAATAAAACTATTTCCAATAATTTCCTTATGTAATCAAACAATTACTGTAAAGAAGAAAACATTTTCTTTTTACTATTACTATTTCATCTACTCGTAGTTACTATCACTATTTCATTACTACAATTTAATTTATATCGAAATGTCTGTAGAAAGCAGCCACTAGCGGTCTAAAAGACCTAAATAAATAATAGTCATAACTGGAGAAAATTTATTTTCCTCAACCTTTTCAACAACACCCATTTTGTTCACTTCTAGTAATCATTGATGTCCATATTAGTTATTTTACTAATCATTTATCAGTTCTCTTGCAAAAAAAATACCCATTACATGTTTTACATTACTCGCAAGCATGGTACATACATATTTAACAAATCATAGGGATTGGCAGATAGAATGAAAAAATGATGTCAAACCCTATCATTTGAGAATTGTTTTTCAAAGAGCGTTAAAGAATAGAAAAATGTGACTATTGGAAGTAGATAAAATAGGGTTTCATTAAAAAGGATACATAAAATTCTACATTTATAGAAGTTTGAAATTTTGGAAGGAGTAAAGGTGAGAATGCATACAAATTTTTTATGCCTTCATGAAAACAAACCATGCTCAGAATTTTTGAAATCAAACCGTGATCTATTTTTCCAATGAATTATTACACTTATGGAATTATTCCCTTACGCCAATGTTCTCGCCAAAATCTTCACAAATTTAATTGTCCTTTAAATATACTAATAAATGACAATCTATAATTACATGGAACCGCCACTGTCTTCGACACATGAATTATAAAAGGCGCGTGTCTATCATTAATTTCTTTATATTTAATGGATAATTAATGGCTATCAAATGATGCACATATTTCAAATATCGTGTGAACTTTACATTGTTCAGTTTAATGTTGGGGGGAATCACAATATTAACCATATATGCCATACGTAAAAATTATCAATATTAACAACATTATCATCAAAAGAACACCATGCTCATTGTCAATATTATCATCTTTAAATTACATAGTGAGTATATAAGTATTCCATACTTTGACTATACGACCAATGATATGTGGTTCAATTAATGTCTCACATATTGAATTAACATTAAATGCAGTACGAAAAAATAAGAAAATAATCTTAAGTGGTGGATTTTACATTATATAGTGTAATGGCCATTAAATTTTTAGGGAAGTGCAATATTAATTAGGTAAAATTTGACCTAACAAAAAGGTGTAACTTTTATTATAAAGAATTAAGGTAATATTTTTACAACATAATGTTTTATGTATGAAAACTAAAATTTGACATTGTTTGAAACTTAAATTTTATATTCATATATTTAATTGAAATTAAACCTTTAATATGGACAATTAATATTAATAAACTATCTAGCATGGGTTACTTCTACTCAATATTATAAACAATTATTAAAAATAAACTTATATTGTTAAAAGATTACATAAGATATAATAATCTTACCAAAAAAATAATACACGTAATTGAATCAAAGCATATATCACCATTGTTAATCAAATAAAGACTAAATTTGAAATCTATAACATACAAAAAACATAGTTATACAATTCGAGAATTAAATACATGAATGATTTAATTTGAAACAATATTAATGGCCCTAAATTTAATTACAAGAGGACACTAGGCTAGACAAATTTTCAGTAGAATGACAGGTGAAAATTTTAGTGATGGACATTTGATATGTGAGTGATTGTTATTCCAAGTGTGAATGTTTGCACTGCATCTTGAAAATTATCATACTTCATAATGTGAGGGATCACACTTTGACATGTGAGGGATTACACTTTGACGTAAGTGGGATTGAAATTTGACGTGCGAGGGATCACACTTATTTTGTGATGGATCGCACTTTGACATGTGAGGAATCACACTTCATAGATGTACGAGGCCATGAATCTCTCACACTACAATGAGCGATCATTGGCCCATCCAAATGTGAGTTTTCAAACTTAAAAATGCGCTCACATCGCAAATTGAAGTGTGATCACAACCATTTGACTTCAAATTCTAGTCAATATTTTAATTATAGTGTGTAAGAAAAAAAAATCCCAGTGACCAAAACAACTTTTGAAAGACATAGGGGAAATAAGTTAATTAATATGCATAAGCCAATGACTGTGAGTGGTAATGTGAAGTATAGTACAACTAGTTGTAAAAATCAAAGTCAACATTTATAACTTTTATTCTTAAAATTTAGAAAAAAGGTAGCCAATAACAAAAGTAAAATCAAGTCACATGTACAAATCAACCAACAAAAACGTGACATGTTAGTTGTCCCAAAAAGACGATTTTATTCACAACAAAGGGTTGATATTAATTTTTCGTTTTATTGAAAAGTACCTATTTTAAATCCCTTAAAATACTTTTTCAACAAAATTTAAATCCATAAAAGAAAATATGTGCACTAAAAAAATCTTAACCTTCTAAAAGGTATTATTTATATAAAAATAGTATAGTTATGTAACTCTATAAGCCTCCTACATTTAGATTCATGATCATTGGATCCTTTCCCCTACACTATGTGTTTTATGGATAAAAATATACACATAGTAGTGGGATCTAAGGGTGTAATAAAATGTGCTAAATGTTAAAAGATTTGGATTAAATGAGGTTTTAAATATGTTCATATAAGATGTATATTTAATATAGCCAAATTAAGAACAAACCAGATATACTGCAAATAATATGAACTCCAAACAAAAATAGATCTCCTTCTTTATTCCCAAATAATGAATTACAATGTTTCCTAAATAGGAAAACAACTCCCAACTCGAATTTCCAAGTAAACTCTAGCTAACTCTGACTAAATCTACTCTAGGTGGCGGAAATTACTATTTTTAGCAGTTTACTAGAACCTGTTATTCTTAGTAAGTTCACATGATTATTCCTATAGGCACAAAAATTTCCACACATCTTCTATAGCCCTAAATTAGAGGAATTTCCAACTTTCTAACTTATAATGCAATTAAGAGACTAAAATTAGCTAATGCTCAAAAATAGGAAAAAACTATTCAACTATAACTTAAATCCTAAATTTTAGCCTCAAGATGGCGGATTTTGGGGCCCAAAAACGTGTCAAAAACTTTCCTTAACTAGTAGGGTGGGTTTTCGCTGCATTCGTCTCATCGAAACATGTGGTTTCAAAAAAACAATGGACTCAAACGGACACTCGGAGCTCAAGTTATGACCTTGTCAAGTTCCTGCTAATTCTGGCGCATCAATATTATTATTTTCTTATTGCGATTTCAATTATCCATACTAATGTTAAATATTTTAGTGTCCTTGGTACTAATTTTCTCTTTTTATTTATGGATACAATGGAAAATGTATTCTATTTTTGAAGATGGAGCACATGTGGATTTACTATCCAAATGTATAAAATTTGTAGATGGATTAGTTTATCCATGCAAAGATACACTCCATTATAGAGGTGTGGGGTCTAGCTTATTTGTTTTCACAATAAGTATTTTATTCAATGGAAGAGTGAGACTACCATACATAATTGATGACTATGAAACCCTGGTGTAAATTGAAAACAAGGGGTACTTTATCCCATGTGAAAGAAAGCAAATGATTAAGCATGTGATTTCAAAATTTTCACATGTGGGGGGTGATGGCATTCATAACATCGCGAGCATTGATTCAGAGGATACATTTAATGAGGATGAGGGTTTGAATTCTAACAATGATAGCTATTGTTTCAAAACTTCTAAAAATAGGGATGAATTTGCTACAACCTATGTGGTGCTAAAACATAAGCATGATCAGAAAAAAGGTGACATATCTGAAGGGCTTATAGCCCTGGTACAAGAACAACATGTTATTTTGGGAGTAGTTTTGGGAACCATACAATTTGGTGATTTTTTGGAGAATATTGTAACTACATGCAATGATTTATATCCAAGTCTATAATGCAACGACAAAGTTACTTGGTCAATAAAAACCTAGTTTATCGAGAAACAGGAGCTCCACTTCATGTGAATGGAAATTATGAACTACAAGAAACAACTGCCACATCACACACTAAATTAAATTTGAATTTCATGGGGGTTACTGTGAACTTGATACATTTTTGTTCAAAAGAACATAAATTTGTTGCAGAAGCAACAATTACAAACGTCTGTGAGGGAGACATGGTGCACTTTAAAAAATTAGATGGTAATACATTTGGGGTGCTTGTTAATAAATTAATTAGGATTTTTTAAAATGGTTTCTCCATATCAGAAGGATCTCTCATCTAATGGCCTACCATTTAGTTGGCCCATCAAGATGGTTCTTTTATGGAAGTAAAGCTAAAAGAAATTCCAGAAGAGTTGTCTATAAAAATGTTGAGTGCATTTGAAGATCCATTTCCTCAACTGGTACACTAAAATTGATATGAATCCTCCATATGTCGTAGTAATGAAATCTTGATAAAAATACCTTACAATGCCTGCAAATGCTAAAAGGTAAATGATACTCCATCTATTACACCAAAGGCAAGGAAAAATACTGAAACAACAAGAGAACATGTTTTTTCTGAAGTTGATAGAAAACCTTGTTGCAAAGAAGGATGTCTCTCCAATCTATCTCTAAGTGCTTTCAATCAGAGTTGGAATTTAACTCTAAATATGAATTAAATTGCCATCAAAAACTTTGTACTTAATGCATTCAACACAAATTCTATTAATTATTATTAAGGTAAAACTTTTGAACATACTCTATATAAATTAAAGTTATGTGGAAGGGATGTATGTTAGAATGCATGGTACAAATGTAATGGAATACCCAAAAGCACCTATTATGGGTACAAACAATCTTGGATTAATGGAAAAGGAGGGAAGTAAATGAAAGAGGGTTCAAAACCCGAAACACAAGGATCATGAGGGTCGACGTACAAATCAACGGAAGTGTGAACACCAGTGCGAAGAGATCTCGAGAGGAGTGAACATCAACTGAAACACTGTAAGAACCTCGTTAAGCTAAAAATCTCTCTCTCTCTCATAGATAAAAATGGGGTGTACATATAGGAGATGTTGAATAACCCCAAGAGTTGCAATCATGAAAACTCAAGTGGAGAGGGGGAGTTACATCCCCATAGTAGAAGTGTAATTCCCAATGAAGCATATGACACACTAACACATAAGAGAATCTCATAATGACCCCTAAATGACACATGGACCTACGGTATCATGTAAGTGAGATGACTCACTTGATGATGTGGAAAATTACTCACACCAACACCCCCCCTTCATCGTAACTTAGGGTGAGGTAGCAAGTCAGAAATGATAAATGGGTCCCGGAACAAAGCCTGAAGAGGTACCCATGTACAAGAAATAATCCTGAGAACTGAAGGAAACCCCAATGGGAAAAACATCCACCACAAGAGAAAAAGACACTCTTAAATATAAGAAAGATGCCAAAAATGGGTCCTGGCCATAGAAAATCCTGAAAAGGTACCCATGTATAAAGAGGAAATCTTTTGGAAATATGAATAAGAGAGAAGAAGAGGGAGAGGAGAGGGATGCAGAAGATTCCACGGAAGAATTTGAACTCTACAACTCTAGGAGGTCTCCCAGAAGAATGTCGATGACAAGATCCTCTGCCTCTAGACTGAAGAAAAGCCATCTGCACTGAATTTTATGCTTGCCCTTAGGAAGGACACAAATGACATGTTGGAAGTCCACCCACTCTACAAAGTAAAATTAAGGCAGCAAGACAAATAACTCTGAGTCTAGTCCACGAAAGTGTGACATAGGTCTAGCAAATGAGTACCAAATAACCGAATGTAATTCCAAGTTCATAGAACTATAAGAGTGTGAAGAGTGAATGCCCACAGAAAGGATTTCCAAATGATGTGAAGGCAACACAACAACCCCCAAAACATAAAAGGGATATACAAGAGAGGGTGGATCAATGAAGGTCTCCGAAAAATTAGAATTGATAATATTTCCCAAAGGGGAACTCCCAACAATGGAGATGATGAAATCCTCCAAGACACCTGTAAATGGATGAGAAGCCTATGGTGGATAATAAGTGGACTCTTAAAAAAGATGACCAAGTTCAGTCAGATACTCATCCCAACGAGGGGGCTTGACAAATAGAAGAGCGACGTTGAACAAGTTAAGTCATTAAATGAAGGTAGAGGAGTGAAAGAGGCCTCACACACTCAGATTGGAAAGGAGGCAAGTGTGATGACTGTATAAGATTGAATAAGATACTACTCAATATTTGATGAGATGGGAGGGGTAACAACACTCTCTAGAATAGTGAGAGAATAAGGAGGGAAGTCCTCTGTAGTACTCTCTACATCATAATTGTTTGCATAATCCTCGTCATCAGAAGTAGAATCAATTTTTCTATGTCAATGGAACTGCCATCACATGAAGAACAAGAGGAGACAATTATATCAACATCAATAACAATGGTGGCACTATGTGAAGTGTCTCCATAAAGGGACTGAAAGATGCTCCACACATAGTGGGGAGGATCTGAGTCTACCATGTGAAACCAGAGAGGTATGGATACATGAATCATCATGTTACCAAAAAAATGGTTGCAAGTGTTGAGAAATTCATCCAGATGATGATAATCAGTGGGTGCAGGAACTGGCCCAAGAAAGAAGTGCGAAAGACCCTCGTAGGTGAAGTAATATTCCATAGAAGCACGCCAAGCCGAATAGTTCTCTCTCGGAAGAAGAAGTGGTGAAGGTTGTAAGGAGATGCTACTACGTTCAATTCTAGAAAGAGCACCCTCCATGATGCATAAGCAATAAGTGCAAGTTACATAAGAAGATGAGTGCAAGAATGCAAGACGATAGACTCAACCAATATTGCATCTGTGAGAAATACAACACCCAAAAAGAGTAGTTATAACCCCCCTATCTGCCGGAACTGGATAGTTCATGATTACAATATAGTGCATACATGTGACATAAAATAGTTGACAACTCACCTCATAGTAGGCGACAAACACGCTGCAGTGGAGGCCACTATATAGTCCTAGTCAAAAGTAGAGAGACACACGCAATCAGGCACAAAGTGTGTAAACAAAAAGGTACAAAATTACACAACGTGAGAAAGATGGTGTCTCACAATACAAAATAAAAGGCTCTTTTTCCACAAGGTTGTGGCGGTCACGTCTAGTAGCCGCATGCAAAGAACAACGCTATAATGAAAAATGAGCCAATAGGGGCCCAAAACACCAAAAAATAACTCCAAGGTGTGCTCAAAATTACTAAAAAATGCTATAGGGGCTCCAACATACTCCAAGAAGGAAATATACTCCCTCAAAATGGCTAGGTAAATGAAAATCCCAATAACCCTGGTCTTGGAATAATTTTTGCCCAGTTTTACTATTTTTGGAAAATGCACGAAATAAACAAAAAGGGCTATAATTAACCTGGGAGTTACCAAATTTTATTTCCAAGAGGCCACGGATGACCCATCTTTAAAGTACCCACCACTTTATATTATACCAACCTGGTTGATTAAAACACCCCACATTAAAAAATGACCCCTATAAAAAACATCGACCCACATAGCAATTTACCATTACCCACCCACTTATTCCAACAAGCTTCAAATATAAGTGACAAGCAATGCAGGAGAGAGGAGGCAGTTTGAAATTGGTCAACAAAGGTAGGTGGGGATGATGATCAAGGGTACGGGGTAGGAGGACATAGCGGTGAGCATGTGGAGATGGGAAGGAGTTGGGGGTGCTCATGGTGAAATTTGGATTAGTTAGCGAGCGATCCAGGAGGGAGATGTTTGAGGGTTTGTCATGGATGGGAGGAACTAGGCCCTAATGAATCACGACTCAGGAAATGAGGAAAACAAGCACGGTGAGCCAAAAACATTCACAACGAGCAGAATAGATTCATGAGCCCATTCAAACAACAACGAGCCTAGTGGTGGTTAAGCTAAGGAGTCGAGGGATGAGGCAATGGAAATTAGGCAAATTTTTGAGTAAGGGTGCAAAGGAAACCCAAATCTAGAAGATCTCGAGTCCCTGAAGAAGAACACAAAATCAGAAGGAGGTAAGCACCGAGCAGAGGAGTTATCGAGCCACTAAATACCAAGAAGAGTACACAAAATAACTGAGCATGAGAAGTAATGAAAAGTATGAGTCAGGTGAGCAATATGAATGAAGGCCGAGTAGTTGAAGAAAAATAACCAGATCCAATGAAAACACGAGCAATGTGAGAAGAAGACCAAGCCATCAATAATGTGAGGTGATGAGCCCATGCGAGTCGAAGAAAAATGTTGAAACCATGTCACAGAAACCCAGATAAGGCAAGAATGGTTGAAAACTGAAGAAGACTCAATGGAAGGTGTGTAGAACAAGCAACAACTATACAGGGAGAGTTGGGGCACATAACAAGCTGGGGAATCTTAGTTCCCAGCTCGGTGAGCTGGGGATGAATAGGCCTTCAAAGGCAACTGCACACACCTTAAACACTCAAAACCCACACAGTAAAATGATATGCAGCCTAAACTTGTAACTTGAAACTACAATACAACCTTGAAGCACACATGTAAGGATAGATACCTCGAAAATCAAATACATAAACCAATAGCACAGATTTAGAACCTAAACAAAGGTGTAAAAACCTGAATCAATTCAAGAAGAGCATGATCAGAATATCCATTATGACACATGCAACGAGAATTGGATATCACGCCCGAAGCTGAAAAACACACAAAAAAATTCTGAAGAGTGCATGGATCCATAAGATCCACTTTGATACCATGAAAGAGGGTTCGAAACCCAAGGATCATGAGGGATGACATACACATCAACGAACTTGCGAATGATAGTGGGAAGAGATCTTGGTAGGAAAAATCATCAACTGAATGTGCATACAAAGATTCGAAACACGAGAAGAACCTCGTTAATCCATAAAACTCTCTCTCTCATAAATCAAAATGGGGTGTACTTATAGGAGGTGTTGAGTAACCCCCAATGTTGCAATCATGACAACTCAAGTGGTGAGGGGGACTTACATTCCCATAATAGAAGTGTAACTCCCAATGACACATATGACGCATGTGTAAGAGAATCTCATAATGACCCCTAAATGACATGTGGACCTATAATCTCACCTAAGTGAGATGAATCACATTATTATGTGGAAAATGACTCACACCAACAATAAATGGAAATACAGGAAAATAAAAAAACAAATTCAAAACAATGTTCCAACTATTGCATTGATATCCAAAATGGTGGAAAAGAATTCTTACATATCTCCACACATGTCTCGTTCAATGGGTCAAGATGGTTGTAAAGTAGCAATGATATTGCTTCCTTCATGTTATAATTTTTCTTACATCCTACAAAATTGTAACGAGGGCCTTTCACTAATAGACCTTCATTTAACGCCATGGTAAAATCTCAGCAAAGTATGGCTAGAACATTTCTCCCGTGTTTAAATCTCCAAGAACAACTTATTTTCCCAAATGTGATGAGTGCACAGATCTTAAGAACAAACATATAACGACCTCATGTACACAAAAAATGGTACAAATAGATCAACGCCATAAATGGAACAATGATCACATTCAAAGTTGTTGTCCAAATTACTATGAACATAGAGTGCAATCATAACAAAATCCTAATAGCTATTTGAGCATTGTGCATGAAAAAATGGAAAAGATGAAAACTGCAATACCAAGTACGACTAGAAAAGTAAAATCAATAAGTAATGATATTAATATCCCCATTACCTTGACTATTATGTTGACACATGGACAAAAAACGGGGGGTTTTAGGCACTTTGGTCTCCCTTTTGTTGAGAAAGGAGAAAAATTCACAATAACATCATTGGCATTATGTATCTAGAAGCTATAAGAACCATTTACAGATCAATATGGTGATTTTTTATATAGTAGTGAGACATCAAAACACCCATTACATGATGCACTGTTGCAAAATGATGCATATGAAAAGTGCAAGGAATACAAGAAGAAAAATAAACGTGGTCATAAAACTAATACTGCAAGTAGATGTTCAAGTTCATTTAGAGAACAACCACCAATTGTTTACTTGTAATAAGATAATGCTATAAGTGAAAATAGAAATCACACATTGTTTTTGTTTGCATCCATGTTGATAGCTAGAAGGGTTTTCAACACAATGTTCATCAGTTTCCTTTTGGTGGGTCACACATATACAGACATAGATGGGACATTCGGTCGATTATGAGCAGCCTTGTGCGAATTCGAAACATTATCTTTGCCAAAAATAATGGACACTTACAGAACATGTCAAGAGGAGTCCAACACATTCACTCCATACCTTATCAAGGAAGTATACGTCTTTAAGGAATTTTTGGAACCACGCCTGTTAGATGGTAACCACAAGATCATTGGTGTCATCAAACCAAATATGTTTAAATTCCATTTCATCAACAAAAGGTATGTCATGGAGTTCAAAGCATTAATCATGGAGTCCAAATGGTCACACTCAATTGAGATTGAGAAAATAGTGGATGGGAAACCTTTATATCCTGAAGGGGGTCCTCCATTGGCACCCTTCAAATAACTCAAAGAGATGGCATACATGTAAAGAGGCATTCAGGCATACATCACACACAAGTAAAAGAGCTCAATAGATGGTGGAGAAGCATACCAAAGATTACATATTAGAAGAATTATTTACGTGCCCTAGAGAATCCCTTTGTCAATAGTAGCATGATGAGGAGAGATTGTTTTTATCCAAAAACAATTCAGTATAATGCAATTTATGATCAGATAGTGGGTTCACCATGTCTTGACATGGATAGCTATTATAGTCAAAATGTCCTTTCAAATAAGGATATATATATATATATATGTTGGGTTTATTTTGATAGACCTTGAGAGGAATTCAACCCAGTATTGGATGTAAACGTTGAGAAGATGATACTAGTAAGACACTCTAATGAAAACGCACCTATATGGATGGGTAAGGTAGAAAAAATTCTAATACAGGATGTTCACACAAAGACTCCAAATATAAGGGTACGTTGGGGGGAACCCATAGGAAAAGTAAATACCAAAAAATCAAGGTACTGGGAATGCTTAAAGAAAAGGTAAAGTGGCGAAAATCAAGGGACACATCAAATATTGATATAGTCAGAGTCATCTGGGCATGGATTCCAAGAAAAATATGGAAAGGAGATCACATTGACATACTGTATCAGGGTTATAAAGCTATCCAGTAATACCTTATATAAATTCAAGAACAATAATTAATATGCTTGTGAGGGATCAATGCTTATTTAGTTTTCAATGTAATTTTCCCAAAGGAATTGATTTCCTATGGAATACATTTTCAAATCCATTTCTTCAAAAAAAATTGTTTAATGCAATTCTTAAGTCTTTTTTGTTCTTTATTATTTACAGAATGGAAAAACGTAAAAGTAGTTGAATTTATCACACGTAACTTACATGTCTACAATATCGCCGTAATTTTTTATATACATTTATATAACAGTTATATCAATATATAATAAACATAAAATATTAACAACATACTAGTTTGTATTTTTTAATATTAAATATTAAATATTAAATAACTACTAGTTTGTATTTTTTGAAGCGCAATATTGTAAAATTACCGTCACCTAAAAATTGTTTGACAAGCATATGTGGTCGTCAATTTTAAGTTGTGGCTCATGTGACTTTTTTGTGGCTAGGCTTATGTAACTTAGCGGCCACTAGACTTATTTATCTTAGCGGTGGGTAGGCTTATGAAAATTGCTACTAGTAGGCTAGTGAACTTTGCAGCCTCTAGAATTATTTCATCTAGATGAATATACTCTTTTGTAAATTACCATCTGCTAGGCTTATGTAATTAACAACCTATACGCTAATGTAAGATAGCAACCGCTAGGCTTATGTAATTTAACAACCTATACGTGTATGTAAGATAACAGTTGCTAGGCTTATTATCCATTTATGTAACTTAGCGGCCGCAAGGCTTATGTAATTTAGTGGCCACAAGGAAGATGTAATTCAGTGGTTGCAAGACAAATGTAACTTTAACACCGTTACGTTTATTTCACCTAGTATGCGCTTTCATCATGTAAGTTAGTAACCACTAGGCTTATGTAGGTTAGCAACCGCTAGCCTTATGTAGGGGAATCAAATAATAAGAAAATAGAAATCCTAAAATAGCAAAACTAAAATCCAAAAATTGAGATTTATACATTTGATTACAATAGTAGTGAACTTGGAATCTAATAATAACACTATTAGAATCTAATAATAAGGATATTTGAATCCAATAAAGGAAAAATTGGAATCCAATAATAGTGAAATTGGAATTAGAATAAGTCCAATAATGACAATTTTGGAATCCAATATTACTACTAATGGATTCCAATAATAATAATAATGGAATCCATTCTAGACAAAAATGGAATGTAATATATGATCTGTAAACTACCCAACTTAAGCAATTCACAGACCAATATGCTTGTGAGTATGAATGAAACATACAAGAGTTCTTTATTAACCACTTAATGTGTTACTCCAACAAACATTAAAACTACAAATTGAAAGAAAACGAAGGAAGAGAGAGAGAGAGACAATATTAATCCTAGAGAAACCCAATGTGGGAAAAATTCAATGGATGAGAAAAATAGCTCCACTTCCACTATGTAATCTCAAATGATATAATTCACTGCAAATTGGCCTGCAAATTGTACTTGCTCTCAAACTCCCAATCAAACAAGAACTCTTCACTATGAACAAACAAGGTACAAATTCACTCTTGTAAATTTTCTCATCACGGGTTTGGATCAGACTTACAGATGTAACACAGTAATAATCATCATTGATTAATATTCATACGAAGCTAGAAACAAATATATAGGAGTTATAACTCCTAAAATATAGGAGCTCCTATAACAACTCGTAAAAAAATTCCCAACAATAAACTATTCGTAAATATGTATTGTTATAACCACTTAGTAATTATTAAACCAATGTAAATGATAATTTCCTAACATTCCCCCCTTAGTGTTAACATGGGAAGAAAGCACATCTCAAGAAGTGGAAACTGAATCATATGCCTACGCATACTTTTAGTTCTGCATTCTATTAGCTTGGATCTTGAAGTCTGGATCTTGCTACAAATGACCAATCTGCTTCACCATAGTGAATCCCATACTGGATGATCACACTTCAACTGATTCACCTACATACGCAAACTCAACAGTTCCCTCTTTCACTTACACTGAATGCTATATTTCACCAGTCGATCGATGTTAGAAGTACAACAATCGAAGAATATATGTAGTCAGAGGATCACTCTACTTCAATTTCTCTCCTATACAACTGTTCTTAGGTTCCGAAAGGCACATCCTCCTCTTTTCAATCTTTGGCAAGGAATGTATAATATGTTTTATTTCTGCACACACCAGTGACACCTCTCAAAGAAATCAACTCAAATAATATAAAAAGTTACCACCAATGCTATATGTAACCTTGTTGTTGGTGACTAACAAGAGGCATTGATCGCCCTCCATCCTCCGTTGCCTCCGACCCCCAATATGACGCTATTAGCTCAACGAATTCGGATTTTTAGGATCCATTAATTACACATTGTTTATTTTATCTTCCCTCTCTCAATGTGAAACACATATTTTATTAGGACGTCAAGTAACACCGAAAATGTGTCTAGCTAAAAACGAGGCAAATTTTTTTTTGACATAAAATAACACTTACAAAATTGACTATGAAAAAATCACTCAAAAATAATCTTCAATAAACCTCCACCTACCAATAAAATTGTTACCACCCCTTTAAAAATGTCTCCCCACCATTTAAATAAATAGGTCCCCTAGAATTTTAGGTAGCTGATTTTTATTAAGATGCAAAGTCACCTTTCCACCGATCACTTAAATGATGTATATGGTGAAATCATTATTTTTATTGAATAAAATGATTTCAATTCCCTAACCTTTGTATATTTTGAGGTGTTGATTGGAAACGTCGACCACTTCAATCTTAACGCATTAGTCAAAGGTATATAATTAGTTGAACCATCAATCAATCAACTCAAACAAAGATAAGAAATTATTATTTCCTTCTTTACCATTTCCGCATAACTGATGGTGTACGTTCTGGGAGTATGGCTTATCACATCCACCTCTATCTTTAAGATAATGTAAATCTTTCATATGCAGTGTCGATGATCAACATTTTGACGCCTGGCAATTTTTTCAAAGATTATAGGGATCGACCTGTGGATCTGCGTGTTGCCAATTTCTCCAGGGGGACGAGATTGCTATGTTAACAAGCTAGTCGAGCAATGTAAATGGAGGGACGAACTTAAATTCATGTGCAAGTATTCTCTCCACGTCTTTCCCAGATATGTTTCGAACAAGCTATTTACTATTTTGGATTTGTAAATTCAGATCTACTTTTGCCTCAAGAAATGATTCTTTGGAATAATTCCAAGATCTTCTTTTCTTAGTGTCACACAAAAACACTTCCTTCCACACACTCTGCTTTACACCGTCTACACACTAGCTATTTGGCGTCTTGGAGAATGAAACTGTTGAGTTTCCAACGCAGATCAATAGAGCTAAGGAATGCAACATATATAGCCAAAGATATGGTCGATTCATATATATATACACACAAATTACTTTAGAACAACACAGAGCAAATATTTGACAGATTTAGGTGGACTTGACGGAGAGCACAGTATCAAACATGGAAAATATTATTTCAACGCATACTCAATACAGGTAGAATGGATTTGAAGATATTTGAAGGAATTCCAATCCAAAGAAAAATGTGGATGGATACAATGCAAAAACAATGAAAACATGTTCCTCACCAATCCATACTGCCAAAGAATCTCATTATTTTTCTCTCTAAACAGATTTATGCCTCAGAAAGAAAATATCATGCACCAGGGAAACAGATATCAGCCACCCTTTCACCACTTTCAAAAATCCATAGCCTTCATACAATTCGCTATGATACCGAATCACAGGTTTGGATCAGACTTACAGATGTAACATAGTAATAATCTTCATTGATTAATATTCATATGAAGCTGGATACAAATATATAGGAGTTACAACTCCTAAAATACAGGAGCTTTTGTGAGAACTCCTAAAAAATGCCCAATAATAAACTATTCGTAAATATATATTGTTATAACCACTCAATAATTACTAACCCAATGTAAATGCTAATTTCCTAACAGTTCACACTTGAATTCCACTCAAAACACTTTCTTAAAACCTTTCAAAGGCTGAAATTTATATATGTACAACCCCAAGGGGGCGTCGAAAGTTGAAACGAACCGCATGGAAGCCCAAACATTTGCAACTTTTGAGATTCCTGCATTTTTGGAACATTAATCACAAAACCGCTGCTTTATGCAGACCGATGTTTACAAAAACACCACAGTGCAAACCAGCAGTTACAAAACCGCCACCCTGCACTTGCGGGTGGTCCTGTCATCATACAAAAGTCCGCTACCTTCTGGAGGTCAAAACTTTTGCATACGAACTCGGAATCGGGTGCCATTTTTTTTCAACTTGCACAATTTTTCGAGAGGAACACAAATATACAATCAGATTTAGATTTTTATGACATATACATCTTAAAACAAAACATATATGTCCCTAAGTATCATTCGGAGGTGTCTGGATCACCCCTAGCCTAACTAGACCATCTTATGAAGATAAGATGAGTTGAGAACCTATAGGAAAAGTATAATATATGTAGAGTAAATTGAATTGGGATTTTCCTGATTCATTTTTGGATCATACCTTAACAATTTGAGGCTTTTAAGTCCCTAAAAGCTTCAAGGACTAATGGGGTGAGGAAATTTCTTCCCCATATCTTCTTTGTAATACCACTCTTGTATATAGAGGTATATCCGCTGAATTGTCCCAATGGACATATCATATTTGTCGACTTCCAGTCCCACTTTTTCATTGTTTCTATATGGTAATATGAAAACAACATCAACTGCACTCCTCAGAAAATAACATAAAAATGTCTCAAAACACCTAACAAGGTTAGGAACTACTATCTGCATGTTCGGCCAAAAAGAATACCTATATAACTGCTCAACAATATCTGTCACATCAGAGTGACAAACCACTCCTGAAGTGCGTGCTTTCTAAAACAAGGACTATAATTGTTGCTTCTTTTCATAGGCATCTTGCATGGGCTTCCTGTGGAATCCTAAACCTGGAAGTGGACCATCGGGTAACAATTGTATCACATGATCAATTGGCCTATTTGGGGGTAGCCTCGTAGGCTCTTCCTTTAACTATTGAATAAACTCTCTGATCTATTTTTGATCTTTGTTAGTAATTGTGTTATGAGTGGGTTTTGTAACAACTTCCTCAACTTTTCTATCCCTTAGAAGAAGTAAATAAATTCTTCCACTAGCATTAACTTTCCAAACTTGACCGGAACTTACAAAAACAACTTTGAGTTTCCGGCGAAGGTTGAAATGACATAGCTCTTACCATCCTTCACTAAATGGTACTTGTTGGATCTTCTTGTGAATATTGCATCTATAATATACAAATACGGACTTCCAAACACCACGCCACATACATCAAGGGGAACAACATCCATAGTGACTTCATCAATAATTTTTTATCAATACTGAAATTAATCTTACAATGTTTAGTAACCTTTCTCTACCCAACCAAAAGAGTAAGGACTTGGATGATTGTAAGTTTCCAACATCAGTCTATCAACTAGCTCTCTACTAATCAAATTAACTTGCGAACAAGAGTCAAAAAGAGCATCCAATTTGGTCTTCTTCAACTGAATCTTTATATGAAAGAGCTTAGTAAGTTCATTTTCTTGAGCATTACTAATATTACTTAAACATACCTCTCTGCGGATGGAGCCACAACACATAGTCTCATCTACCTCTTCGCTGCAAAATACTTCCTCTCCCTTGAGGGTAGCCACAACCTTCTTCTTATTTTTCTTATTCTTGCAGGGATGTAATTGCGGGTGAAACTTCCAACATTTTTCCTTAGAATGAGTGTCAACATCACAATGCCGACAATTAATTTTAGTATCCTTTTTAGAAATCGAAGTAACATTCTTCTTACCTTTCCCTTTTTCCTTTCCCTTCTTCTTGGTGTCATCTTCTTTTTTTGAAGCATACTGAGAGGGAGATGAACTCTTCTTATTGTCCATCTCTAAATAGTGAGCTTGCATACAAGACTCGTCTACATCCTCTGGCTTGGCCAAAAGGACAAGTCTCCTTAAATGGCTATGAAGTCCACCAACATATTTCATCAATAAGTCCTGATCCACTATATCCTTTCCCATATGAATAACTTTCATCTGGAACGCACATGTGCACTCCTGCAAAGTCTGGCATTGCTTCTGTATGAGATAATGCTAGTACATGGACCTCTCTTCCTCATAACAAATAGGATGCAATTTCTTTTTCATTAGTTTTCTAAATTCATCCCACTTAGTAATAGGAGGACACTTCTTAATAACCAGAGAATGAACATAACTTTCAAAACTAGTTAAAGCATGATTGATCAATTTTAACCAAGCAAAGGAAATATGCTCACTTTAATTAATTTGATGCAAATTGGAATATACCTCCAATTGAGCTAGCCAATCGTCTAGCTTCTAATTTTTCATGTCTCTGTCATAAGGCTCAATCTTGATGTTCGCCTCTGCTTTGAATGGAGGAGGTACGAGAATGACATGGGATGGTTCTTCTTCATGAGCCTCTTCTTCATGGTATTTTGGGGTCTCCTTCGAAACACAAAGCTTCTCCATGAGTAGTCCCATGATAGACTCCAATTTCCCCAAGGACACTCAAATTTTGCCCACATCTTTTATCAAATTTACCACATTCTCCTCTAGCTTGTAGAAATGGTATTCAGTGTTATCATATGCATCATATCTTTGAGCCATCTCATGAATTCCTTACTTCCACTTTCTTGTATAAATCACTCCTTCAAAGGGAATCAAGTTACCTCCATTGCTTTCTATTCCCTTTCGAGCAAGGGGCATCTAATTGCAATATCAACACAAGTTAACCACACAAAAATAGAAATCTAACCATATTTTATACCAATCTGATTCGTAAAGTACTCAACTTAAGTAATTCACAGACTACTATGCTTGTGATTATGAATGAAACATACAAGAGTTATTTATTAACCATTTAATTTGTTACTCCAACAACCATTAAAACTGAAAACTGAAAGAAAATGAAGTAAGAGAGAGAGAGAGAGAGAGAGAGAGAGAAGATTTATCCTGGAGAAAATCGGTATGGGAAAAACTCTAGTGGGTGAAAAAAATATCTCCCCTTCCACTATGTTATCTCAAATGATACAATTCACTGTTAATATGCCTTAAAGGAAGATAACACTCCACCTAATTGTATCTAATTTCTATGAAACAAGAACTCTTCACTATGAACAAACAAGGCAAGAATTCCCTCTTCCAACTTTTCTAACACTTGAATTACACTCAAAACACTTGTTTGAAACCTTGAAAAGGCTCGAGTTTATAGATGTACAACCCAGGGAGGCGTGGAAAGCTGAAACGAACTGCCTGGAAGCCAAAACATTTACAACTGTTGAGATGAAATATCCCTTGTTGTGATCTTACAAAAAAATAGACAAAACACAGAAATTTGCAGCAAATACTGAAACTGATTTTTGCAGATTTTATGCAGAAAATTACAGCTAGGGCAGCGAACAGAAAAATATGGATAACTCCCAAAATAATCGTTCAAATCACTTGAAAATCTAAATGGAACTAGATAATAATATAAAGAACACAAGGGAAACATTTTTGGTATTTTTCAGTCAATATAACGTTGCCAGAAAATTACAGTGTGCCTAAAATAGCCGGAAAACTTTGAAAATTAATATCTTTCCGAATAAAAATGCACTAATCATGAAACTTTGGAAATAATATATATTAAAATAGTAGATGACTTTCCAACCTTCAAATCTGAAAAAGGACTACTGGAAACCCTAGAAATTAGGGCTGCAAATTCCCAAACAAGCCGCCCCCTTTGGAAAATAGCCAAAACCCTTGTGAAACCCTCTGTAGATGATGTCGAATCCTTCTTCTATGGCTGCCGTAGGTCTGATCCGAAAACCAGCTGAAAAATCTCCACCAAACTCTCAAAAATCCTCAAACCCTAATTCTGAAAATTCTAAAAATACCTCTGTAAAACCAACCCTGAAATCTACTCCAAATGACAAGCTAGGGTAAATCTTTCACTACCGAAGAATGCCCTGCAAGCTAGGGATGGATCTCTCACCACCGAAGCTAGGGTTCCCGTGGGATCTTACTCCAGAAGCTAAAAGTTGCAAACAGCAGTTGCACCATGAAAAGAAATATAAGTGTATGTATGAATGATCTCCCACTACACCCTCCATCTCCTTATGTAGCTTTTTATGAGCCCCAATGAAGAAATATAACATTTAATGCAATACATATCCCCTCAAGTCCCCAAAAAGGGACTTTAAGTGGCCCCAACGAAGAAACATAACATTAAATGCCAAAAGTGTCCACTTAAGTTATCCCAACGACAAAATAGAACACAAAGGGCCCATTAGACCCTCCCAATGCCCAAAATATAACAAAAACATAGTAGGAAATCAGACAACCATCCCCAATAACCTCCAAATTCGTTAGTCCCTTGGGAATGACCAGGGCTAAGACCAAAATAGGGCCGTTAGGCCAACTGCTTGGAATTGGGGACATTACTGACCCCAAGCATTATCCTCTTGTTCTGTAGAAACTGAATACCACAAAGTAAGTGCCTCCATCTCACCCTGCAGTCAACCAAAGATCGGTGTGATCTGAAGTGACCAAAACACCACATATAGTCATCATGCTCTCCATGCAGTGTAGATAACAATGTTGTCCCTGAAGTAGAATAATGCCCACATCGATTCTCTACTGGTACCCATACTGAAACTGTCAATCTGTCCAATCCTTGCCACTGTAAAATTGTCATCATGTGATCACTCACTGCATCTCCTGTCAACTCCATCCCTCGGCTAGCTAGCACATGCTCGTCATCCTCATAAGCAGTAAAACATATAGGAGTGTTATCCCCTATCAACTCCAGAAATAAGGAACATGCATACTCTGATTTGTCACCATGACAAACTACACATCCCTGCACAAAGTTGAGGATATCCTCCCTCAACCCATGCCATCTGACCCTTTCCCATATGAAGTTGAAGGTCTCATCAAAGCTCAAGTGTCCAGACATGGAAGAATAATGCACATGTCGCAGTATCTCTATCCTCAACCATGAATCCGACACGAGGTACAATATGTCCTGATAGAAGATCATCTCATCCTCCAATCTGTAGTTTTCATCTTGTATGTGACCATCCAGAATATCACAAGTGTGTCGGTTCTTGGAGTACTCAACAAGAAAATGAGATTTCCAGTCTACCAAAACCTCAGACAACCAACATAATGATGAACTCAGATGATCTGCACCTATAATCCCAATCTCCGTAACTGCCTTATGTGCAACACTACTGGTCACACCCACATCCATCATACTTCACATCGATCCGCAATGATAAAACCCCTCGTTATGCCGGAAATTCCTCTCCATCCCCTCAGTTGCAACCACCCTAGGTGCTCCTGTTGATAATCCCCTCAAAGTCACATTCCTGCCTTCGGACTTAAACTTTAGCTCCATCGTCTGGAAGTTAGTCTGAAACTCACCAAGAGAGTGAAGCCACTGGACTCCCAATACTACGTGGGTCACTCCCATACCAACAATGTGGAAATCATCAGTAACTGTGTAGTTACCCATGGTAATGCTCAATTGTGGAACTTTTTGTGTGCATCTCATATACTCCCCATTGGCTACAACAATGTTGAAGCCCTCAAAGTCCCTCGTCTGCAAACCTTGTCTCTCCACCAATGATGCATCAATAAAGTTGTGGGTAGCCCCACTATCAATGAGTACCACAACTCGCTGACCCTACATAACTCCTCTAATCCTAAATGCCTTGTACATCGGAGTACTAGACAATGTGGCTATAATCTCCTGAGGGAAAGTCTCCTCCTCTTGCTCTTCCTCAGCACTATCCATCGCAACTCCATCCCCATCATCCATCTCGTGAGTCTCCAACTCCTCACCTCTGTCATCCTCACTCTCCTCGAAGACCTTGATGAATTGGGTCTTCCCTCTACCTCTACAATCATGTCCTGGAACCTAAGGTGTGCGGCAATCGAAACATAGTTTCTTTCACCTCAACTCATCTCTGTCCTGTTGGGAAATGAATGGCTTCTTAGCCACCTCCTGCCTTGGTGGAGGCTCCCTCTGCTAAAGTTCGTCTGATCCAGATGGAGGTTCTCTTTGTTGAACGCAAGGTGGAACCCTCAACTTTGGAGTGGATAACTCCAAGTCTCAAGATCTCCTAATAGCCTCATGCAAAGAAGAAGGCGCAAATGCCTACACAAATCTTGCTAAGGCATCAGTCAACCCTGCCATGAAGAGTGAACTCAACCTCATCTCTGAAACATCAGATACCATAATAGATAACCTCTAAAAATATGCAATGTACTGATCCAAAGAATCTGTCTGCCTCAAATGAGTCAATTCTCTGAAGTGCCTATATGGGTCCCTCCTGTCGAACCTGCTCATCAATCTTTGTGTAAAATCTGCATACGTAGTGATATGCATGTGCCCCTATGTGATCAATCCATGATGCCACCAGTCATGGGCATCTCCCTCGAGGTGTAAGATAGCAAACCTAATTGCGTCTTCTTTGCGCATGGGATTCAAGTCGAAGTAAGTCTTCAACTTCTGAATCCAAGACTGGACGGTACACTTCTTAGAGCCATCGAAGTGCGGAATAGAGATCTGTCCCAATCTCCTCTGAAACTCAGGCACCTGTGACTGGTAATCTTTCCTGGGCCTGCTACCAATCTTCATTTTGCAATACTCCTGAAATGGCATGTTGTCCCAGAAACCCTCACTCAATGTCCGATACTTCTCCCAGCAAGATTCTTCATCCACAATGTTGGTGCCCTATCGTGTCTGTGACACTTCCAGATCCTTCAAGAAGGAAGGCTCGTGGAGTCCCAAGGGCCTGGTAGATGCATGAGGGGACCCTTGTCCCGAATGTCCACTCTCACCTCTATTACCATGTTGTCCCATATTGTTGGCTTCTCCTTTCTCCGCATGAGCCTCAATCCTACCCTGTGTTAACCTCTTAGTAAGCTGGCTCAAATAGAGGTTGGTAGTCTCCTGCTGCTTCACCATATTGGTGAACAGTCATTTCATCAGATCTACTCCCATTTCTTCATTGTCTCGGTCTTTGTCTCCGTCTCCCATCTTTTAACTCCAACAGGCTGGAGGATCAACAGCTCTGATACCACTGAAATATCACTTGTTGGGATCTTACAACAAAATAGACAAAACACAGAAATTTGCAGCAAATATTGAAACTGATTTTTGCAGATTTTATGCAGAAAATTACATCTAGGGCAGCAAAACAGAAAAATATGGATAACTCCCAAAATAACCGTTCAAATCACTTGAAAATATAAATGGAATTAGATAATAATATAAAGAACACAAGGGAAATATTTTTGGAATTTTTCAGTCAATATAACACTGCCAGAAAATTACAGCGTGCCTAAAATAGCCGGAAAACTTTGAAAATGAATATCTTTCGGAATACAAATGCGTGCTAATGATGAAACTTTGGAAATAATATATATTAAAATAGTAGATGACTTTCCAACCTTCAAATCTGAAAAAGGACTGCTGGAAACCCTAGAAATTAGGGCTACAAATTCCCAAACAAGTCGCCCCCTTTGGAAAATAGCCAAAACAATTGTGAAACCCTCTGTAGATGATGCCGAATCCTTCTTCTATGGCTGCCATAGGTCTGATCCGAAAACCAGCTGAAAAATCTCCACCAAACTCTCAAAAATCCTCAAACCCTAATTCTGAAAATTCTGAAAATACCTCTGTAAAACCAACCCTGAAATCTGCTCCAAATGACAAGCTAGGGTAGATCTTTCACTACCGAAGGATGCCCTGCTAGCTAGGGATGGATCTCTCACCATCGAAGCTAGGGTTCCCGTGGGATCTTACTCCAGAAGCTAAAAGTTGCAAACAGTAGTTGCACCATGAAAAGAAATATAAAGTGTATGTATGAATGATCTCCCACTACACCCTCCATCTCCTTATATAGCTTTTTATGAGCCCCAATGAAGAAATATAACATTTAATGCAATACATATCCCCTCAAGTCCCCAAAAATGGACTTTAAGTGGCCCCAACGAAGAAACATAAAATTAAATGCCAAAAGTGTTCACTTAAGTTATCCCAACGACAAAATAGAACACAAAGGGCCCATTAGACCCTCCCAATGCCCAAAATATAACAAAAACATAGTAGGAAATCAGACAACCATCCCCAATAACCTCCAAATTCGTTAGTCCCTTGGGAATGACCAGGGCTAAGACCAAAATAGGGCCGTTAGGCCAACTGCTCGGGATTGGGGACATTACATGAGATTCCCACTTTCATACACCATTAATTATAAAATGACCTCTTTAAGCTAACCGGTGGTTACAAAACAACTACCTTGTTGATCGACGGTTTACAAAACTACCACCCTACACTAGGGGGTGGTCCTACCATCATACAAAAGTCTACTACCTTCCAGATGTCGTAAATTTTGCATACGAACTTGGAATCGAGTGTCGTTTTTTAAAAAAACTTGCATATTTTTTCGAGAGGAAACACAAATGTGCAATCGAATTTAGATTTTGATGACATCTCCATCTTGAAACAAAACATAAACTTCCTAGAGTGTCATTCATAGGTTTTGAGATCACCCCTAACTTGACTAGACCATCTTGTGAAGATAAGATGAGTCGAGAACCTGTAGAGCAAGTATAATATATAGAGTTACATTGAATTGGAATTTTTTCTAATCCATTTTTGGATCAATATATGTAAAAACAAAGATAGATTTATTCCAATACTTGAAATATTGGAGTTCAAATTTACTGGAATATGTCCAGATTTAGTGAAATAAACATTGTATTTAAAAAATTGCAATGGATATTGTTTTTCTTGCAATTGTATTGTACATAAGGAAATTGAGTGCAAGAGAAGACATGTGGAATGTTTTAGGTGCCACAAGGGAGGGAGCATTACAAGATTCTGTGATGGAGGGAAGTTGAAGAAAAGATCTAAACCATGAATAATCATCACAGTCTGAAAAAAACAAGAATCCATTCCACAATTCCAGGAGTGCAAGAACAAGAAGGAGGCTAGCCAAAGTGTTCAAAAGGATCTCAAAGGTTTGATTGATCAAGAAAAGAAGACCGATGTATTAGATTAAGAACTACAAAAGAATGAGTCAATAAATGAACCGAAAGAAGACTATGGACCTTCTTAGGCATCTCTTCTAGATCCTACATGATGACATATGCCTCTACTAGTCTTCTTAGAGGTGTATTGGTTCAAAAGAAGCATTGGAGTGAGGGGGTGTGTGTGTGTGTATCCTCCATGATGTCAAGGTATGTCACTTTAAGTCATTTAACATGTTCTTATGGTTCAAAATGGTTGGTCAAGTTGTGTATGTCAAGATTCAAGTCTTGTTATTCTTCAAGTGTACAAGTATGTGTCTTTAAAGTATGAGTTTACTTTTTCATGTTGAAGTTGTATGTCTAAGATGACTCAGAAGGTGCATGAGTCATTTTGGTGTCCCAAAGGAAGTTCCCTCATGTCCTGACGTCTATATGAAGAGTCCTAATGTTGTTAGGGTCTGTGATTAAGTAATTATTGTCTTGAATAGAGGTATGTGGTATATCATAGTGTTAATACCCGGGTCAAATTGGAGTGTGTTGAGTTTTTCATGAGATATTGTTAGAACATATTATTAAGTGCTTATAATGTTTAGTTTATAATTAAATAATTTAGAATATATTTTCACCCTTAGGGTCATTTAAATACAGTTACGTGCCATATTTCGTTTAATTGAATTTGGGTGAATTTGATGGAGAGAAGTGAGGAGTTGAGGAAATTTTATTGGGATGTAATTTTCTCGTTTAATGGAAAATATTTTTCACCCTGTTTTTTCGCCCTTGGGGTTTTCCATGTAAAATCTTGTATCTTTGTTTATTTCATTTATTATTTTAGTTATAATATTTTATATAATTTATTTAATTAATATAATAAATTAACCCTTGACATGGTATCAGAGTGGGTAATTAAAAAAAGTTATTTACTAAAATTTAACCAGTTGGTGGTTGATAACCACTAATGGGGTATTTAAATAGGCCCCATTAAATTATTTCTCAATAGGACTCCTCTCAAAATTCACACATCCTCGTATGGAATTATGTTTCAAAGTTTAGTGTGGTGAAAAATTTCTCTCCCCAACGCAATAAGGATAACTAAATTTGAAGTATTTCATTGATTTTGTATAGTTTCTATTATGCATGGCAAAAACTAAATATGAGTAAAAGGAAGGTAAATAGAAGGTCTCCAAAAATAGAGACAACCCTCCACGAATATAGGTTTTTGATTTTTGTCATTGGCCGTGTGAGAATTTTATGACAAGGAATTGATTTAGGCTAACCAAGTAACTTAGAAACATTTTAGAAAGCAAATATATATTATATATGCAATTCCAAAACTATGTCAAAAACCCCTCATCCTAATTGGTAAAGTTGTGTGTATAAAATATTTATATTAAAAAGTATACTACATACCTAACTACCTAACCATACTAGCGCTAGGAAATCTTACTAAAAGCTTATAAAATGTTTATAATTAATAACTATCACTTATATCTCTTTTATATAACATATTTCCTCTATATATATATATACTTGGACTGTACTATATCTTTCCTTGATAATACTAAACAAATAAATTAAACAAAAAACTATGCTTGGTCTAAAACCGGTGATTTTTTATTTCCATTCCACACTCACGTGGCATTCCTCTCCACTAGAGTTACCTTAGGTTTTCATTTAGCCACGTATCATATAACCATGGCATTGAGTTTTCATTTACCAAATAAAGTCCACTCCACATTGGTAAATTGAATGTCATTGGACCGCTTTTTATATGCGTTGGTAGCATTTGAATTATCCATGGCTATGTAATGCACTTAGTAGTTAGGTGTGATGTGGACATTGGTGGTTGTTTTTTTTCTTGTTTGTTTTTGTGTTGAGTTATACTTCTCCTTTGAATCTCACGTGGAATATCTTTAAATAAAACTTTTATATATCTATGGTAGTTTAAACAAATAGCACGGTTTGGAAATTCTTCCATTTGCTAGAAACCTCTTAATAAAAATGTTACAATTTCATACCGCTATCTCACCCTAATGTAGTCTCAAACTCAATTATGATTTATGTATAAATTTTCTTTTATGGAATAGTTGAGTTAATACCAAATATTAAGTCCACTCCACATTGGTAAATTGAATGTCATTGGACCGCTTTTTATATGCGTTGGTAGTAGAATTTGAATTATCCATGGCTATGTAATGCACTTAGTAGTTCTAGAGTGTGACGTGGACATTGGTGGTTGTTTTTTTTCTTGTTTGTTTGAGGTGTGTTCATAGTTATACTTCTCCTTTGAATCTCATGGAATATCTTTAAATAAAACTTTTATATATCTATGGTAGTTTAAACAAATAGCACGGTTTGGAAATTCTTCCATTTGCTAGAAACCTCTTAATAAAAATGTTACAATTTTATACCGCTATCTCACCCTAATGTAGTCTCAAACTCAATTATGATTTATGTATAAATTTTCTTTTATGGAATAGTTGAGTTAATCAACCCTTGGATAGAATTTAAACATGGTTATGATTGGTGGCTAAGTTTTGTAGAAATGTAGTGTCTTTAAACATGATTATTAAAATATATTTAATCTAAAGTAATTATTGAAATTTACATTATAAGATAGTTTTCTCAAATAATTTATAAATCTAATTACATTTTAGATCATATCAATTGTGGGAATCATAAAAAAATTATTTATAACCTTGAGATAACTAGATGAATGTGATATTTATTTCTCTTTTATTGTGGTTTTAGTTTATTTAAATATATTATCTTTAAAGTTTAAGTCATAATTTTAATTATATGACATATCATTTTTTAAATAAATGATATATTCAGTGGATAGGATTCTTCTGATTTAGGTTGTTTCAAGAAAAGTCGTTTAAGATTATCATTTTAATATTTGATTTATTCATACTTGATTTCAATATGAGTTGCATAGAGACTGACCATAATTTTTCATAATTTTAAATTACATTTTGACTTCGAGTTTATTTATTACGAGATCTTCGATGTAAATTGTGCAAGGCTTGGTTGATAGTTTTTTTCACATCAAATTATGCCTATGCTTAAGAGATCCCCTCAGATACTCAGTTGATAATATCAAAATGGTTAAATGGTGAAAGATGAAATAATTCCTCTACCCTTCAAGTTCAAACACTATAAGTGTACGGCTAATAAAACTATTTTTATCATTCCTAGTGTTTTCAAATATCTAAAGTGTCAATACATTTATATATAGTAATTTTTGTATAACTAATGGCAACAGGGGTAAATAAGGTTTGAATTTGTTTTTTGAGATGTTACACTCTTATTTCATTATGAAATATTTAACCATTGATCTTATTAAGAAATCCCTTACTCTTGCCTTAGTAATTAAGGGTATGTTATGTTTCCTATCTCTTAAAGGATATCTACGATAAAAATCATCTCATGGATTAATTAAAAAGGGTAGAATTACATGGTTTTTAAAAGGATATTGTAAATTACATTTGTCACTACCAAAAAAAACAGATAAATATTAGATTATGGTGCATCTACATACATGACATATAGATCTAAGATTCTAACTGATCTCAAAGAATGCAATTTTCAAATCTAGGTGATCATTTCATTCTCGATATCTAGAGTCAATGAAAAGTTAATGTTTTTAATGGTTTTACTAACGATGTTTTATGTGTTTTAAGATTTTGGTAATTTTTTTTTCTGGTAGTTAATTCAAAAATAGAACCATTGTTCTTTTTTAGTTTCGTAATAATGATATCATCTCTTTAGGATCATGTATGACATGTCTTAAATGTGTAAATGGTCCTTACATGGTAAGCTATCACAAAAAACCCTTCCTCAGTCATTTATTGAAGAAAATTTCACATTAATCTATAGGATGTGTCCATAGTTAGTGGATACTTTTTCAGTGAAGATTGTGATTATTATTGTATGATTTGATTATCAATTCAGTTATATTATCTATCAAACTTATCACCTTTTTTAAAGGGCTTAGAATAAATAATGAAGATATATACATTTTTGATAAAACATTTCTTAGTATGTGATTACTAAAATATTATTATATGCATATCAAATGACATTTAGGGATGCCTTTGTGTTTATATTAGAGACGTCCAATACTGATTTCATCTAATATATATTTTACAAGAGTAATATGTTGAAAATTTTAAACATAAGGTTAGTTGTTAAGCATATTGTTATGTTATTGGTTATACGACAAGTATTTAACTTTTGCATATTTATATTATGATGACTATATGGATAGTATGAATGTAACCATGTAGATGTTGTGTTGGATATAAAATATATATTTGGATTTTTGTTAAAAAAAGTTGGTGCAGGTGCCATTACTTGGAACAACAAAAAGAAACCAGTAGTCTTCATTTCTTCTACTGAGGCAAAGTAGAGAAGTGCAATGGAAGCAACGAATAAGCCATTTGGCTAAAACGGCTGTTGGAAGAGATACACATGGAAGCCAAAGCAGGTATTCCTCTTGTATGTGATTTCTAGAGTTTTATTTTCTCTTCTTAAAGAATCCAATTCAACATCAAAGAATGAATCATATAGATGTTCGTATGCTCTTTATCCTAGAGAAGATCCTCTTCGTGATATAGATCTCTATTACTGCTTGTCTCGAGATCAAGTTACAATTATGTTTACAAGCCATTTTTTGTTGTAAAATATTTTAACTATTGTGAAATTATTGGCCTTCCAGAGTTTCCATTAAGAGGGAGTGTGCATAGAAATGACACCACCTAATGGTCAGACAATTGATATCTCCTTCTCCTCTATACTTCTACTTAATTTTAAAGCATTGCAAAAAGATATTTATGATATTTGTAAAATTATAACTCTAAGGTTGCGTTGTACAGTCCAGTGTGTTGTATATATTTATAAAGGAGGTCCTTGTGTTATAAAAGGCTCCTAGTATGCAATTTTAATAAATTTAAATGATAAACCGTGGGATATAGTCTCACAAATCATGCTTAGCCTAAATCATAACTTCTTATTTATAGATTCTAAATCCTTTAGTACCAAATGGTAAGTTGAGCATGATGAAAGTGTTATAAATTCTTCAAAAGTGATATGGTATCCTAAACATTCACTAATGGTTTATGAATTTGTAAATCTTGTTCTACAAACAGGTAATGTTGGCATATGGTTCCCCATGTAATATTAAGGGGGAGTGTTAGAATTGATTAACTAAAATTTGGAATAGTAGTAGTTAATATAAACTAGTAATAATAGTAAATAACATTAAATTAAAGTAGTAAATAAATATAAAGAGTGACCCAAGCAACTAGGCTAAAGAAAATAGAAACCCTAGTGTGCAAGAAGAGTAAGGAAATGACTTAGCTGATTCGGAGGCCAATTTTTACTGTGTCATAAAATAAATTGAATATTATGGAAGCAGGAATGAACATACATTTGTCCCAAAAAGTACATATCTGAGCTATTTGGATTTAATGGAGTACCTGGGAGAGGATCGGGGTACCTAAGGGTTCCTGAGTCTGAGTTCTGGGTGCCCAAGTTTATGTAGAAGGTCCAGAAACTAGATTTGCAGGGTGGGATGATGACGCGAAGCTTTTGTTAACTATCATGTTTAATTTTTTACGATGTGTCGCATGTCATAAATGATCAATGATGAAAGGTAGACTTGTAAAACCCCAAATGAAGCATCAAACCCTAAAAATGAATCATGCAAATGAAGGGGTGAGACTGTCCTTAGCTACCACAATGGTGGAATTTGTAATTGAGTTGTGCACTACATCTCAAAATCGATTTAGTTTTATGTGCTTGTGTGTGCAATGATGCCCTAGGTTTCTCTTGTTCCATTCACACTTTGTGAAAGTAGCGAGCAATAACTATGTGTAGAAAATGTAATAGAATGGTGGATGTAATAGAATAAAATTCCCTCTTATGCAGTGTGATGCAGATGAACTAGCCTTGTGCCTTGTGATGGAGTTAGATGGATGCAAATGAATCCTTTGATCGATGAAACCTTGGGTAATGCTAGTAGGGATTAGTGCTTGGTCCATCATTATGGTTAGATAGCTTTATATTTATATGGTTATCTTTTATAATTTCATAATTAACCCCAAAATGGCCGACCACAAGAAATATGAAATGTTCAAATGGCTACAAAGTGCCCAAAAGTGATGGGAAAGTGAGAAAAGGATCAGGGTGCCTCGAATGGGATGAGGGTGTCTTTTGACACCCTAGTACTAGCCCGGGTGCCCAAGTCAAATGCAAAATAGTACAAAATGAAAAAAATAGACTGAGAATGTATGTATGGGAGGTCGGAAGTGACAACAAAAAGTAAAGCAAAATGGCCAAAATATGGGGGTTGATTAGTAATTTCTTTACTCAATAACCATATGAATAGTAGTATGAGACCAAGACTAAATAATGTTTAAAGTGCATGATTTTATGTTTACATTTTACCCCATTTTATGTTGGTGAACTGAAATATTGGTAACATAAATTACATAGAGATGCGTACCTGATGTCTATGTAGATTGATGTAAAAATGTGTTGAAGGACTAGAAAAAGCATGGAGTGACAAAAATACAATGAAGCGTGGAAACTAAATATGTAAATGAAAAAAAAGTGACGAGAGTGAACTTATGGCGGAAATGCATGTGTAGCTTCTGATGTGTGTGATGTTACAAAATGTCATTGTTGTTTCCCCCATTGTTGTAGTTGTTTTTAAATTCTTGTTTCTCATACAGATGGACCTGCAAGGAAAAAATGATCAAGTAGTAAAATACGCATGTATATGTTAAAATGCATGTAAAAGATGCATGCATATGTATGTGAAAACATGTAAATGTAAAGTACGTAAATAAAAAATGAAACATGTGCACCTGATCTGTGATGAGAGAAAGGGTGTAGAAAGAGGATATCCTGTCATGTATGTTTTGGGAAATCTGACGCCATAAGCTGAAGAAGTATAGAGAGGAATTATGTTGTATCCTTCAACCTTTAACTACTTCCCTGAACATGTATGAAGAGATCTTTATACTACCTAGTTTTTTATGTGATCCGACATCATTAGCTGAAGTAGTGTACACATGAACTATGTTGTATCCTCTATCATGTAACTACTCCCCTAAATGCTAAGGACAACCATGTCCTGTAAAATCCATTTTTTACGAGGTTCGTAGACTAGTTTGACCCACTACCTGTATAACCCACAATGCCAAGGATAAAAAATGAAATGAAATGAACCGGTGCAGAAGCATTGTAGAATATGTAAACCCAAAATGATTCCCCCCTCTTTGGGGGCACATGCGATGTCGCTGATAAGAGAATGTGGCCACAAAATAGGATCAACCGCATAAATTTTGTAACTCTTCCTTATAGGCAGAAGGGAATGCGTTTGGTAGAAAACAAGGCACACACAAACAAGGGGATAGAAACAAGTGTTAGTACGAATAACCATGCATATAGAATACAAGTGTAAACTACACAGGTAATGTGTGACCTAGAATACAAGTAAACATGAAAAAATATAAAGTAAGCTGCACAAAGTAGGCTATAAACATGGGACATCACTCAAAAGAAAAACTAAAAATGTGTGTAAAATGGTTTTTAATCTAAACTATAAAAAAAATACATAAAATCATTAAATAAATATAAATATTGACCCAAACAACTAGGTTAATGAAAATAGAAACCCTAATGTACAAAAAGAGTAAGGAAATGACTTAGTTGATCAGGAGGCTGGTCTGCAATGTGTTGTAAAATTAAATTAAATTTTTCCAAGAAAGAAATAATATGCATAGGTCCAAAAAAGGACATATCTAAGGTATTTGGCTAGACTAGGGTACCTAGGAGAGGATCACGGCACCTGCGGGTGCCCTAGTCTTATTTCTGGGAACTCTAATCTGTATAAGATGTCCATAAACTAGATTTACAGGGTCAGATGATAATGTAAATCCTTCGTTGTCTGTAACGTGTAATTTTATACTATGTGTCAAATTTCGTCAATGATAAATGAAAGGTAGACCTACAAAACCCCCAAAAAAGATTCAAACTAGAAAAACAATGAATGCAAATGAAGGGGTCAAATTGTCCTCAATTGCCATAATGGTGGAATTACTATCTGAGGACTCCACTACATCTCATACCTGACTTAATTCTATGTGATTGTATGTCCAATCATTCCCTAGGTTTCTCTTGTGCCACTCACACTTTGTGAAAGTATCGAGCAATAAGTATGTGTAGAAATTGTAATAGAATGGTGGACGGATGGTGGTGCAAATTAACTCGCAGAAATTAGTATATTGTTAAATAATCCATATTCATTCAGTCATTAGACCTAGGGACGTAAAATTTCAACACTACCAGTGTTGTATACATGGTTATATGTGTTTAAGAGGTATAAAGTAAAGGATTGTTATCACAATAATTGGAAAATACAATGTTGGAAATAAAGTAAGTTGCAGATGAAAGTAAATGTTATAGTTAATCAATAAAGAAGGTAAAATCATAACACAACTAAAGGAATAAAATCTTACAATTCTAATCCATTCATGCAAGGAACTAAAATAACAAACAAAAAGGAAAGGGATTCAGGAAACCACAAGTGACCTTGCCTTGGGTGTTAATTATTTCTAATGCTTGTGTCTGCAGAAAAATGATAGAACTCATATTTTATTCATTAGAATGAATATTATAGAATGAATCTTACAAAAATTCCCTAACCATAGATTGATCCCCTCTACATTCTGTGCATTCTCTTTATATTCAATAGAGACATGAAGAGACTGATTCAAAGTAACAGTTACAATTTGATTAAGTACAAGATCATTACCAAGAAATCCATAGATTTTTATGCATGCAATAGACACGAGAAAAGGTATTATATTACAAAAAAAAAACTAATTGTTTAGTCTAACAATCAGTTATCAAGTTAAATCAACTAGCTCCACAGTTCTAGTTATAGAGCATAATCAGGTATTGGCATGAGAACTATTTCTTGTTATCATAACTGCTTCTTTATTGACATGTGAAAACTTAGGTGAAGTATCCATGTTGATCAAACTTCCTAAGATCATGGTCTTGCATATGCACATGTTATCCTTTAGCTGCAGGTTCTTTATTGCAGATGATTCCCAGTTGTTGCATGTCAGTTGTTGCAGATGATTCCATTTACATTGTGATAAAGTTTATTTGGATGCATGTTAGTGGTTACATATAACATATTCTTGCAAAAAAAAAACGGCATTGAGATAGAACGCTATTAATAATTTCATTGTATTTAAGAGAGTAACAAGTACATTCAAAATCCATAGAATAGAGTAACTTCGTAATAGTTCTATTAATTAATATAAGTTCCATAAGTTCAATTTTAGGTGGAAATGTCTTATAGGATAACTCAAATAAACAACTGCAAGGGTATACAAAATATGAAAAAATACAACAGATGAGACAATTAAAAAAGTAATTAAAGGGTCACATGACACCCATGGACCTATTTTATTGAATGTACCCATTCAATAATTCACTTTTCTATCCTCTTCATTCTTGGAAGTAGCTTGTATTATATAGTATACTCACCTGAAATATATTGAAAATGGGACGCATTCTAGTTCTTTGAATAAATAACCTGGATTCCTCTAGTACCTAAGCATGAATTTGTCTTCTACTGCCTCACTTATTGCAATATCACTTGACCAGTTTGGTATGGGAAAGTGAAACATGGGAGGTTGGAAACCAATTAGGAACCATGTTTGGCGACATGCATTAACAACTTCAATGTAGACATTTACTTTGTGAAGGGTTGGTATGATGTTATTATACAAATTCACTTCCTTTTTATTAAGCTCTAGGGTCAACTCGTTCCATCTGGTCCTACATGCCTACATATGGCTCTAAAATTGTTATCAATATGATCCCTTTCCTCATCATGTTTTCCTTCCATAATCTGATAAACTCGATATTTGATTTCCTTAACATTTATGTACTTGGTATATTCCTCTATCATTGTCTTGGTATTACCTACCTCTTCCCTAATCATTAGTGATTGTTATTTGCACATTTTTCTATAATATACCATTTTCTTTTTCCCTATACCATTCATTATTGAAATATGAAATGAGTTCTTTGATTTGTATATCCCCGATGGAAAGTGTAGGTATCCAATCCCTATCATATTCAAGAGCATAGTTATAAATGTATAACTCACATAACAACAATTGAATTTCATGGGAAATTTTTAAGTACACTCTGAAAAATCTTCTTATTACACAAATGTCAAACTGAAAGTCTGAGTTAATGCAAGTGAGTTTAAGTTGCAACATTTGTTTCTTTAGGAAGAAATCATATACATTAGAGGGTGTCATGCATAAAAGTATCTCATTTGTCACTTCGATGGTTTCCTCCTACTTTTTCTTTAGTCTATAAATCTCATTATATTTAGCTCAAAGCTTCCCATCCTTTTCTTTTAAATCTTGTTGATGTTGGAAAAGAAATTCTTCTTTTTCTATTTTCCACCTTATTTGTAGCTTGTTAACATAAGTCTCAAACGGTTACACCCAATAGTCTAGTAAAGTGGTTTGGGTTGCCACATTTATGCATGTTGGCCTAGTAGGATCTCTAAACATTTATTTTATAAAAACTTGTAGCTACTGGTTGGGTGGTGACATTGGTAGAGACACAGGTTCTTAGATTACATGAACTATATTTGGAGAAACTAGAGGATTTTCTGTGCACATTAGTGCAATAGACTCATCAACGGGTTTTGGCTTAAGGGTTTGGATAATGTTTTTAGTTGTTTCTTAATTATTTAGAGGAAAAATTTCTACAGTATCCATTGCATTGGTATGTGTTTCATGTACTGGTTGTGTTGTCACTTACTCAGGTTGTTCTTCATTATCTACAGATGTAATGGTTACTTCTTCAATTTCCTTGGTCACAACATCCTCTTCATGTTGTGTATTTATAGCCTCTATTTCATTGGGGCTCTTATGAACATGTTTCTAGTCTATCCCTTCCTCTCTCTTCTCCTCCACCTCTTTAGTATCATCAATGGCTACATTATCACATCTAATTTATTCATCACCTTGTGCAAAATCCATTTGTACGGTTTCCTCAATTCTTTCTAGTTCTTGCACATCATTATCTAGGAAGATTTGAATATTTACTTTAGACTTTGAGGTCTTTGATTTTTTATTGCGGAGCCTATGGGATCTCCTAGATGTTTTAGGGGCCTTATTTGAATATTTTCTCTTTCCTTTTGATGAGGAAGACTCAGGGGTGTAAATATCAAGAAAAGTTTTGGCAATGAGTATTCGATCAAGTGAAATAGGCCTAGTGTACAGTTTTGGAGATGGAGGATTTTATGAAGGTACAAAGGTTTCTATAGGGAGAGATTTTTAATAAGAACAGAGGTTTCAGTAGGGATAGGAGTAGAGGGTGTTTTTTCAGGTATAGGAGTAGAAGTAATAGTAGAGATTCATCTATTTTCCTTTCTCTTTCCTAACAAATCATCCAAATGTTTGGCCATAGAAAACTCCTCCCATTTGAATGTTGGATGTTCAATTTCGAATGCATGCTTAACAATTAAAGTGACAAGACAATGGGGAGATAAGGAAGACCTACCCATTTTTGATTCCTTACTCATCTTCTTCAAACTCTCATGCAAGAAATTAGGAACATTTAAATGTCTACCATTCTTTACATGATTGAGAAGTTTAAAATCTCTAATATTTAACCTTCAGTACCGACCTCATAGGTAAAATATTTTTTGATATAGTTTGACACATCTACCCAAAAGGATTTTAAATAAATTCTTAAAGTACCTCGTCTATCTATAAAAAAAAATTCATCTTTGTCTCCAAGCTCTGTGTAAGCTTTGTTTGGATTTTCTTTTATAGGAAACATCTCGACCTCCGTCGGTAGTCCAGTGACTATAACCAATATTTCATCATCAAATTTAAATTTCAAACCTTTTACTATTACTTTCCCATCCCTGAAGGTGGTGGCGAATTATGTGACCAACCACTATCATGAAAGTACTATAGAATTTTTGGTTGATTGCAAAGATGTGAGTGGGATGTAGGTTCGTTTCTAATCAATTCTCCCCCAATTTTTGAATTCTGTAATTTCCTTAAGCTCTGTGAAGCAAGATATTTTTCACTTCGAATTGATTATCCAAAATTTGAATGAGTGGAAGAACATAAGTGCTTACCTTTTCAAATTTCTAACCAATTTTTCACGCATCTTGAAAGAGTACACATTAATTAGATTTGAAGGATATCCCCATGTGAAGTAAGGTGTTGTGATAACATGGAATGACATGAGAGACATGCCACATTACATAAGGTGGCGAGAAATTATGGTTAATAAATTTTATTGCTGACTTGACACCTATATTAATCACAGATAATTATTCTAGTGGTACATTATTAAAGGAATATGAGTGCACTTAACTTTTGATGTACGCTGAATGATTGTGGCATGTGATTTGTTGGAGTTTATGCCCTTGGATGCATGCATGAGGCTGCATGTTGATGTACTGTATTGCTGCAAGTAGTGTTGGTGTAGGTGTTGTTGTATAGAATAAGCTCCATAATGAATTCAATTGATTCATGGAGAGGGAAGATGGATTTATCTAACACCAACTATCTTCATCTCTTTTTTCCCATTCAGTTGGGTCCTTGATTCTTCATACAATCTCAAGTTCTATCAAATAGGAAAGAAAAACATGGTTTTGTCTCCATGTTGGTACAAGTGGATTTTTTTAGTCTTTGCACCACCTCCTTTCATTAAATATTATGCACTCCTTGTAACAAATACACTAAATCCTACAAAATAGAAATGCTAAGAAAATAAAACATGTTAGTGAGTGGTGTTGATCACCATGAAGGTTGATCACATAAATTTTATTCCTCCTTGAGGTATCCAGCAAGGTGGATATACCGAGGGCACTGAAGATCTCATTCTTCTAAAACTTCATAAGATGAACCAACAAGTGTAAACTTTTGACCTCTATTTTGATGTTCTCATTTCCATCTTCCTTTGGCCTATTCTGAACTATTCGATGAAGGTGCTCCTATTATTTGGATTTTTTATAGCCTCAATAAATGAAAATTTACTAGTAGTTTGAATCTCACAGGATCAATGGTGGTGAGTTTCACATCTCTATTAGGAAATATATTCTCAATCTCATATGGACCTAACCACCTTGTCCCGAGTTTTCTCATGTGGTCCTTATATTTGGAGTCAAAGAGAAGAGCCCTATAACCTTTTTGAAATTGCCTTATTTTGATGAACCTGTCATGCCACTTGATCCTTTAATTTTGTAATAAATCTATATTATGAATATCCCGCCTTCTCAATTCATCTAATTCATTGATCTAAAAAATCCTTTTCCTCTAAGGTTAAGATAAATCTATGCCGAATTCCAATGTAATTCTTAACGTCTTGTGCTCAAACTCAATAAGGAGAACAATATTCTTATTGCATAGTAGCTCAAAAGTTTTGAATCCATTTTTTTTCCTCCATGTGGTATTGAATTCCCACATAACCTCTGGATGTATTTTTGGCCAATCCCTTCTATGCAACGCAATGGTTTATTTCAAGATGGCTTGAATTTCTCTGTTTGTTACTTCAGCTTAGCCATTGTATTTTGGATGATAAGGTGTAGAATTCATATACCTCATTTCATATTCTATAGATAAATCAGAAATAACTTAAACAATGAAGTGGGTAACTTGATCTGTAACAATTGAGCTCTTAGCACTATATACCTTGTAAAGATATGCTCATATATGAATTTTGTAACTTTTTCACTGTTCTGATTTGGTAACACTTTCACTTCTTTCCATTTAGTGAGGTAGTTTATGCACACCAAAATGTAATTTTTTTAGTGAGACTTAGGATCTATGGGACTAATAAATTATTCTAATCCCCATTTTTCAAATGGTTGCAATACTAGCTAAGGATGTAATGACATTTGATCTGATTCGGCAGGCTTTCACATTCTTTGGCACTTATCACATCTTCTCTCATGCAATGTTGTATCTTTGTGTAGTGTAGGCCACTAATACACTATTGTTAATACTTTATGCGTTGTTCATTTTACAAAAAAGTTTCCTCCACATGGATCACTATGGCAGGCATTGAGGACATCATAAATTTCCTCATCATCTATACATATTCTCATTACATTAGAATGTCATGTATGAAATAGGAAACTAGTTATCCTATAAAAATTCATACTCTTATCAACAATATATTTATTTTCACAATATAAATAGTGCAGGTGTGTCTTACTTGAAAAAAAATAGTTGGCTATATCAGCATACTAGGGTTTATTGGTTGAAATCGAAAACAAGTTCTCTTCTAGGAAAGAATCATCCAACACTGCTTCTTCATTATCATTCTCCATCCTTAAGAGAAAATCTCCTACAACATTGTCTTTCCCAAGCTTATCCTCAATTGTTACATAAAACTCTTGTAAGAGTAGAAACCATCTAACTATACCACTCCTTAAAAATAGTTTTTTTGATTAGATATTTAATGAAAGCATGGTCGGTATGAATAAATATTGGGTAGCCCGCGATGTACTGCCTAATTTTTTTGATGGCATAAACAACTGCTAAAAAATATTTCTCAGTAATTGTATAGTTAAGCTCAGTGTGCTACAGGTTCTTATTGACATAATAGATTGCATAATTGAGTATCCCACATTTATGTTTGACAATAAATCCAATAGCGTAATTTGAGGCATTGGTGTGTATATGAAATGGAAAAATCCAATATGGTCCTCTTAAAATAGGTGCATAAGTTAGCATTTTCTTCAAAGTTTGGAATGCATCTTCAAATATGTTTGTTCATAAAATGCAACATCCTTTCCCAACAAAATAGAAAATGTTGCTAAAATTCTACTGAAATATTGAATGAATATTTGGTAATACCCAGCATGACCCAAGAAGCTCATTACATCTTTCTACTTTTTAGGTGTTGGTAGGTTTATAATCATTGATATTTTTGTTGGATCTACCTGGATTCCAGCAGATGATAAATAATGACCTAACACTATCTCCTCAGATATCATCATATAATTTTTTTTGTTGCTCAAAGGACATGTTATACTCCTTTCATCTCTTGAAAACCTTGTCTAAGTTCTTCATTGCTTCATCAAAAGTACTACCATGGACTGTAAAATCATCCATATATACCTCCATGTAGTCATTAGTTAGATCTTAGAAGATGCTAAGAACTACTCTCTAAAATGTGGGAGGTGCACCTACTGCATATAGACCAAAGGGAAAAAAAGAGTATGGAAACATTCCCCATGGACATGTGAATGTGGTCTTGTACTGATCCAATGGTAAAATTTGAATTTGGTTGTATCCACTATAGCCATCTAGAAAATAAAAATATTTTTTCCAGCAAGAGTGTCGAGTACCTGATCAATAAAAGGGAGTGGAAAATGATCCTTATTTGTTTCGGCATTCATCTCCCTAAAGTCTACATAAATTCTCCATTTTCTTTTTCTGTTTAGGGACAATAACAAGGGGTGACACCCATCGACCTTTTGAAATTGGATATATGAATCCAACAACCAATAATTTCTTCAATTCTTATTTCACTATATCCCTCACTATTGGTTTCAGTCTCCTATGTGGTTTTCTTCTTGGCTTACAACTATCTTTGATGTATATTTTATGGGTACAAAAATTAGGATGGATTCCATGCATGTCTCCATAGTCTCATGCAAATGTTTTCCTATGATTTTTGAGAAGAAAAAATAACAATTGGTCTTGCTACATACTCAATGTTTTGTTCGCATTGAGTGGCTTGCCCAATGCAATTTCTTCTTGCTTAGAAAGATCAGTCACAAAGGATATGTTGCTACTTATAGAATTCAATAAATAATCATGTGGAAGAAGATGATGAGGATGTAATTCTTACCTTGAATATTCATGGTACTTTGTTGTGGAAGAATTTGATTCTAAGGACAACTTATGCATCGTAATTTTCCATCTAATTATTCATTCTTACCATAATTTTCCTATAGTACGTTAGACAGAACAACATCTTATTTTTTTCCTTCGATTGTGCATGAATTTTTTAGCATCATTAGCTGCTGAACTAAAATTTGGTCTTCCATTGGCTCTTCCACATAAATAGTTTGGTATTCTTTACTGAGTGGATGTGTAGGTGGGTAAAGCATGATATTTTTGGTGCCGCTTCCATTAGAGATGACCATATTGCTAGATTTGCATCCTACGAATGCGTCAGAAGTTACCAACCATGGTCTTCCAAGAATGATAGGATATCCTCCCATGTTTGTTTTTAGCTAAAGTGCAATAAAATTGAAAGGGTACTCCTAAGTGTCCACCACTACTAATACATCCTCCAAAACTCCTTCAAGATTAACACTTGATCTGTATGCAAGATGCAATATTGTGGTTGTTTTTCTTAGTCCATCTAACTTCAAATATTCCATAATTTATTTTTCATTACATATATTAATGCCCCTAAATTAAATACTATTTTTTTGATAAGTGTGTCATTAATTGTGATATTCATCAAAGGGATTTATAGGTCTATGTATTTTAGCATAATTGATTTCCCAAGCATAATATCATCTAGTTGTCTAAGGACATGCACAATAGTTATATCTTTCCTTTTTCTACATGGTTTATTTATGCGTAGATATTTCAATAGTTTGTTATTTATGTGCACATCCTTGATAGCTTGAATCAATGGAATTTTAATGCAGATGTCTTTTAACTGGTTGAAAACATCATAGTCAGAATTTTATTTGAGGTCAGTCATCTTTTCTTCTAACCTTTCAGGAAATGTTGGCTCATTACCTCACATATTTCGCTTGCTGGAAATTTGTGCATGTTGCTAGGGATCTACTGCAACATCTTTTACTATTGTTCCGAGTCATCTTACATTGTCTTTGACTCCTCAGTAATATTTGTAATTGTGGTTCTAGCTGGTGAATGAACTACTCTTCTTGAGTGAAGATGGATATTATTTATATTAACATAATAGGTTAGGTAGTGAGCTGGTTAAGTGGAATAGGCTAGCTAAGAAACTTTATTGTTAAGATTAGTCATTGGTTGAGTAGGTAATTGTGTAGATTTTGGTTGGGATCCTAATTGGGGGTTTGACATCAAATATTTTTTTTACTATTAATAAGGAGGCTTTGGGTAAGGTTGTTGGTAATTAACAGGTGGGTTATTCCAATGTTGTCCTCCTCTCCAAGGTTACTACCATGATCAAGGAGGTTGTTCCTATTGTTTTTGTGGTTGGCCTTGGAATTGAGGTTGCCACTATTATTGATATTAGTTAGGATATGGGGCCCATCCTTGAGGGTTAGCCCAAGGTGGCGGCTGCATATATGAATTGTTAGACAAATTTTGAAATAAATGCATAGGGTCTTATGGCATACCTCCTTACCTCAATGGCCATGGTTTTCTTTGAGAAACCTAGAAAACTTTCCCATCTTTTGTCTCTAACATATTGAAATCTGGTGAAGTCTCCCTTTCTTGAGAAATGTTGGCCAATTCTCTGCATATACAGTCTCACTTATTTCTTTTGCATGCATTGAGTACTTTGTGAGTGTTACTTCTGCATCTTCTTTCTTCTTTTTGGTGTGTAGAGCATCTAATTAATTGGCCATATCATCGACAATATTCTGCTTCATATATTTGAACATGTTGACAATATATGACTTGGATATGTGCCCAATTGTTTTGGTAGTTGTTCCACCTCTTGATCTTACACTTCGCACTCTCTCCATAGTAGTTTTTGAATAGTTCTTACATGCCTCATAGATTTAGTCAAAAGTAGCTTTTGAAATGTCTCTTGCTCCTATCAGATCAAAAGAATCCATTTCCTCCTCACTTATTCACTTCAAAAAGAGTAATTTCAGGGAGTCAAGTGGTATGTCAGTGATGTGTCTTGAATTCTGAACATAGAACAGGAACCGTTCCAAATAGTCTTCTAATGGTTCATCCACTTTTTTTGTAATTCTGTAGATTTCATTACCTCCTCCACTGCTTGGTCTATAATATTCTTGGTAATTATTGAGGATCTTATCCTTCATTTGTGCCCCTATGGTAACAAAATTCCTTCCCAATCCCATGAACCACCTCAAGGTTACATCCTTAAGTGTTTTAGGAAATAATTTCAACTTGTGTGCATCAGTACTATAATCATAGCTCCTGCACAAAACATCAAACTCAAAGAGAAAGGTGTTTCGATCCTCTTACATAGGTCCATGTAAATTTGCAAAGGTTAATGGATAAATATTATTCATATCTGAAACTACATTTTTTTCAATGATGGAGAGCTCGAAGGTGGTTGCCCCATTTCGAGAATTCTAGTCTACTTATTTTTTCATCCCTAGATGCTCAGGAGCAGTTACAGAATTATCACTTGGGGGATTGTCTTTGAAAATAAAACCGATTATAGTGGTTTCTTCTTTAGAATATTTGGAGGTAAATGAAGATATTAGTGCTACTTCTAGATTAGGTAAAAAATTTACCATCAGCATCCCTTAGACGGTTCATGCATCAACTACTCAACTCATTCAATGATAATTAGTGGTGGGTTCTAGTTTGATATGAATTCTTAAAACCTAGACTGCTTCTAAACAATGAAAAAACCTCATTAAAAACCTAATAACTTGACAGATTCCTTGATAATAGCAACAAAAATGGTGGAGCAAATTAACTCACAACAACTAGTATGTTGTTCACTAATCCATAGTCATTTATTCATCGTACCTAGGGATGTAAACTTTCAACACTTATAGTGTTGTATACACATTTACACATTCTAAAAAGGTATATACTAAAGGATTGTTGTCAAAAAATTGGAAAATACAATGTTGGAAATAAAATAAGTTGCAGATGAAAGTATATGCTGCAACTAGTCAATAAAGCACATAAAACTATAACACAAGTAAAGGAATAAACTGTAGAAATTCTAATATATTCATGCAAGGAACTAAAAAGAAAACAAAAAGGAAAGGGATTTAACAAACCACAAGGGGGCCCTGCCTTGGGTGTTAATCCTTCTTAAGGCTTTTTTCTATAGAAAAATGATAGAACTCTCGGCTGTTATTCATCAATGGGAAGATTACAGAATGAAAATTATAGAAATTCCCTAATGATGGATCGATCCCCTCTACAGTCTTGACATTTTCTTTATATCCAATAGAGAAATGAAGAGACTGATTCAAACTAACAGTTACAATTCGATTAAGTCCAAGATCATTGCCAAGAAATCCATAGATTCTTACGCATTCAGCATAACTAAGAAATTTTATTCTAATACAACATAACTAATTGTTCAGTCTAACAATCCATTATCAAGTTAAATCAATTAGTTCCATAGTTGAAGTTGTAGAGCATAATCAAGTATTGACATGAGATCTATTTATTGTTATCATAACCGCTTCTTTATTAACATGTGAAAACTCAGGCAAAGTATCCACATTGATCAAGCTTCCCAAAATTATGGTCTTGCATATATGCGTGTTATCCTTTGGTTGAAGGTCCTTCACTATAGATGAGTGCCAATTATTGCATGTTAGTTACTTTTGACGAGTCCCTTTGCATTGTGACAGAGTTTCTTCGGCTGCATGTTAGTGGCTACATATAACATCCTATTGCAAATAAGTATGGCATTTAAAAAGAGCACTAGTAATCATTTGATTGTATCCAAGAGAGTAAAATGAACATTCAAAATCCATATAATAGAGTAAATTAGTAATAGTTATATAAATTAATATAAGTGCCATTAGTTCAAGTTCATGTGGAAATGTCTAATTGGATAACTAGGATAAACAAGTGCAAGGGTATACAAAATATGACAAAATACAATGGATGAGAAAATTAAAATAGTAATTAAAGGGTCTCATCAATGGAATAGAACAAACTTCCCTCCTATGCAGTGTGATGTAGATGAACCAACCTTGTGCTTTGTGATGGATCTAGATGGATGCAAATGAAGTATTTTATGGATGCAACCTTAGGTGATGCTAGTAGTGTTTAGTTCTTACTCCCTCATTATGGTCACATAACTTTATATTTATATGGTTATCTTGTTCTAATTTATTAATTGACCCCGAAAAGGCTGACCAAAAGAAATATTAAATGTTCAAATAGCTAGAAAGTGCCCAAAAAGTGGCGGGAAAGTGGGAAAAGGATTAGGGCACCACGACCGGGACCAGGGTGCCTGTTGGTGCTCCAGTACTAGCACAGGCACCCAATTCAAAAGAAAAATAACATGGAGCGATAGAAAAAAACTTGACATGCATGTATGGGAGGTCGAAAGTGGTGACAGAAAGCAAAGTACAATGGCCAAAATATGAGGGTTAATAGTACTTTCTTCACTCAAAAACCATATGAATAGTAGTATGAGACTGAGACTAAATAATGTCTAAAGTGCATGATTTTGTGTCTACAAGAAAATAATATTAAGTTCTTATAATTTTTAATTGTTAATTAAATGATTTAGAATATATTTAATATTCTTAATTATTTAATATTAACTTCATATTATGTTTATTAGTTATTTACTAACTAGTTATTTAGAAAACTGGGATTCACACCCTGTCACTTAATGTGTTCATGGCCCTTGGGGTCATTTAAATATGGTTGTGTGCCATATTTGGTTCAATTCACGTAAGGTGAATTTTATGGAGAGAAGTGAGGAGTTGAGGAGGTTTTACTGGACTATAAGTTTCTGATTTAATGGAAAATATTTTTCACATTGGTTTTTCATCGTTCCGGGTTTTCTAGGTAAAATCTTGTCTTTGTGTTTATTTCATTTATAATTTTATATATAATGTTTTGTATAAAGTTTAATATAATTTATTTAATTAATATGTGACATGATTTATAAATTAACCCCTTGAACCTGACAACTATTAGTGCATGAATTAATTTTCTCCAAGTGTCTATGATGTGTGTAAATCATTGAAGTGGTCTCTAAAGGTAAATCATTGTGTGTGTGGTCTCTCCAATTCTTCATTGTCATTCATTGTTGTGTCATGGTAATATAGTGTTGTTTGGGTTGAAATGTTCTATGTATAAAGTGTTCATCATAATATCAGAAGTTATAATGCTCTAAGAAGGAAGTTGTAAGATTAAATGAGTCATCAAGTGATGACTTGATCATACCATAATTCCAAATATGGTTTGTAGTAGTTGTTGTCAAAATTCCCCCCCCCCCAAGGTAATTTTGATAACAGATTGATTCAGGGCCCAAAACCATGTTTCTGGGGTCCCCTCGGAGTTTTTTCTAACTCTCCTATCCAGGTTAAAAAAAGCAAGTTCTGAGAAAAGGTGAAAAGGCTGCAAAAAACAAGCTTGAGACAGGAAAAATCGTGAAAATTGGCTAAGTCCTAGTCCTCACGAAAGTTGGGACAACTGGGACATCGAGGCGCGGATCGGACGAAAAGCCTCCAGGAAGCCCGTGAAGCAAAGGGACATCTGGAACAAATGGATGTGAAGGGTGCGAACTGGCCGGTTCGGCCGAAAAGGAGAAATTTTGCAAAGGAACATCCAGGCCATCGGGAAGCGCGGGACGCGGAAAGCTGGTTCATCCGAAGGAGAAGAAAATCGACTAACTACTCTGGGACATTGGGGACAAGAAGATGCGAAGGATGCGAACTGCCCGGATCCGCCGAAATGGAGAACTTTCGCACTAAGCATTCAGGACATTTGGGCCGTAAGGATGCGAACCGGTCGAATCAGACGAATCGGAAGAATTTTTCCCAGACAGTCCGGGACAATTGGGACAAAAAGATGCATGGGATGTGAAAATCCGGTAGACCCGAATACCAATCAAACCATGACACGTGTCACGAGGTAGAAATTCCAAAAGTCAAAGGGTGAGGTTTCAAGCACTGACCCAAACCAATGAAATAGTGCCACGTGTCCAAGTTTAAGGGACCACAAGGAAATTTCAAAGGAAAGCCCGTGGATAGGTGGTGGAGAGAGAATTGCTCAGCAAATCAGTGCCTGCCACGTGTCATCCAAGTGGCAGAGCGCGGGGAAAGTTCAAATATTTTTCCCGCCGACCAGTTTTTGCCTGTTTTTTCCCTAAATCTTCAGATCGTCATATCTTTCGATCCAAAGCTCGGATTTGCACGTTCTTTATATCAATGGAAATCTGTTGAAATTATCTACATGATTCTGGGATCAATCTTGCATTTTTGTGTAGTCTGGAGAGAGAAAATTGAGAAAACGTCCCTGACGCGTGGTAATGCCAGAAGTGACGCTTCAACAACCAGCTTTAATGCAGCAGACAGTTCACCGCTTGTGTTAGACATCCCACCATTTTGCAAGGATCCGCCACTTCTGCCATAATGAGATGATTTAAAATAAAAACCAGAAGTGGTTGTGGTAGATTCGAATTTCCTCTCTCTTCCCTCTCTCATTCTTCCTATATATTGTATAGAGGGGCTTCTTTCTAGATATAAGACATTACAAGTTGTTCATCTTTTCTGCTCTGCCCTCCCTTCTTTTTCTTTTCCAGGGTTGAAAATGGAGCTCAAACCTCCTCCCTTTCTCTGTAATAGCGTTTTTTCCTTTTACTATTTAAATGATGTTCTGTGCAAACTTCTGGAGCAACAAAACGTGTTTTGTGATGCATCTGTCCATCCTTGCTCATTTTTGCTTGTTTTCTTCTTTCCTCTCTTCATTGCAGGTATTTGTGCATGTTCTAATGTTCATTTCAGGTCTGGAGCTATGTTAATGGAGTTTTGGGACATTTTCTGTGTGAAATCTATCCTTGGGCCTGTGATGCATCTGTCCATCCTTCCCATCGCTCACCTCTCTTTGTTCCATGGCAGTTTTGATAGATGTTCAACATTCTCCTTCTCTGGTGTATCACCATTTTAGTGTAGGATTTTTCTGTTTCTCCCTTTTCTCTCTCTCTTTCTCCTTGGCATGGTTAGATTAGGATTAGATTAGCTTGCCTGCACTGGAATAGCTTGTGGCAGGTAGTTTAGGAGCAGGAACCAACCTTCTCTGGAGAATCCTTTCTCACTTTTCAAGTCCCACACTTGGAGAAAGGATTCAATGTTATGCAATCACACTGGATGATAGTATGGTCACCCTAGAAACCTAACCAGTATCCAGGGGTGGTGTGATTTTGCACTAACAGTAGTGTTGAGGTCAAATCAAGTGGGTTCATGTACAAACTAGGATGGATTCAATTATGAAAATGTTTCTCATTCTTCCAAACTATGTACAATGTTGATTAGGACATTAGTAGATGTTTTTATAATGTTGGTGGTGATGTGTGAGTTCATGAAATTAAAATATGTACATCTTTGAGGTATCGCAATCATAATTGGGTTTCAAGTGTTCATTAGAAACAATATGGAAGGAATATTGTGTTTGAAGATGAAAATGGTGGATTTAAAAGATAAAAATTTGTACAAATCATCTAGACCATGTGAAATACAAGATTCATGTGGTTTCAAATGAAGAAAAGGTCAAAATATTCTAGGGTTCTTGACAGTTCAGTGCCTTGACAGTGAAAGATGCAAAAGACCTAATTGCCAAAAGAGGAAATTACAAACTAGGTAAGTTTTCTTAAGAAGCATGATTCAAGGTTCGTGGATATAGTATTATGGCCAAATCGGTATCTATAACAGGTAATTTTTCTTCATGAAATTTCCCTCATAAAAAGTTATGTGTAATTATTCACTGGTCCAGGGCTAGTTGGTTGTGAGTCTACATGTTAATGATGAAAAGGTGGTATAGTGAACTTGTAATATTTATCAAAATTTTATAAGGCATAAATGAGTGTGTGGAACCTATGAATGACATGTAGATGATGGAAAAATTAAAAATGTGTTGTGGCTTGATCTTATGTAACTTTGGAGCTTCAATACTGTGTTTGAGAAATCACAGGTCTCTGTGTTACTATTTGGTGTCGTCAGAGTCTTCTCATTGATTATGAATGAGTATAATAGGTTTGATCTTGTGTTCAAGGTAAGAATGGATTTGTTCACATATTCTATCTCATTCAAATGTGGAAGATCTCTTTGAAGACATGTATAAAAATAACATGACAGATATACTCAAGAAATGACACTCTACAGGTATGAAAACCTTATTATTAAGTCTAAATGACTTGTTTTGGTGGACGTATAAGGTGGTTCCCATCTAATGGATATAATAAACATGTCTATATGATTGTATCTTGTCAAAAATGATCAAGGATAGTGATTAAAATGTCGTTGTGTGCTCAAAGGTCCATTTGAGCATCAATAGGTATTGTGACTATATAAGAGGTAGGGTATGAGTTTCCATAGGTAAGAAATGGTTGTAAAAGTTCTATCATGATGAGATAAGTAGGTATGTTAAATTTTTTAAGGAGAATGAGGTTGTTCAAAAAGGTATCAAGGAAACAACAGGTGTGTGTTATTTCTTGATGGAACTGTCAAGGTTGAATGACAAGGTTATGACATTCTAAAAATATGGGGAGTTCCATTTGGTATATTCAACGAGGGGGAGTTGTCTACAAGATTCATCAAATTTATCCATGGCGTATAGTAGGAATGTTTTTTTATATGAACTAATTAGTGATTGTGATTTGTAAAAACTCAAGAGGCAAATTTGATATATAGTGTGCTAATGGAATTAATGAGTAGCTATAATTACAATGTATGTGTAAGAGGCAGATTTTTATGTCTTCTCAGGTATGTGGTGTGTGTTAATTCCATCTATGTATTATCTATATGATCAAGAAATTTTATTCTTCCTCAGAAGAAGCTATTGATGTACATCTAGTTTTCTTGGTCCATGAATATGGTGATTGGTTACTATGTTATAAAAATACAGTGATCTATTGTGAAAACCTTTAGGTGTGATGGATATAATTGAGATTAAGTAATTCCATTTGACCTTGATCATGTATATGAAGTGTTTCCTAAAATTTCTAGATATCTTGAGAATACTTAAGTGATATATCATCCATGAAGACCTTGGTGCGGTTGATAAGTAAGGTAAGGTGGACTGTACTGTGGTTGAGATATACATCGGCAAGTCCTTAAGGTATAATCTAAGCTTCTATAGGTATGAGTGTTGGTTTGTAACATTTTTATGGGTATGAGACTAGGAGAGAATGAATACATATGTTAAAAGGATCTTGTAAGCTTTAATATGTCTAAAATGGTGGAAATAGTATGTGGCATAACTAGACTGACCTATTTTTTGCATCATAAGTCAATACCACATGTCACATGATTGATGAATTTACTAAATACTGAGTATGAATCATCTACAGGTAAGAGGTGTTTTGATAAGTTTTTGATCGTATCTAGAGGGTCTAGAAAAGTGTATGTCATCCTAGATGGAGCACAAGTGTGTTTTTGTTGACTATGAATGATCATAATCATGACTTATAAGCTTGTAGGTGGTGATTAAGTATTGTGATAGTATCCTTTGAAGGGTGTATAATGTTTGAGTTACTTTATATGGATGTTCAAGATAATGAGATAGTGGAGAAATTAACAACTTGGCATATTGAATCAAGCTTGATCAAAATTTATGGATCTAAGATCTCATAGGGACTGATACAGTGCTACAGTGGTGAGAAAATATGATTCTACAAGTATAGATGATGTGCATGGTCCAAATTTGACAAGGGGAGTGTGATCTCTTCTTATAGAAGGGATTTAGATGTCTTCAAGGTATATGAGGTATGAATTTGGAGTTTCTCACCAATGTCAAGTTCAAATTTACATTATATCATCCCATCATATATGTCAAAGTCTAAAAGAATGCTTTAGGATAGTGCTCAAGTGTTTTTCATCTATCTAAGCCAAGAATGCAAGGGAAGAAGCTTTTTTGTGTGGTTTTATACTAGTATTGAATGGTTTTATGCTTGAAAATGGCTAAAAATCAGTTTTTGAGTAAACCTTAAAATTTGTGAGCTAGAATAAGACCTTTAATTGATGTTTCCAATCAATTAGTGATAGTATGAAGTTGAGGAAGATGAAAAATATGAATATATAGGTATGACATTTTCATTAATGTAAAAAGGGGGAGAATTTCAAGTGGTTTTCCATCAATGATAAATGAGGAGATTGTTGGAATGTTGTTTTATGGGTATTGTCATTGATGCAAAACCTCATTAATGACAATGTGGATGATGGAGTGGATTCAGATGACACTTAGAGTTATGGTGACAAGAAGATTTAGGGTGTATCATGGTGCTATGGGACAAATTTTAGGTTGCCATGATGTGTATTTTTCATGTTGGTTAATTAGGGTAAAAGACAAGGTCATTTCTAGCTTGAATTGGATCTTCTGATGCTCACCATGCATTATTGTTTGCTTTGCATGGGACCTTGTGGATTTCATGGATTTTAATACATTGAGTATTGAAGTTTTCACAAAAATAATGAGGTTATTTTGATAATCACATGTTTATGAACGAATGTTAAGAAGGTAAACAAATTTTTATGAGTTTGAAACCCTAGCTCAAGAGCTGTAGGAGAGATAATGCTCCTAAGTGTCAAAACTTTCTTAGAAAGGTTGATCACGGAAATGAACAATGACATGAATCTTAGATTCCTATGTTTTCCAAGGTATGAGAGCCATAAGGGACACCATCATATCAAGGAAATGATAGGTCGATTGGGGAACAAATTGGATGGTGTAGGAATCAAAATATTCAAGAAGAAGATGAGCAATGTCACGATATTTTTAAAGAGTGTCATTTTTACATTGATACTCACCTATGACGTGTTTGATTATAAGCTCAGAATCCCTGGAGATTTCAATAATTTAGACACCTAGAAATATAGATATTTCAAGACCCAAGAGGAGGGCCTCGTACTGTGCCATATTGTTTGTACACTCAAAATGGAGTTTATATGCGAGGGGAATATGAGTTTCTCAAGGTGAAATAAGAACAAATCCAATGTATCCCCCTTGCTAACACTTAGCGCCATCAAATAAGAGAGTGAATTTGAGATCATTATACTCGTGATGCAATTGGTTAATGGATTCATCTATAAAATCCTTGTGAGGAAGTTACATACTAGGAAGATGGGCTTCCGCTAATTGATCGCCAATAGATTGATCTTTAATATATTTTTGAGAAATGAAATCAAGCTCGAACTTTAACATGAGCATGAGAAAATGAGTGATACAATAGTTATGATACAATTTGGAATGCATTATTTTAAGTAAATGAAAACCAGTAACAAAATATGTCATGTGATTAAGGAGGTAGTGTCGAAGCTTTGAAGTAATAAAGATGAGATTGCAACACAAGTTTTTAGCTTCAGTGTAGTGGGTTTCATAGGCATAAAGGGTACGAATGATATAATAAATAGCCTACTCATAACCTTGGTTATCGCAATGTGCTAACATAGCTCTGAAGGAATGATTAGTAGCATAAATGTATAAGTAAAGTTGGTAACCATCACATGAATGTGTAAGCACCGATGGAGATAGGAGATATTTTTGAAGATCGTCAAAAGCCTTCTAGCAATCGTGTTCCCAATTGAATTTTATGTCTTTAAAAAGAAGGTGATGAAAGGGTTGGCATCGATCTGAAAGTTATGAGATGAAACAGTGGACAGATTGGAGGTGGCCTTGAATGATGCAAAGTTTCTTAAGATTGCATGGAGGAAGTGTTATCTATTTTTCCCCTACAGGGAAAAATGGACAACATGGTGTGACTTAATTTGAGCACCAGGAAGGATACCTAGGGATGAAATTGAGTTTACATGTGGTTTTCAAGGTTTTAGGAGCAATTTTAGTGATTTCAGGAGTGTTGGGATCATAACAGGATTTTTTCCACTTTTGGGTTTAGACCTTTAAGGATCAAATTGAAAAAAGAAGAAATGTGGGACCTATAGGCCCACTCCTAGACAAAACATGAGAAGGTGAAAAAAATACATCGAGACACCCTATTGGTTCTACATCCAAGAAAATTCCATTTTAAAAATCCAAAAATTCCAAAAAATTGGCCAAAAATGCCCAAAAGGAGCTCAGGAGGGCTCAGAACTAAAATTAACTCACCGGGTACCTTGGATATTTAAGGGGCTTACAAAAGCATCAAAATCCTCAAGCACCTCCCTAATTGCAGTAACATTGGTAAGGGGTGAGTTGGACAGCTACAACTCAGGTGAGTTGAATCTCAAGTAAGGTGAGCTCATTTTGAAAGTCAGCTCATTAGACAGGTGAGTTGGGTGCATGTCCGATAAAAGTAGAGGAACAAATGAGTGGATTCAACATTGAGCTAATGGAGATAGGGTTTCATCGTGGAAGGAACAAGCTCGTAGCATAGGCTATGAGGTATTCATGAAGGAATCAGCTGGAACTCACCAACGGGTAAGGAGAGCTCATTGAGTTCATAGGGATGAACGTCAACATCGGAGGTATGCAATGAAGGAGGGATGGATTGCTAACTTGGTGAGATGATTTGATGTTGCAAGAAGGGATGAATTGGTCAGGAAATGCATCAAGAGGAATCTTAGGAGTTCATGCCCTGAGCTCACAAGGGGTTTGGAAATAACTCTGAAGTCTAAAATTTTTAGACTTCAGAGGTTGATCACTTTGGAACTTTCACAGGGAAAAAATAGTTGGAGCAAGCAAAAAATCTGAAAACCTTAAAATTCTATCTTCAATCAACTTGGGGGGGATTTTTTGGGGTCAATGTAAGTCACAGGGTCAATGACAAGTCAATTTTGGATTTTACAGGGTGAGGGTCTTTCAGGGTCCTAGCAAAGTCAGTTTTGGAGAATGGCAAGCTAAACCTCCAAATTGGTTAGTGGGATATAGCCGAAGCGAATAGTTCTGAAATTCTGAATTGGCAAGTTGATCGGATTTCAGAGTTAGAATTGTGGGGGATGGTTGGTGAGCATGCCAAAGTAAAGAAATCCAATATCTCACCCAATAAAAACTCTGAAATACCACTAAGTTACATGGAACACCAAGCCATTTTGTGAGTTGAGCAAGAAGATGAGATCTCATGGGACACCAAGATAGGAGCAGGTTGGTGGCATGTTGAGAGGTCGAGTTAGATTCAATGGTGAGGTTTTGAACCAGTGAAGTGAAATTCACTAAAATTTGAATATCTTTGGCATCCCTTAGCCATTTTTAATGAAAATGTGCTTGATAGAAATAAAATTTAGAGGTAAATACAATGGAGAGGTAAAGTTTTTGAGATCCAAATGGTAGGTGGAGAATGAGCCATATAATCAACCTAGAGAAAAATCATGATAACATCTGCCACACTCATCCATTTCTAGAAATTTTATAGTCATTGAAAAGGAATTTTAGAGATATACAACATGGGATGATTAGAGATTAGAAATTAATGAGTTAGGTGGGAAATAAATCATGATGAAGTTTTAGGAGTTTAAGCCATACCTAGGTGCAGTGATGAAGTGAAAGAAGCATAGATCCATTTCTTCTTGCAGAAGGAAAATTACAATCATGGGATTTGTAGATCTTCCTCATAACTATTGTAGGAAAACAATGATGATTTTTATGGGTTTTCGAGCAATTTCAGAATCTACATTCTCTCTCTCATAAGAATTTTTTTCTATAAATTGTAAGGAGGGTCCCTTTTCAAAAGGTTGGACACTTCGCAATTTCCCCTCCCTTATTTCTTAAGAAATATGTGGAGTTTCAAACCTCCCTTTGAGAACTGTAATGAAAAATCTCATGCCTTTGGACCCCATTGTAATGTATTGTATCAAATTTTTAGAGCAATAAAAATGGATTTGTTGATGTTTTACAACCCTTCTTGTGTTTTACTACATCTTATCTAATATTTTATCATTGTAAGAGGTTCTTCTACTTTATCCAATTTTCATTGCAAGGTCTTGATGGTTTTTTGTTCATTGGTAAATGGGTTTGCAATAGTTTTTTTGACTTGTGGTGATAGACCACACTCTTCAAAGTGAATTGTTATTATTCCTATGCAGTGTAGGTTATCCATCATTCCTTCTTAGTGCATCGCCTTCCCTTAGAGTATATTTCATTTTCATGCAATAATTTTATCATTCTCCCCTTGGAAAGTATTAGAGTAGGGTTAGATTAGCCATGCTCTGCACTTTGGAGTATTTTTGCACTAGGTTAGGAAAGGAAGCCAACCTTCCCTGAAGATCTATCCCATTTCGTAAAGTCCCACACTTTAGGATAGCTCCATGTTTGAAAAATCACACTAACTGCTCAATTAAATACTTGTAAACATTTAGGGATGCTATGATTTTGCCACAACAGGAGGCATTTTGATAATTTCCTTAATTTTTGCGAGGTCAACTTAAATGCCCCTAATAGAAATGATAAAGCCAAGTATTTTTCCCATAAGACTCCAAATACACCCTTGGTTGGATTGAGATGAAGAAAAAAATAAAAAAAGTGATTGAAAAGGTTTTTGAGAAGGGAAAGATGGTCCTGTCAATGTTTATTTATTTCTAAAAGATCATCAAAATAGTATTATATAGTTTTTTGGATGAGATCATGAAATATATATGTCATGGCCCACTGATAAGTAGCACTGACATTCTTTAAAATGAAGGGCATGACGTGTTAGAAAAAGGTCCCACACTGAGTGATAAAGAAAGTTTTGTGTTGATCTTCAAGTGTAATGAGAATTTGATTGTAACCAGAGAAACTATCCATAAGAGAAAGCATCTCAAGACTTATGGTAAGATCCAAAAGCTTATCAATGTTCAGAAGAGGGAATTCGTCCTTAGGGAAAGCGACATTGAGATCTTGAAAAACATTAAATATAGGAAGTTTTCTCAAGGCTTTGGAGACAGGCACAACATTAGAAACCCATTGGGGATATTCAATAGGAGTAATGAAATTTGTAGATAGAGTGTGCTATAACTCTTATTTAACAAGTAAGGTAACATGAGGATGCATGTGGTGAAGCTTCTTATTTACCAGTTTAGCATTGGAATAGGTGACGTTATTATGGATGATGATATAAGGGTCAAGACTTGACATATCTAAACAAGGCCATGCAAATGACTGACTATGATGAGAAATGAAGGAAGTGAATGATTTGATCTTGTGTGGATCAAGATATTGGACTAATTTGAGAAAGTGAGGCTCTTGAGGAGTCTTGATATTGACATTGATGGTGGCTTTAGTGAGAAGAGAAGGTGTGTCGGATAGTAAGGTCTTATGAAGATAATATTCCTTTACCCCCATGTGGGAGAGAATGGTCTCATCATTAACAAACTAAAGGACATCGATGGTAGAAGAATCTTCTTATATCATTTTTGGATGGAAAAGGGTAAGGGACCTATTTTGATTTTCACACTGATAGGTGATAGGTCTCAAAGTAATGGTGGAAACTAAAAAAAATGAAGCAATATAAATGATGACATCCATTTCCATGTCTTCAAGATTAAAAAAGGATGGAGAAGGTAGAGAAGGTATATTCCTGTCGTCAGGAGTCAGAAGAGATGGAGAATTTATGTCCATGTCTTCGAAATTCAAAAAGGATGGAGGATGTGGAGAAGACATGTTCATGTCTTAGAAAGATAGAAGTGATGGAGGAGGTGGAGATGGAATATTCTTGAGTATATTAGAAGGTCAAATTGGGTGAAGGGAATTTTATTTATAGCCTAACCCAAAAATTTCGTGAGGTTTGCGGCACTGATCCTTAATAAGGCCATGTGGCCCATGCTCATAACGTACCATGCATAATCATTTCCATACACAATGATGGAAATAGGTGTGAGAAAAATATGGTTTGTTAAGGAAGCTAAAACCACCAGTATAAGGTTTGGCATGTGGAATATAATTAATATGGGAACAGGGGGTACTAAAACCATAGTAAATAAGATTGGTATGAAGATATGGTACACCAAAAGGAACAACATCCCCGACGTCTAGCTGGTACATAGGAATCTTATCAGGTCTACCAATTTGATGAGGAGTGGGAAGAGTGTTGAGTTTCAAGAGATGATACTCCCCCATTATAAGTGTGTCCATTAGGTTATCCAGGGATTCATCGCTAGGTTTTTTGGATGAGGGAATGGATGAGCTAGTAGATTGTGTAGATGAATCATTATTAGGAATGACCACATTATTTGGTCTATAGGTCATGTTCCAAACCTAAAAAGGGAGGGGCATCCTCCCGAAGTGTCAAAATATTCCCCTCATGTTCATACTCAAAGGAATGATGAAGTGTAGAAGGGATGCAACACATGGCATCAATCCATAGCTATCCAAGGAAAAAACTATATTGAAATTCTCCTTCAATGATGTAGAAGACCTCATGGAGGATCTTCTCACTGACATGGATGGGGAGGAGGACCATTCCCAAGGCGGGAGAAATGACATCATTGAAAGTGTGAAGAACCATGTGGTTTTGAGTGACAAATGCCTTTGGTATTTTAAGTTGGTCGAAAGTAGTTGATGGAAGGATAATTATTCTTTCCCCAATGTTGATCATAGATTACCGAATGAATTTATCATTAATATTGACCATGTTAAAAAGAATAAGGCCATGTTCTTCCAAAATAATGTCCATAGTTTGAGCATCATTGAATGAGATGGTAGTATTAGAAGCCATAAGGGCTTGTATAAGAGATGCAAAGGGATGAGCCTCATCAATGGATGTCAGAATACACGTTAAGGATTTAGTAAGATCTTGTTTATGATCTTGTGAGCTTTGGATAATCTCATAAAACAACATCTTAATAGGGGCCTGATGAATCTATTTGACGATACTCTGTTTAATGTGCCTACTGGCCAATAAGATGGAAACCTTAGGTGTTGATCATGTGGCTCACTCCTTAGGAGGATAAATGATGAAGAAAGTCTTGGGTTTCAATTTTTAGGTTGATTTGGGGTCATGTGAACTAGATTGAGTGGTTACCCCAAAAAAATTAATAAACAAAGGGGGACTTTCTTTGGAAGAATCATCTCCTGAAAGTGATATGACAGGTATCAAATTCGATGTGGAAGGAAGGGACCATCTTGGTGTAAGAGGAAATATTTTCTCTTAAATGAGTTTGTGGATAATGGAATGGAGTTCTCTACGATGCTCAGTATCATGTCTAGGGGTATGATGAAAGGCACACATAAGGTTAGAATTGAACCAAAAATGTTTCTTTCCTTTTAGGTTGAATGCCTTGATAGGCAGAAGTGTGATTGCAGATGTTTCCAGTAAGTGTTGGAAGATTTCCGTATATGATCTAACTAGTGTGCTAGAATATGCCTTATGAGATATCTTGGATGTTTGGTGTAAAAACCAAGTATATTTAAGTTTTGGTGGCTTGAATACGGTTTTGGAGTTATTTGGTGCTTTAGTATTGAATGGTTTTTTATTTGTGGGTTTAGATGTCTATGGTCCTAAAATAGATGATGTTGCATTAGATTGTTTAACCCTAAAAGGGGTCCTAGATTTCATATTTCGGGATGCTCTCTTGCGAGGAGTAACAATAATTTCAACTGGAGGGTAATATGGTGATGTATTGGTTGGAATGGATTTAGAAAGAAGCATTTGTCTGAAGTGATCTATGAAAACTGGAGATTGATCAAATAGTGTTGATGATAGGGAATGAAAGTTTGAGGTCATTACAAGATGAAGTGTTTTTAAAAATTATTCAAATGATGTAATTTGCATAGAGGAAGAAGGTAGCGTAGATGCGACCACAAAAATTGATGTGGATAAAATAATGGGAGGAGAGATTGGTCTAGATTCTAAGGATGGTATGACTAGAAAAGGTGTAATAGCTATAGGTAAAGTGATTGATCCTACTATTGAAGTGGATGTAATTGCTAATGGAGTTGATGAAGGACCAATGTTAGATTTCGTAATAGGCTGGAATGGTTGCTTCATGAATGTCGCTAGGGGCATAAATGATATATCCGAAAATGAGGTTATCACCATTGTAGAGGTAGGAGTGGATGTCAAGACATATGTAGGTATAATAGATTTGGGAACAATAATAAATAAATTACATGTGATAAAATATGAAGGTGAGGAATTTGTGGGTGGGATTGATTCCTAATTAATGGTGTGAATGGTATTTATGATGTGATAATCAGGGGATCATTTTAAAAATATCCCTAAACATCTCTAAATGGTGTCAGTACAGAAGATGGTTTCGATAGCTTTCCAACGACTGTGAGAACGCAAAAAATGGACATCGGGAGCTCTAGATATGTTCGGTCAAAGTTCAGACAGCGGGAAAGTCAACTCTGGTCAATTGGTCAATATTGGACCAATGGCACTGTGACACGTGGAAAAAGGAAAAGGGGAGTAATTTGTTGGTTTTCTATCTCTGGTCTTCGACAATCATAAAAGATTACTCGCCAAAACAAGAGGCTCAACTTTTGTTACAGAGGGGAGCTCAGCCGCCATGTGTACTATGGTATTATCGCCAACGTGGTGGGTCCACAAGCCACCACGTGGCTTGCCACCACGAATCAAATATGATTTATTTTCCTATCAAGGTTTAACATCGAGCTAATTAGCTGAGTATACATGGACCGAGTTACATTTTACTTTGTAATTCTTTGCCATAGTTATTTCCAAATGCCACGCATATATATTAATGTTCAAACATTAGTATAACCACATAATCCTCCACTTACCTACTAAACCACCAAATTTCCAAGGATCACATGGAGAAAGGAGTGAAGCAGTGGTAGGGGGCGTACAATGTCATGCGTGGAAGATTCCACGTGAGGAGAGGGAGATGAAGCAGTGTTGGGGGGCTAGGCCCATGCATGGAAAGTTCCACGTGAGGAATGGGAGATATAAGGTTTATTAAAACCTTCACTAAAGCTAAGGCCACCTAATGTGGGAAATACCATGCAAAACCACTCCCATTCTCCTTAGCATGCAAAACCGCTCCCATTCTCCTTAGCCACTCAAATTGGGATTTTAACCCATTAAAACATGAAATCTGATTTAATCCCATTACACATGCTACGGGATGATTCTATTATTAGCCTTAGGATAATTTTTAATTCATTATTTTAAGGGCCCTAAAATTTGTATAAATAGAGAACCCATGTTATTGTAATACACACAACGGAGACAAGCTCATTTCTATAGATTGGGAGATGAAGACTGAGCCAAGAGGAGGATGAGAAATTGTAATTGTGTGAAGACCTATTAATTTAAATAGGCATTATTGTGGCTAGGAGTTACTAATACTACCTAGTTGGACCATAGTGCCACACTAAATTTGTAATCCTGGAATATCGACCGGAGTGCCATAGGGTGTTACAAAGTGTCTGGAAGGCCGATCGAGAACCAGAGGTTTCCAAACAATGGAGCTGGTGTCATCGAGCTTGTCGAATACGCCAGGAAGGTGGAAGTTGGGTGCTTTTTTTTGCCCTTGTCTTTTGAAGGTCTTGTTATTCTTCTAAGCAAGTTCTTAATAGTTTCCATTAGGTTTTCTTGTGAAAGTACTATTGTAACTTACAATTTTTGACTAGTGGAATGGTTAGATCACGAACCCGAAGACAAAGGCAATTACCGAACTCCATGATCAATCATTGTGCAATTGTCTTTATTGTCTTGCATTATTTTTTTAATTGATTACTTAAAAGGAGAAAATTGTTAGCAAATATTTAAAGCCTGTAAGGGTCTGAGATCAGGTAGATAAACACTTGATTATTTTCGGATCAAGTTGGTATTAGAGCAAGTGATCGGAACTTGCAAACTTTCTATTCTCCGAAGAAAGTTTGGTATCAGAGCTGGTTTAGCTCCATATTTGTTGTCAGTAAATCTAATAAATAGAGTGATTGCTTCAAGATTGGTGCAGTTGGTTCAATTTGTGGGAACAGGGCATAAGTGCACTATGGGAAAGATGTCTAAACAGGTGAAGCTCAAGGAAATTGAAGCTTATAATCACTAGATCCAGGAAGAGAGCTCTCTCTTGTGATCAATGTATTACTGCTTGGAAGAGGAGAATGCTCACTTGAAATCGGAACTGCAAACCAAGGATGAGCTCTTGGAAAGGTGCAGTGTGGTGATCAGAGAAAGGAAATACCTTCAATTTCAGATGCAGTGACCATGGTAGATGACTACATTATAATTTTTTCACCACTGGAATCTTCTTCCTCCCATTCAGTCTCGGATTCAGGTTTGGGTTTTTCTAGTGTGGGAATTAAAATTGGAGAATGCTCCAAGAACACTTATGAAAGATAAGCTTCCAAAAGCAAAGTGAATACCCCACTAGTCCTGCAAGAAGATTTGAGCAGGAAATTTGTGCTTCATTATCACAGGAAGGATGTGGTAAGAGAAATCAATGAAGAGGTAATGAGATTCCACCTCCAGTTTCTTACCATAATCAGAAGCACGGTAAAACTTCTGATTCACTTTTTCAGCTGAAGAGGTATGGTTATGATTTTCAGAAGATGTGGAATTCCTTTCCATGTACTTTTGTGGATTGCATAATCATTAAGTAACTAGATGCTAGAAGAGAAGGACATTGACGAAGAAGTTGATGTTGTTCTTCAGGAACAAGGTAAATCAGAAAGACCAATCTCGTCAAGCAGAGTTGAGAAATGGCAGAAAGAGTTCCTCATCTTAGAAGAAGGATATTAAGAGGAATTTTTGTGCTCATTGCCAGAGGAATGGGCATTGGGTGGAAAATTGCTGGAAACTGCATCCATATCGCCATCAGAGTAATGGCAAGCGAAAGATGGAATGGAGGCCTATTGCAAAGGAAAATGAAGTTTCTACTCCACCCCAAGTTGACAATTCAACCCAGAACAGGTAATACCTGAAAATGAAAGTCCTTTAAAATGGGTAAGTCAACAATTTTTCAATTATATATTGCATAATTCAGATTTATGAATAGTAAGAAGTATTTGTTTGGAGATAAGATTTTGTGAGAAAATGCTGAGAGAAAGGTTTACAATACTCAGCAGATTTTCTTACTTATAAAATTTGATTAATGCTCCAAAGATATCTCCTAATAAACTTTTGAGTACCTCTTACATCTTGGATATAGGAATTGACTCATATAAAGCTTGGAGATTGATCTGCCATTTGTGCAGACAGTAGAGTTTACAAAGATCAACTCAGAACTTCATTCTTTGTAGAGTCATTATGACCATGTAGCAAAATGGTAGTTGAATCGTCATTGGCATTAACATCAGGTTAGAACTTCATTCTGTGTAGAGGCATTATGACCGTGCAGCAGAGTGGTACCTAATATTAGTGTGTCAACAAGAGGATCTCTCAAAGGATCAGCTCAAAAAATCATTCGGTGTCAAGGCATTGTGACCACACATTTGAATGGTAGTTGATCAACAGATTTAGCATCGTGCATTGGAGGCTTGAGGTCTTGAAAGAGGCTTAGCATCATGCATCTGAGGCATTGAGGTCTACAGAGACTTAGCATCATACATTGGAGGCTTAAGGTCTTAAAAAGAGGCTTAGCATCATGCATCAGAGGCGTTGAGGTCTACAGAGACTTAGCATCATGCATTGGAGGCTTGAGGTTTTGAAAGAGGCTTAACATCGTGCATCAGAGGAATTGAGGTCTGAAAATGGATAAGTCATTGTCCATCATCGACATTGGATCAATAATAGATCTACGTAACATGGAGTTCCTTAAAAACCAGTTTGGATTCTGCGGAATCAACTTAGAGTCAAGAGCTGTGTTATAGCACTGCACAGAAGGAGCGTTGAGGTTTCATTTAGAAACTTACACCATATAATAGAGGCATGGAGGTCTTCTTCAAATATCAAAGTGGCGCAACGGAAGCGTGGTGGGCCCATAAGCCACATATCCAAGATCGGAGTAAAGTTGTCAAAGAGAGAAGGTTGCAGAGGAAGAGACCCAAGAGTCTACTACAACAACACTTCCGAGGTGGCAATAGAGTTCTAGATTCAGGATGGCATGGAAAAATGTTCCAATATAAGCTTTCTGGGACAAAAAGCCTTTCTCAGTGGGAAGGTGTGATCAGGGGATGATTTTAAAAAGTTCCCTAAATATCCCAAAATGGTGTCAGTGTAGAAGATCATCTTGAGAGCTTTCCAATGACTGTGAGAATGCAAAAATTAGACATCAAGAGCTCTAGATATGTCTGGTCAAAGTTCAGACAGCATGAAAGTCAACTCTGGTCAACTAGTGAATATTGGACCAATGGCATTGTGACACATGGCAAAATGAAAATGGGAGTTGTTTGTTGGTTTTCTATCTCTGGTCTTTGATGGTCATAAAATATTGCTCGCCTGAACAAGAGGCTCAACTTTTGTTACAGAGGGGAGCTCGACTGCCATGTGGACTATTGTATTATTGCTAACGTGGTGGCTCCACAAGCCACCATGTGGCTTGCCACCATGAATCAAATATGATCGATTTTCCTATCAAGGGTCGACATCGAGCTAATTAGCTAAGTATACATGGACCGAGTTACATTTTACTTTGTAATTATTTGCCATAGTTATTTCCAAATGCCACACATATATATATTAATGTTCAACATTAGTATAACCACATAATCCTCCACTTACCTACTAAACCACCAACTTTCCAAGGATCACATGGAGGAAGGAGTGAAGCATTGGTAGGGAGCACACAATGTCATGTGTGGAAGATTCCACGTGAGGAGAGGGAGATGAAGCGGTGTTGGGGGGCTAGGCACATGCGTGAAAAGTTCCATGTGAGGAATGGGAGATATAAGGTTTATTAAAACCTTCCCTAAAGCTAATGCTGCCTAATGTGGGAAATACCCACTTTAGCATGCAAAACCGCTCCCATTCTCCTTAGCCACTCAAATTGGGATTTTAACTGATTAAAACATGCAATCCAATTTAATCCCATTACACATGCTACATGATGAGGCTATTATTAGCCTTAGGATTATTTTTAATTCAGTATTTTAAGGGCCCTAAAATTTGTATAAATAGGGAACCCATGTTACTATAATACATACAATGGAGACAAGCTCATTCCTAGAGCTCAGGAGGTGAAGAATGAGCCAAGAGGAGGATGAGAAATTGTAATTGTGTGAAGACCTATTTATTTAAATAGGCATTATTATGGCTAGGAGTTATTAATACTACCTAGTCGTCCCATATCACCACACAAAAATTTGAAGCCTGGAATATCGACCAGAGTGTTATAGGGTGTTACAAAGTGTCTGGAAGGCCGTTCAAGAACCAGATGTTTCCAAATAGTGGAGCTGGAGTCATCGAACTTGTCGAATACACCAGGAAGGTGGAAGTCAGGTTCTATTTTTCACCCTTGTTTTCTGAAGGTCTTGTTATTCTTCTAAGAAATTTCTTAATAGTTTCCATTAGGTTTTCTTGTGAAAGTATTATTGTAACTTACAAGTTTTGACTAGTGGAATGGTTTGACCACGAACTCGGAGACGTAGGCAATTACCAAACTCCGTGATCAATCATTGTGCAATTGTATTTATTATCATGCATTGATTTTTAAATTGATTACTTAAAAGGAGCAAATTTTCAGCAAATATTTAAATCCTATAAGGGTCCGAGATCAGGTAGATAAAAACTTGATTATTTTCAGATCATGTGAGTGTTGTGTGGTTGGGTTATAGTACAAGTGGTAGCTTGGCTTGTTGGTGCATGATTTGAAAAAGGTTGTTTAAAGATGTCAAGTGGTTGATTGGGTGAGTCATTATTAGTTTCCACTTAAAGATGACCTTGATCAATGAGTCTTTGGACTAAATCGTTGAAAGTTCAACATCTTTCTACTTCGTGTCCTTATAATTTGTAGTACTTGCAATAATTGTCCTCAAGATACCACACAAGCTTTGGTCTAGACTCATCAACTGGTCAGATATGAGGGAGTGTGATAATATTTAACAACATCAACTTGTCAAATATTATGCTATATGATTACCCTAGGGGAGTGTAGTTGGGAACTGGAAGAAGGGATCGTTGTTGAGTCCACGTGCTAGATGTAGATGCGGGAGATGATTTAACGACCACATTATTAGTCGTTGCCTTTGAATTGCCATTTGGTATGGATGATTTAGTAAATTAATGTTTAGGTTTGTTTTATTTTAATTTAAATGAACCTTCTCAAGGGCACATGTTCCATGTTTGCAAGCCATGGTAAAGGCTTCATCTAAGGTTCAAAATGATTGGATTTGTAAAATAGAAGATATATGCTTTGCACATGAATGTGAGAAGATCCCGATGAGGTCATCTTGTGGGAGTGGGAAGGATAATTGGTTTATAATGCCGCACCATCACACAAAGAAGTCTATAATGGATTCATCCTCAAACCACCGAATAACGTATAGATCATTGATAGTTACTTTTCATGTAATGTTAATCGAAAAGTTTTCTAAAAAAATGCATAAGTTGGGAGAAGGAGAACATAGAATATTGAGGGATAATATGGTACCAGTCTAGTGCAGGACCAACCAAGGACATGGGGAAGTGTGAAGTGTTAATTCTTTATCATGCACGATAGGGTAACATGCTTGTCTAAATGCAAGAATGTGTTGTTGTGGATCCTCTTTGATGTTAAAATTTGTGAATTTCAGAAAATCCCAGCATAGAGGATACAATTTAACTGGTACAGATGGATTAATAGTCTCGTTACATATTTTCTCATATGATAATGAGACCTTAGATTCTAAAGTAGTGGCCTCAAGGTTGTCCAGCCTATTCACAAGGGCATGCATGAGATCATTTGAAAGACTTTGTTGGGGGATGAGAGATGGTGATTTCATGTAAGAAGTGGTTGAACTAGTTTTTTGATGAACTTATTGATGTGTGAGTGTTTCAGAAATTTTTTAGGGGTGAGTGTAAATCATGGGTTATGATTGAAAGGGTGGTTACTGAAAGAATTGTTGCTAGGAGATGGAAGCATGAAAATTCTTAGTGGGAATGTGGGTATGAATGAGTTGAAACTGTTGTTGAAAAGGATTATATACTAATTAATTTAAAGCCCCTGTGAAAGGGGGTTGGGAATTAAGGACATGCATGCTAGATGTGAGAAGTTCATATTGTTTAGATAGGGGATATGATGTTTAGCCATATTGGTTAGGAAAACTAGTGGAAATAGTGATTGAAGTCATGAGGGGAAGTGTTGTGTTGATTGTTGTGTTGATTGGCAGGAGATTGTGAGGAATAGGTGTGACTATCTGGGTAGTTTGATGAGATGAGGGATTGGTGGAAGAGGAAGCAAGATGGGATGTAGAAATCTTGCTTACTGCAAACTAGGTAGTTTTGGGATTGGTTTGATAAGCATAATTATTTTGGAGTGGAAAACCATCTAAGGTAATATGAGTTGATCTCCTAAGTAGATAGTCTTGGAGCACCATTGGATTGGTGTATAGAAGCTCTTGGAAAATGGTATCACAAATAGGGACCTTTGGAGGTTCAAAATAATCTGATTGAATGGATGGTGGGGTACTTGGCCTAGATGGGATAGATTGATGGTGTGAGAATAGGTTAGTCTTACCTAAAGTTGTAGTGCGAACAAGGGGTTCTAGGTGAGAGACATCCATGAGGATTCAAGTGCTCATGAAATAAATAATCAAGGGCATGAATGAGGTAACTATTGTGGTGAACATTGTTTTGAGATAAGGAATTGTTTGAAGCCAAGTTTTTTTTTATGCTTTTGGCTGCTAAATGAGTAACTACGGTATTGAAATATGTTTTACCCAAGAAAGTCAAGAAAACTATTGTTTTTATGTTCTTAATTTATTTATGAACGTGTTGAAAGAAAAGGGGACGGATAACAAAGGACCTAGGAGAAGGAAAATTATGTTTGGCTCTAGGTTTGTTATGGCTAGGGAAGTCCTAGGTGGCTTCTTGATGGGTGATGGAATCCCAATCAGTAAACCAGGTAAGGAGATGTCTTGATGTGTTAATTTGAATTGAGAGTTTCAGGTTGTGTGTGATAAAGTGTGAGAGGTAGTAAGCTAAACCCTTAAACTATATGAGCTAGCAGGATGCAAAAAATAAAGGTTCTTCTAAAACCAAAATGAAGTGTGATATTTGATGAGGACAAAGAAAAGAACATAAAATTATGATGCAAAAAGGAGAAAATAGGGAAAAAGTAAGGAATACCTAGATAGTGCTTTTCTTATTTCTCTGTACTCTTTAGCGATGAGCGATCCAAGCCACAAACCCAACACAATAAAAAAATAAAGTTGAGCCTCACACTCTAGTGTTATTAGAAGACAAAAAAAATAAAAGACAAAAAGAAATAAATGTAAGAGATAACCTAAAGGGTGTCCCACAAGGCATGTCAGGAATGTTTACCGATTTTTTCATTCTTAATTAAGGTGAAGCACTAGCTACTAAAGAAACTAGGAAAAACATAAATGTTGGAGGATTTATATTACCTTGGATGTGTGATGTGATATGGGTGCTAAATAATTGATTGATCCATGTTGCGAGATGAAGAATACCTGCGAACAGACTTGAAATGATATTTATTAGATAGATTTATGTATGGGCTTCCCGGAAAATGTCAGCTCCAAGAAGATTTTGGATTCCTTTCACGGATGTCAACCCCCATTGTTTAGAAAGATTGAAACAAATCAAGAGCAGTATATAGCATGCAAAAACAAAAATAGTATTGAATATGAGAAATGATTAAAACTGATCGAGAAGCTGATAAGACTTAAATAACTACAAATTAATAGTTACCTGTTTTGGGTTGACGGTGACCCAAATTGTGCACAGGAAGGTCAATGATGACTTGGGAGGAAGGATCTAAACCTATAAATAAAATATGCAGACCTATAAGGTCTGAGTGCAATATGGAAACTGGTAAAGGTCTATAAGTGCTATAAGAGGATATTTAGAAAAGAACAAGAGACAAAGAGACAAGAAAAAGAACAAGAAAGGAAAATTTGAATAGATTATTGGATAAATAGGGCCCTGGTCAATGATGACTAGGAGGTATCATTGGTTAGTGTATTATAGAAATATAAAGCCAAGGATAAGTGGATGAATATGGCAACTTGTAGGCAAAGGGGTTGTAGGAGAATCTTATATGTACTTGAAAAATGTTAGGAACAAATAATATATGATAATATGATAGATATGCCAAAATAAAGATAATGATGATAACAAATCTCACCAAGGATGATTGTGAGTGATCCAAGCATGCCAAAGAGATGTTTATAATTCCTATAAAATGTCTGAGGAAAAATCAGGCACGAGGAAGGATACTCAGTTCACAAAAAGGCTCTAAATTGCATGCATTTGATTGAAGAATAGATAGGGAGGATTCTATTTTATAGGGGCAACAATGACTGGGATGGGTTTTCATCGACTACGGGGAAGGTTTCCTTAATGGGCTGATTTTTTTGATTTTGGCATGATTTTTTTTAAGACTCGGAAAGTGCTTTAAAGCATTAGGTAGAAAGAGGATGTTTAGGGATGAGGTGTAGGTGAGTTGGTAGTAGAGATAAGTTAGAAAAAGCATAGAAATGGGAAATATATATTCCATTATTGAAAGGGATAGGATATTAATTTATTAATAAGAATTAATTAATCAAATTCAATAGGCATGGGATAAATGGGGGAATTTTAATAAATTGAGGGGGGATGGGCTAATTTAAAATTAATTATGCACACATAGGCGATAACGATATAGATAGAAAATTTAGGTTTCTACACTCTCTACTAAAAATTGATCCATCTCAACCAATAGGGAATAATTTCGACTAACATTCCCATTATTACTATCATCAGTGTGTAGGACACTCCACCAATCGTTGTTACTGAATACAATCACATTTAAGATTTGATTGACAATGGTAAAATTGAGCTTTTGGAATCTATAATATCTCCACCCGACAATGAAAATCATAAGCTTAACATATTTAACAACCCTCTACCCAAACATGATAAAAAAAACCAACTCATTGACTACGTATTTCTTCCACAAAGTGTCTCCTCTTGTTTTTGGGGCCCTTGAATTTTTAGTTGCACATACTGAAACTTCACCACTAGTCATCTCTTTCAATAACCATGACTTTCACGAAACGTTTACATATAATAACCTACATATCGAATCATCTATTGGATCAATCCCCATCAATAATACTCAGGTTGATCCATCTTTTCCTGTTAGTGCATGTTCTATTCCATTTCTTCATGTCATCAATCACCCGCTATCACAGATAGAATACCCTCTAAAAATATCATATGGTGTCATCAAACTACTTAGTCCTCTCACTTTAATTGTCCCTTTCTATGTTGGGCACATATTTGATGAATGTGACATGCTACTAAGAATAAATTGGATTCATAGGTCCCAAGCCATTATCTATGTGAAACATTTGTGACTCAAATTCATTCATAACAATAAAGGTTATCTCTATTGATGGCATACCCCCATCTACTCCACGGTCGTCATCTTCTTGATCATTGATTCACACATCTTACACTTCATCTAGCACATTGAAATATACGCTATTATAATCACATTCTACTCCTAGTTCACCTAATCCTACACCTTTTGTGTGACCTCATCACTCCCCTAGTCATACACATTGGCATAGGTCCATTCCTAGCACAATTATTGTGTCCCGATGAAGGTCACTACATCATTTTATTCCACATGGGTGGCCATCACCTCCACATTAATCTTCATTTAGATATCCATCACCTACACATTTTATTACACTTGGGTGGTCATTATATATTCATCCATCACATGTACATAGGCTTCACTCTCCCACAAAATGTCTACCTATTATATAACCATTACTAGCAGATGGTCATATATTTTCGTCACCATAGGAATTGGATTAAGTCCCCTCATCCTTCACTATCATTGGATATCTCATTCACTTACACATACTTGGGGGAAATTAAATGTACACATTCCCCCCCACATCTTAGCTTGGAAAAATTTACCATTTTTTGCACTATCATACATCACTCTCATAACATAGGCACATTCATCTACACTGCATACATTGTCATTACCCGATGACACACTCTCATGATTCATTTAACAGTTGATTTTTGAGGGCATATTACACATGAACCCTACAGACTGCATGATAAGGACTCCACATTACGTGTCTTCACGCATTTTATAATACATCTTGCATTACATACACTACTTATTCATGTTCCTTTACATCATTACTATTTCAACATTTACACATCTATACATCATATATCATATTGGTCTTCGTCATACATATGTAACACCCCTATTGCATATGAGTCTAGCATTACGTTCTACTCATTCTACATGTTACATAATGCCCATATTACACTCCTATGCTATCTACACATATGCATTACATTCTACACATTACATATTTACACATTTAGCTCATCACATGGTTGTTTAATCATCACACATCTTCCATCTTGTTATATGCGTTGCACTCACTACCTTATGAAAAACTTTATTTCCTCATTCCATAATCAATTGTCGAGGGTTTATCAATCAAATGGACTTGTTATCTAATTTTTCTCATCAGGAAAAATTAATCAAACATGACCTTACACATGAGAAAATATAAGGGTTTGTTCAATCGTACGAGCTCACATTCGATCCCAAAAATGGATAAGCAGGGTTGGAAAATGAATGGCCAATAGAAATATTGAAGAAAAGTTAACTCGGTAAGTCAAAAAAGAGACTAGAATGGTTCAATTTAAAGAAAAGAAACGGACTCGTGTAAGGTGCCACATGTCAGCTTGATGCATTTCCAAAAAGTGAAAGGGAAAGAAAAAGGAGCCAACGGAAGCCTCCATGTGTCAGCTCAAGGCAACTTCAAAGGTAAAATCCAAAGGTGATCCCCAAACGATCGTAGACTCTCTACATGTCTAGGGCCCAACAAAGTTGTAGTGACCATTGAAAAGTCTAAGAGCCAGCGGAGGCCTCCACGTGTCTCATCGGTAAAAATTCAAAGGTAAAATCCAAAGCAAGTCCTCAAATGAGTGCAGGATCTCCATGTGTCTAGGGCCTGAGAAATTTGCACCAGCTGTTGAAAAGTCTCAGAGCCAACAGAGGCCTCCATGTGTCTCATCGGCACAACTTTAAAGGTAAAATCAACAGCGGGGTCCCCAAACGAGCGCATGCTCTCCATGTTTCTAGGGCCCAAGAAAGTTTCACCGGCCATGGAAAATTCTAAGAGCCAGTGGAAGCCTCCATGTGTGTCTTAGGAAAACTTTTTGTATGATGCTTAAAAGGAAGGTTCCCAAATGAGTGCAGGCCCTCCACATGGTTAGAGCCTGAAAAGGTAGAACCGGCCGTTGAAAATTCTTAGCATACGAGAGCTAGCAGAAGCCTCCACATGTCCAACAATTGTATTTTCAAGAGTGAAAGGAGGGGATAAAGTCTTGAGAGCACGCTTGGAACACCCAAACCTGACCTTCAGATGATCATAACTTTCGACTAGAAGCTCGGATTTGAGCAAGAGAAGACTTTTTGGAAATATCTCGATATCTGCTACTCAACTACAAGATGTTAGGCTTCTCACCTACCACCATAATGAAGTATGGGATTCATTTATTACCCAACAAGGAACAATTATGAAAGCATGGCTTTTATAGTGGTGCCCATCACTATTGCGAGAGAATTGAATGCATTTCATGGGTGGTTGGAACAGAAATATGAATTCTCCCTCTCTCTGTATCTTATTCTTCTATATATTGTAAAGGGGGGAATTTTACAAAGATTTGGTCATTTTTTTATCTCCTGCCCCCTCTCTCCTTCTTCGCTAGGGATGAATGTGGAGCTTAAGCCTCCTCTCTTTTCTTTGTAATGACATTTTCTTGCCTCATTCCCACTGATGATGTATTGTGTGAATTAATGGAGCAATAAAATTTGTTTCATGATGCATTTTGTCCATTCTTTTCTTATTTTATTACATCTTATTGTCTTTCACCATTGTAGGGCATACTGTGCAGATTTCGGATGTCTATTCCAGGTTTTGGAAGCTATGTTTAATTGGTTTCAAGTGGTGTTATGTGTGAGCTTTATCTTTTGCCAATGATGCATCTTGTCCATCCTCTCCATTACTCACCTCTCTTCATTTCAGGAAGTTGAATTTGTGATCAGCAACCTCCTTCTCTGGTGTATCACTTCTTTAGTATAGGATTTTGTTTTCATGCACTCTCTCTCTCTCTCTGGTCCCTTGGAAAGTTAGATTAGGATTCAATAATTTTCTTGTATTAGAGTAGATTGTGGCAGGTATTTTAGGAGTAGGAACCAACCTTCTGTGGAGGGTCATCTCAAGCATGCAATTCCCACATCTTGAGAGATGATCCAATGTTATGCTTCTTACATCAAATGCCCAACTCACTTATAAGGCCATTCGAGGGTGCTGTAATTTTCCATCAACAGTTTTGGCACACTTGGTGGGATAGGTTTGAAGCACGTTACCACTTCATTTTAGCAGGTTGGTGTGTTCCTATTAAAATTTCAGCCTTTGGAGGAACTTTCAAGCACATCGAGTGACTCCATCAGGTCAACAACCCATCCTCTGAGTTGCAGAATTTTCTTTCCACCCATTCCTCTTTCCACATCTTCCATTCTCTTACATTCTATGAAGTTATGCAATCATGACTTCATTCCAATCATGGAATTCACACTTGCAGTAGGACATCGAAGAGTTTGATTTCCTATAAGACTTGGACGAATGTTTTGATGAGGAGGGCCCCGTAAAAATTAAAAAAATCACTACACTATCATTCATCCTTCAACTGCAAGAAACTGCCACCATGGAGAGGCCAAAACTGTTCATGTCCACTGCAGGGCATGAGGATGATATATAAAGCACCAAGGGTCACCATCAACACCTCAAAGAGTCTAATACAAATAAGCTTGAGGAGGTATTTTTGATTGATTTTGATACTTTTGTTATTTGGGTGGAGGATCAGCCTCTGGCCAGTTTTTCACTCATAATAACAGCCATATTCAGCTCCAAATCATATATTTTGCTACCTATTTTGAGAAAGGGAAGCTACTTCTCCCTGTCAGTTGTAGGATTCATTTGAGTTCCCTTTGCTTCTAGTTAGCATAGACTAGGTAGGTTTTATTTCAGAAAAAGAAGTGCTTTCACACACTCTGCATATCCCACTTGGGGTATGAATGATTTTAAGTTTTGAACATAGCAGTGTTGTGGTGTTTTATTGCTCCAAGGTTGTATCATTGTAAATTTTAATGAGCCTCCAAGGTGAATGCTCCCATGTCAAGATAATTTTCTACTCTCAAAAATGTCACCTTCAATATTTTTATTTTGAAATTTGAGAGTGCAAACAATGGGGCAAGCTCAGTATCACCAAGTGCAAGTAGTCAAACTCGAGGTTTTAGGAACATGATCAGTACCAAGATATCGTACATAACTCCTTGCCCAATGGATACTTTAATAAAACTGGTCTCTTCACGTAGGAGGTAGGTGATCCCATGATTCACCAAATTTTTATCCAATTTTGTGCCTTAGGTAAAATTCATCAAACACGACCTTGCACAATGAGAAAATTGAAGGGTTGGTTTAATCTTATGAGCTCACATTCGATCGTAAAAAATCAAGTTACACGTGGGCTTGACAATGGAGAAACAGGGTCAGAAAATGAATGGCCAATAGAAATGTTGAAGAAAAGCTAACTCAGTAAGTCAAAATTGAGCCCAAAATGATTCAACTCAAAGAAAAGAAATAGACTTGTGGAAGGCACCATGTGTCATCTCAGAAAACCTTCAAAGGTAAAATCCTAAGGTGATCCCCAAATGAGTGCAATATCTCCATGTTTCTAGATCCTGAGAAAGTTACAACAGCCGTTATAAATTCTAAAAGCCAGTAGAGGCGTCCACGTGTCTCATCGGCCGAACTTCAAAGGTAAAATCCAAAGTGGGGTCCCCAAACGAGTGTAGGCTCTCCACGTGTCTAGGTCCTGAGAAAGTTGCATTGGCCATTGAAAATTCTAAGAGCTAATGGAGGCCTCCACATGTCTCATCGATGTAAATTCAAAGGTAAAATCCAAAGCAGGGTCCCAAAACGAGCGTCGGATCTCCATGTGTCTAAGGCCTGAGAAAGATGAGCCAACCGTTGAAAATTCTAAGTGCCAGTGGAAGCCTCCACATGTCTCTTCAGCGTAATTTTGGTATGATGCTTAAAAGGAAGGTTACCAAATGAGCATAGGCCCTGCAGATGGTCAGAGCCGAAAAGACATAACCGGTCGTTGTAAGCATGTGAGAGCCAGCGGAAGCCTCCACATGTCCAACCGTCGCAACTTCAAGAGTGAAAGGAGGATATAAATTCTTGAGAGTCAACGTGGAACGCTTGACCCTGACCTTCAGATGATCATAACTTTTAACTAGAAGCTTGGATTTGAGCAAGAGAAGACTTTTTGGAAAGCTCTCGATGTCTTCTACTCAACTACAGGATGTTAGGCTTCTCACCTACCACCAAAATGAAGTATGGGCTTCCTTTATTTCCCAAAAAGGAACATTCATGGAGGCATGGATTTTGTAGTGGTGCCCATCATTGTTTCAGGAGAATTGAATTCATTTCTTAGGTTGTTGGAGCAAAAATCCATATTCTCCCTCTCTCCTTCTCATATTCTTCTATGTATTGAAAATGGGGGGCATTTTATAAAGAGTGGTCATTTTTTCTCTCCTTCCCCCTCTCTCCTTCTTCCCTAGGGATGAATGTGGAGCTTAAGCCTCCTCTCTTTGCTTTGTAATGGAATTTTCTTACCTCTTTCCCACTGATGATGTACTGTGTGAATTAATGGAGCAATAAAAAAAATTTCATGATGCATTTTGTTCTTCCTTTTCTTATTTTATTGTCTCTTTTTTCCTCTCACCATTGCAGGCTATACTATGCATATTTCTGATGTATATTACAGGTTTTGGGAGTTTTGTTTAATGGGTTCAAAGTCATGTTCTGTGTGAACTTTATCTTTGGCCTGTGATGCATCTTGTCCATCCTTTCCATTGCTCATCTCTCTTTGTTTTAGGTAGTTAGATTTGTCATCAGCAACCTCCTTCTTTGGTGTATCACTGATTTAGTGTATGATTTTGTTTTCATGCACTCTCTTTCCATGGTCCCTTGGAAAGTTAGATTAGGATTAGATAGTTTTCCTACATTAGAGTAGATTGTGGTAGGTAGTTTAGGAGTAGGAACTAGCCTTCTGTGGAGGGTCATCTCAAGCCTACAAGTCTGAAAACTTGAGAGACGATCTAATGTTATGCAGATTACATTGAATTCCCCACTCACTTCTAAGGCCATTCGATGGTGGTGTAATCTCACATAAACATGAACTTATCATACACAGATGTTCGTCACTCAACCTTTTATCATGCGATATTAACTAGGTCAGTGACATACAGTTTAGGATAAATGGTAACTTATTCTTTCATCTTTTAGTTGTATACGTTTTGGGATGCATCACCAATCCCTTTATTCATCTTGTAGTGATATATGCTTTAGGCTACATCATGAATCTTTTGATAATATCATTTTGATATATGCTTCGGCTATAGGGTCAAGTACACACCCTCATCTCTAGGTTACATATCATCATTACTATGCATACACATTCACCAGAGTGCGTTAGACACAACACACACTTCAAACATTTTGAAATGATGCACTCTCATTTATGGTTCATTCTTGACTGCTGAGGGGTAAAAATAAATAAAACCTCATTATATACAACTTCATCCACTCGGGGGTAAGAATATCCTACCACCCATCTCGTATTCTATTTCATCCATACACAACATGTTGCATATCTTGATTACTTTTACTCTTTCTTGAATTTTCTTGCATTTTCATGTATATGGGTCATCTTATTACATATACTAGTTATATATCTTGTATGTCATTAACTTTACCATACACACATGCCCGTTCCACACCTTTATCTAGTTGTGATCACAGATACAAGTCTCGTACATGGAGCATGGATTATCTCCTTCTACCACTCTTACAATGGTAACTAGGGGCATCCACATTCATCTATTCCAGATGTTATTGTTTCATTTTAAACACTCTACATGACTTGATTATACACTATTTTGACATCTGGGTTATCTTTCTAACATGCTAATAGGTGCTTCATGTGTAATATTTTTTTTGCAGGATTACTTGCTTCCATGGTTTTTTTTTTTGGTACTTGCTTGTTTTGATTGCTATTAAATGTGGGACTTGTCATTTATTTAGTATACACACTTGTTTTTTTTTTATGCATCCATTACGACCTTGAGTCTTTTTTGACATCATAACTGGTGTCCCATGTTTGTAACCCACTTTGGTAGTGTATGATTTCCTTCTTGCGTGTTTATTTGCATTCTAGCTTATACGTTTTTTATGTAGCATACACTTTGTTTCTAGATGCATGTTTTTTTTGTAATAACACTTGTCTTTAGCCACTTATTTTCATGTGCCTTGGTTTCTACCAAATTCATTCTCTTCCCCATGCAGGGCACAATTTATGTGTTTGGTCCTCTTTTAGGGCCACATTATCTTATCAACAACATTACATGTGCCTCCAAAATAGGGGAGAGTCATTTGGAGTTTTACACATTACATACCGCTCTCTACCAATGTAGTTCAGTTCAATTTCTATCCTTGACATTGTGATTTATACAACGAGTGGGTTCAAACTAGTCTATGAAGCACATACACAATGGATTTTATAGGACATGGTTATCCTTAGAATTCTGGGGAGTAGTTACAGGTTAAAGGATACAACATATTTCCTCTCTACACTACTCAAGCCAGTGGCATCGATCACCCAATAAACCAAGAAGTATAGATATCTTTTCATACATCTTCAGGGAAAACAGTTACAGGTTGGAGAATAATTCAACTTTCTCCCTACACTTCTTTGGCTAGGGTGGCGTGATATCACCCAAATAACTTGCAGTATAGGATTTCATCTCTACACCATTTCTCTCATCATGGATCAGGTGCACATGTTACTTTTACATATTACATACATCCATTTACAATATTTTTTACAACATACATACGATTTTTACATATACATGCGTATTTGAATACATCATATTCTACTTTATTGGTCTATCTATATGATAAGTAAGAAGTCAATAATTACAACAATGGATTCAACAAAAACAACACACACATGGTAAGTACACACATGATACTAACCATGAAGGTACATCACACACATCAGAAACTACACATGTGTTTCTACCCTAGGTTCACTCTCACCACTTTTTGCACTTTTAAATCTTTAGTTTCCACCCTCCACTATTTTCTCATTCCACACTTTTTATAATCGGCACACTTTCTACATCACTCAACATGGATCATCAGGTAAACATCTTTATCTAATTTATGTTATCGAGATTTCCACTCACCAACATAAACTGGGGTAAAATGTAGTCACAAAAATCATGCACAATAGAAATTATTTAGTCCCAGTCTCATACTACTATTCATATGATTTTTGAGTGAAGAAAGTACTACTTAACCCATGTCCTTTGGCCATTTTTATATTCTTCATATCATCCTTTCTGAAATTCTGCATCTACTCGCTTAGTAAGTTCTACCATTTTGCATCGTTTTATCTTTGACTAGGGTTCTTGGCCCTGTACTGGGGTTCCCCAGGTGCCCTAGTCCCATTTGGGGTGACCTGAGCCTTTTTACACTTTCCCGCCACTTTTTAGGAACTTTCTAACCATTTGAGATTTCCATATTTTTAGTGGTCGGCCTTCACGGGGTTAATTATGAAATTAGATCAAAAGAACCATATAAATATAAAGTTATGAGACCATAATGAGGGACCGAACACTAAGCACTACTATCATCACCTAAGGTTGCATCTATCAAAGGCTCCGTTTACATCCATATAGCTCCATCACAAGGTACAAGGCTTGTTCATCTGCATCACACTTCATAGGAGGGAAGTTTATTCTATTTCATCCACCATTTTATCACATTTCTACACATAGTTATTTCTAGCTACTTTCACAAAGTACGAATGGCACAAGATCACCTAGGGAATGATTGCAAACATACACACACACATAGAACTACATCGGGTATGAGATTTAATACAACATTCATTTAGTAAGTTACCATTATGGTTGCTGAGAAAAATTCGGCCCCTTCATGTGCATATTTATTTTTTTGGGGTTTGATGCTTGTATTGGGGTTTTAAAGGTGTCTACTTCATCACTAATTTCCAATGACACATTGAGAATCCTAGAAAAGATAGTACGACAAGAAGTGAAGGAAAAATATCACTCAGTGACACTATGGAGGAAGGTTACAAAGCTTTTTTATAGACCAAGGTGCCCACAGGTGCCCCTGTCCCTCTCTATATGCCCATGTCTAGCCTACTATTCCAGATTTGTGTTTTCTAGAGCTTATGTGTGGTCGTTATGACATTCTATTTATATTTTCTTCTCTATGACACAATCAGAACATATCTGTGAATCAACTAATCTCTTTTTAGCTCTCCTAGTACATTAGGGTTTTACATTTCTAATTTATTAGTTTCTTGGTTCATTTCCTTTATGAATTCATTTTTCATTTATTGTTGTTCTTAATATTAGATTAACTTATAATAATCCCACATTTTAGTTAATCAAGTTCCAGATAGCATAGTTGAAAAGATTGTTGGAAACATGGATAGTGATTTGATTGGAAAGCTTGTTATAGTATGCCCAAAGTATTGATGAAATAAGGGCATGGTCACTCAAAAAATTGAGACCAAGAGGGGATCTGGAAGTCTTGGCCCCACCAAAAGGTTTCTTTTTGTTCAACTTTAAAAATTCCTTAGATCCTCAAAGGGTCTTGAATGATGGTCCATGGTTTCTACTTTGAATGATGATATTCCTTAGGACATGGTCTCCTCTTTTCATCTCTGACAAGGAAAACATAAATTAGTTCACCATGTGGGTGTGTCTTCTTATTTTACCCATGGAAATGTGGGACATTAATGTTATTAAAGCGATTTTTGGCACCTTAGGTACCTTTGTCTCTTTTGATAATTCTACCCCGAAACAAAACAAGACTAGTATGCACAAGGTTTTGCATTTATCCCCTGATGGGAACATCATTACCTCCAAATATCATTCTAAAATAAAAGTTGGGAAAATGGATTCAAGAAATGGATTTCGAAATATGTCTTTAGAATTGTGAAAAATGTTAAGGATGGGGACATACCAAACAACAATGTAAAATGAAAGTATCAATGACATACAGATAAGTACCTAAATCAAGTAGGAAGGTGGATAAAGGTAAAGAGATTGATTATCCACCCCAATATCAAAGGATGTTAGAAATATTTTCCTAAACAAATGGATATTCATCAAGGAAAAGAAAGGAATGGATAAACCTTTAGATCATATTAATAACAACAAAAAGGATGAAGTGAATCGATCTAACAGCTCCACTTCTAAAGATGAAGAAGGATTTACAGAAGTAATTTCCTAGAAAAATATGAAAAATACCTTTTCTAAACCACACTTTCAACCTTCCAAATATCACACCCTGAGTGAAAAAATGTTGATTTCAAAAAATTTGGAACCCTTATTGCAGAATGTAATAGTGAAAGAAAATAATATGAGCATTTTGAAAAGGGGAAATACAAAATAAAATGATATTGAAGCATACGTAGCACTATTTTCCAACATTTTTGATAACCTTATTGGTCATAAATAAGTAGATATGATGAGTGGAGATAGAAATGTGAAGATGTAGAAGCCAACATAATCAAGACTATCATTCAAAATCTGAGGACTCCACCATAAAAGGTTCAACATATTTCTTAGTCTAATCAAGTGTCTAATGAAGATCAAAAATTGAAAAATGTCAAGGAAAACATTCCAAATGATGGAATGTGTACTCGTGGAAAGGTTGGAGCAAATTCAAAATCGACAATAAAAAACCCAACCAATTATCAGGACAAGAAATCTAGATTAGGTAGACCAAATAGGAAAGCAACCCAGAAGAAGAACAATCAAAAGAAGATAGATGATGGAACACATTCTAAGGTAGATCTAAGGAGTTTTAGAATAACTAAGAACCAAGTTCCCAAATTTTCATGAAATATCATGGAATATAAGGGGCTTAAACACCCCCACCAAATATAGAGTAATTAAGGACTTGAGACTGAAACAAAAGGTGAACATTTTTCCCTTCAGGAAACCAAAATGAGCGAGGAGTAGTTTTTGTGTATTAAATACGACCTTTAGAGTAAGGAATTTTCAGTGGCTATCAGTTCTCATGGAGCTTTTGGGAGGATTAGTTGTTATGTGGGATCCTAAAATTTTCAAAGGCATGAATATCTGGAGAAGGATAATCATCTTTCTATTCACTTTAAAGATATTAGATCAAAAACTTTATGGGTCTTTTCCAATATCTATTATCCTAACCATAAAGGGGACAATTTTTTTTTGGAACGGCTTGTCTAATTTTCACAAAATCATTTCAAAATATGAATGGATTATTTTTGGGGACTTTCGACACTCCACTAATGCAAGGAGAAAAGAAAGGAGGTAATTTTGAGTTGACTGGAAGTATGGAGGGTTTAACAGGATCTCATTTCTTCCAATAGCCTAATCGATATAAAGTTGAAGGGCAGAAAAATATACTTGGTTAAATCGAAGAGTGAGTAATTAGATGATCTAAGTAAATTCGGATAGAGATTTAACCATATGGGGATGGCTAAAACAAGAGGCTTGTATTTGTTTCCTTCCTTGACTAGGTTCATACCACAACCCTATCCTATTCGTGGTGAAATAAAATAAGATAAGAATAAATCCTTTTAAATTAGAAAAAATGTGGCTCCACCATGATAATATCAAATATTTAGTTAAATAATGGTGGAATATAAAGGATCAAGGAACATCAATGTTCATAGTCTCAAAAAATCTTGTTCATGTAAAGAACAAGCTTGAAGGACAGAATAAATCTTGTTTTGGGAGTATCTTTGAATCTAAGAGCTCTTAGGAGAAAGATTCATCCACCATTCAAACATCAAAATAAGAGGAAAGTGTTTATAACATGGCTAAAATTCAAATAAAAGAGAAAAATCTTTTATCAAATTATCACACTATGTTGGGCAACGAAGAAACATTTTGGAAATAGAAATCAATGATTTAATGGATAAATGAAGGGGACAAGAACTATAACTTTTTCGAAATTTAATCCTTAAAAATAATATGTTCTACCAAGATTTCGTGCATTAAAGGGGAGGGGAATTATTCTTTGATTGACTAAAAAAAAATTCCAAAGAGTTGTTGTTTCATTTTTTAGCAATCTTCTCTCTTCCCAACATGTTCCTAATAATGGTAAGGAGAGTTATTTTTTTGGATTGCATCCAAGATTTGGTGTTAGAAATGGATAGCCATATGCTAGTCAAGGATCATTCCATCGAAGAAATAGAATTTATGTTGAAAAACATGATCCTGGATAAAGCTCTTGGACCAGACAGTTTCCTAGCCCTATTCTTCCAGTTTTTGGGGATATTGTTAAAAGAGATGTATGTTTAGCCATCTAGGAATTCTTCAAAAAAAAAAATGTTAAAGGACATGAATTATACCTTCCTATATATCATTCATAAGAACCATAATGTTGATGATTTTAAGAATTTCAAACTAATAAGTTTGTGCAATTGCATCTATAGGATGTGTTCCAAGCTCTTAGCCTTGAGAATCCAACTCCTTCTTCCATATATGATTTCATATCAAAAGGAGGATTTGTGATTAGAATACAGATCTAGGACATCATTGTGACTATCTAGGAGACACTGCATATCATATCAATCATAAATAAGAAAAAAACTATGATAATAAAGCTTGATATGGAGAAAGCTTATTACAGAGTATCTTGAAACTTTCTTATTCATAGGTACTAAAAAATATTTGGATTTGAGCTCATGAGTAGAGAATCATGATTCCATAATTTTCATATCTACTACAAGATTTTTGGTCCTTGTTAATGGTGTCCTTTTTGTTGTCTTTAGTAACTCTAGGGGATTGAGAAAGGGATACCCTATATCTGCCTTTCATTTCATATTAATGGCAGAGTCTCTTATCAGATCTCGAAATCATGCTAATGCTGAAGGGTGAATAGAAGGGATTTCTCATGATGATAACTATGATAATGTTTTCCATCAAAATTTTGTAGATGAAAATATTCCTAGTGGTGAATCAACTATCCCAAAGGCCATAGAATTCAAAATAATTTTGATGGATTATGAAGAGGTCTCAAACCAATTAATAAATTTCAGGAAGAGTTCGGTGATTTTATCGACACCATGAAAAAATAATTCAAAAGATATCAAAAATACTGAGGATGTGAAAGTAAATCATTACCTACCAGGTACTTGGGAATGCTTATAAGGGACTAAAAGGTCTTAAAAACACTAGCTATGAACTATCTTGATGTGATAGATTTATAAAACAAATTAAAAGGATTAAAAGGAACTCTTATTTCTCACAGACAGGTAAGGTTATTCTTACTAAAATGCTCTCTCATAAAAAATCTTCTAGTTTATACCATGTCAATTTTCAGAATTCCGGCTGTAGTTACCTAACAAACTTAGAGAGTAATACAATAAATATTCTTATGTAGGGGGGTTTGGAATAACAAATATAGAATCCATCTCATAGCATGGGGATAAAATATGTTCTACCTAATAAGATTGGGGGGTCTTGGTATAAGATATTTGGAGAAAATTAATAAATTTATTCTATCCAAGATGGCATGGGAGAGTGGTTAAAGAGCTTAGAATGTGTGGAATTACTATTATAAAAAAAGATATTGGAGGGATCCAAACTATTGATTTATTGGTTATTTAGCACTACCAGAATTTGAGGGATCCATGTTCTGAAAAGACTATATCCCATTAGGAAAATGGTTTAATTTCGTAAAGAATGTACCAAATTAAAAATTGGTAATGGGAGAACTATGAAGTTTTAGGAAGAAAAAAGGAGTGACCCTACCTATTGTTAAAGGATAAATCTATCCCTAACTTATAATAGTGACCACTGAAGAGTATGGTTTTACATGGGATAATGAGGATTACCTTGACCCAACCTCCCATGGAAGGACCCCTACAAAATTTGGAAAGTCCTATTAACTTAAAAAGGGATAATATAAAATGCGAGTTGGAGATCACTTAATAACTTATTGTGTGGTATGGTGGTGGTCACCACAAACATGAACAAGATTGTTCGTATTTATTGAGTCTAAGATGAAGAAAATGGTGCCTTCTTGGTTAAGAGTGCTTACATATGGCTGAATTTTAAAGATTCAGCCTAGTTGATGTGTGAGCTTCAAACCATGACCCCATAGTTTGGATTAAAGAGGTCCCTACCCAAAGTTAACATTTTTTGGTGGTTTGTCCTACATGATAGAATTATTACTAATGTGGCTAACCTAACATGAGAAGGGATTTCATATGCTAAATAGGTGTTGTGTTGTGTGAAGAGGAAGTGGAAAAATCTCTACATATTTTCCTTGAATGCCCCTTCATGGTCTAAGGTCAATAATTCCTTATTATCCCTCTTTACCGAAAGCAAAATTGAATATTTCCTTCTTCATCTAAAGCTGATTATACGGAGTCAATGGAGCTGATCCCTTAGGTAGAAATTAAGAATCACTAAAGATAATTATGGATATCGTCACTCTTATGCACCTGTATGTTGGGAAATATGGAAAGAATTGCAAATAGGATAATATTCAAAGGGGAAGAAGGAATGGAAAACAAAAGTTGTAGGTGAGATGTTGTAATGCCATAAAATTATAACTTCTCCCTTATGGAAAATAATAAGAAGAATATTTATTGAGTTGGAAATAAAATTTAGTATGAAATTGGAGAGTTCAATAAGGTCAAATTATAACCCCCTAACACCTAATATAAGGCTGAGAATGGATGGAAAAAAACATGAAGAATGATAGGATTAAGTTGAATTTCAGATAGGGACTTTCAAAAGAAAACCTAGAGAAAGTTTGGAATGTAGGTGGGATTTTTAGATATCATGTTTGATACATTTTATACGTTGGGTTACTTTTGTAATATTGGGATTTAAATAATTACATAGTGCATTGAAGCAAAAACACTATTTACTGGGGAATCAACATATAGTCAAAAACGGATGAAATTTAGAAAATGGCCTTGAAATAGAAAGAGACTCACCTAAACATCATAAATAGTATTGTCAATTCTGGTACTGAATCCATTTCTATTCAAGACTCCATATTGAAGGTATAAGGGAGCAACAACAAAGAATTTTGAAGGTATTAACTTCACTAACACATATTTACAGAGAAGATAAAATTATGAAAAAACCTGACTTTGCTAATAAAAGAGTTCATAGCTGATGGGATGTAAACTCTGGTTTCATATTTATGAGTCTATAATTTACACATGCATCTAATGAAACCCATTGCCTCATAAGGATTGTATGACTAAAAAGGAAGCATAATAATTATAAAGTGTAAGGGTGATGGGACATAGAGTGGTTAATAGATACCATTGAATAGAAAGAATCAGTGTAAATAATGAAAATATGGGATCATTAATTATGATAATGACAAAGATAGGATTTATGAATATAACATGTTGTGAAAATATACATGATATTATACATCCCATTTGGCTCTTGTATTAATGAAGGGTTAAGGTAGAGGGATTTTAGCCTAATCGTCTCCTAGATTGGTGAGCTATGTGTGTAGATTAGAATGGTTTGGGGATGTGAAAAGAGGTGGAGAAACTTCTTAGATTTTTTATGCAAAGGAAAAGAAATAATGGGAGGAAATTTGGTCTAAATGAAGCCTAATGAAATAAATAACATCAAGCCCAAAGTATGGCTGATTTTTGAAAAAAAAGGAATGGATTCGTTATTCAAGCTCTTTGAAGGATTCGCTGAAAATTTAAGGACTTCGGAAAGGCATGGAAGACCTCAACTTTATGGAATAGTGGTATGGAGTCACTCAGAGGAGTGAAGCTTCAAATAAACATCAAAACCATGGTGGATATGATGGGCATGAAGAAGGAAGGAAGGAATATCTACAAACCTAAGAAGGATAGTGTAGAGGAGTTAAAAATGTTCTTGAAAGGTAAGGAAAATCTTACCACTCACTTTGTTGGGTTTCTTAGGGACTCATTACCCGAACCTTTCAATGAGGTCACTTTACACCTTATTTAATTCATTTCTTTGGATGCTTTTCATAAGATCATATTCACTTATCACCTTCATATGTTAAACTACATATGTCACAATCATAACTATCCTTATTACATGTGAAGGTCCTTATGTGCCACTATGGAATAATGTAAAAAGAGTAAAATTTCATTGCATTTACACCAGGGTCTTATAATGGAAATGATTAAAAGGGGATTGATATATATGACAAATTATGTTGATTATTTGGTTTCATCGGCTCTAGCTCTGAGTGGGTATTAAAGTGATAAGGTCTCCAAATCGTAAGATGAGGAGGATTCTAGTGGGATGTCATCATCTAAGGAAGGGAGTGAAGAAACCAAGGATGATGAAGATACTGTGAATGGAATTTAAGAACTAAAAAATTAGTAGCAGGCCACTGAACCAGTCTTTGAGGAAAGAGGGTAGGGGAATACAAGGCAACATGTCTTGCAGGAAAGCGGGAAGATACAGGGTAAAGGATACCACAATGAGATGGTAAAGGAACACAAGAACCTTGAGAGCTTAAGGACCATACTAACCTCACTAAAAGTATGATCTAATTCGTACTAAAATATTGGCACATAATGAGGAATAAGGTCGACAAAATGGCTCAACTCTTGAACAATGGCAATGTGGAGTTGTTACAAGACAAGTGTAAATATCTGTAAAAAATTAAGTTGAACATCTCAAAGACCTACTGAAACAAGTGATACAATGGAATATGATTCACATAAATTCCACAATTCATCGCCTCCACGTATTGGCTCAACTTATTAGTGCATCTAGACAAAATGAAAATGAAGAGCCTTTGTAAAAAAGAGAGGCTTTAATGAGGTGGGCCTTGCAAACATGGGTGCTTCAATTGAGAATTTGGCAAAAGAATGGTCCACATTACTGAATGACATGGAAAAATATGATGAATGGCTGTGGGATTTCCTATTCTTCCCTCTTTTGGAATGCTTTTAGTATATTTTTTTTCCTATTATTACTTTGTTGTTGTCTTATTGTTAGTTTGTCTTTTTAGTGTTTTTGGATGTGGTTAATGTTTAACCTCTTCTGCTGGTTTATGCATTGCTAGATATTTTCTCTGTAAATGAGATTTATTTTTGTATAAGGAAGGGACCCTGTACGTACCCAAAATTATAGGGTACTGCAATGCCAAAACACAGTTACATATCCCCAATGATGATATAGGTCTCCTCGCATGTTGTTCGGGATCCATAAAAGCTCTCCAAGTATGCTTTAACATCCCACATGCCCCACTTAGCCCCTGCATGCTTTGTTTTCTCTTCTCCCCTCTTTTTCTTTGCATTTTAGTCTTTAGTTATGAAACTACCACCCTGCCTAAGCGGTGGTCTCGTGACCACTGCCCAGTCAGGGCGGCGGTCCTGCACGCATTTATCTAGAACATTTATTTTAATGAGACTCACATAAATTTCAATGTTTACTAGCTTTCATTCACCGCCTTTGTTTGTATTTATGATTCTGGTTCCTTGGAATAGTGTTTTGGCATTGTTTATGGTTAAAGAGTTCAATTTGGTTTTCACCTTTGGGTAAATGAGAATTCTATAAATAGCTGGCTTGTGCTCAAGCAAATGGCCAATCAAATTTTCCCCTCATTTTGTAATTTCATAGCTTAGTCTTTCAGTTTTGCTTAAGAATTCATAGTTTTATTTGTTGCATGCATAGTTAGTGTTGTTTTGCTATTTGGAAGCCACATAATCTTCTTGTGCTAGTGTTGTTACTATTTTATGCTATTAATTGGAGTAGGATAGTTTGATTTTCAGTAGGAAGCCATTAAAGTTGCAGGTTATGTTCATAAAAAAGGATTAGTTTCAGGTTCTGGACGTTTTATGTTGTATGACTCATAATAAATCCTACTAGGAATTGCATAAGCCAAGCTCTGTTCTCTTGCACTATCCCTCTCATACTCGTATTGTATTCAGTCTGCATCCTAAGCTACCATTATTTCAATACCAACTTTTGTTGATGCTAACATCACACACTTTTCTGGATTCCACATGAGCATGAAGGAATGAGGAGATCACACTGAGGGGACAAAGCCACACACAACCGATTCACCACTATTCTTTAAAATCCAGGTTCAAGCTATCAAAAGTTCTAGATTAAAGCATATCAAATAGAGTAGTCAATCATTTCATTTCAGTTAATCTCACTTTCAATATTACCGGGGAAGCTGTGGGGATTCATAGTTTGTGAAAAACTATTATTCACTCCTCACTTCTAAGGTAGGATCGAGAGTCTTTCAAATAGATTAGATCAGTTATCTGGTTATTTAGAATAGATTTACAACTGCACAGCTAGGTAGGTATATTCGGCTGCTTTGTTTGTTTTAATTTCATTATTAGTTTAGTTGTCAATTTATAGATATTTTAAATAATTTATCTTTCAATTCTATTCAATAGTTCATCAAAAACACAAAAATAGAGAAGTTCTACATGTTGTAGATATACTTTACATAGTTAATTTTACTTTGCTGCAGTTAGATTTACATTGTTTCTTTTATAAGACAATCACGAGACCTATGGAGCCTAGAGAATACGTATTCGATCCTATCGTGCCTCAACCCAATCTTGTTACAACAATAATTGACATAGATCAGAATATTAGAATCCAAGTCTTCCAAACAACAACAGACTTTCAAAAAATTAGTTCACAGTTAAGAGGACTAAACATAAAAGACGACAAAGCGCATATGTTTTGGTCAAACCAGCTGAACTACAAATTACCCTAGATAACTATCTGCATGAATGTAGAAGGGCTTGAAAGAGAGAAAACATTTGGTTGTGATCCTTTGGTCCCACAGCTAGATGTATAAAATCTTCTCCCTGACATAGACACTAGCTTACGAATTGAGGTTGCTAGAACGCCTATAAGGTACTCTCATAAGGTTGCACAACTTTTAGTTCTAAATATAGAGGCTAAAAAGGTATATGACTACTAGATCCTAGGGATTAGGGACTGATTCCGTACATGACCATAGGAGGTCTAAGACAACCATGAATCTACGGTTGTGATCCACAGGTCCCACAACCCAACGGACCTACAGGACAATCTGACATTGATGCTGGTTTACGCACATTAGTATTTAGATCCAGTCCACTTCCACCTATCATCATCACATAGTTATCCTTGTTAGACATAGTAGATAAAAAAGCTAAAGAGTTATGGACTAGACCAGAGAATCGACCGTAGAATACACACTATATCCATAATCCATCCTATAACCCTATCTGGAGATATACACGAAACAATTCTAGGTCATTTTCCTCCTATCCCACAACCTATAGATTGGATCATGCCAGATCTCGATATTGATTGGAGCCTTCGAGTAGTCATCCTCCCCAATCGATCTATCATGCTAGTTTAGGTTAGAAGGGCCTTCTTTGCCTTAGATTCACAGATTCCATTAGTGTGTGTGGAAGATATAAGATTACCCAACTAGTTTGCCTATACCCAACATATTTTCCATCCCCACCGACTGTCTTGACATGACCTCAAGAGGTCGGGTACGAGGAAAAGTTACTTGTAGATTCCCACGCTCGCTTGTCACTTTTCCATCGTACTAAATTGGTGAACCCGATGTGAACAACACAATTCTTTTATTTTTCTTTATTATTTCTTCATCCACCTTCACTCTTTCCCATTATTCTGCAGGTATTCATATACCCCCTGAATATGTCAGGATTCGATGCGTATGGCAGACCTCTCCTAGGTCTTGAAGCATACTACGATCAACTGAATAGACATCCATCACCCTCACTCTCAACATGGGGTGACAACTATTCAACTAATCAGTGTTTAACAAAAACTCCATCTCAAAGGACTAGATATAGTTCATCTTTCCAAATAGAGGAGTTGGATCAGCTCATCCAAATGCTATAACCAGAGCCTTCAAACTCTAATAACATGACGCTCACTGGAGGGTCTATTTCATCCCCTCAGGTTTTTCTTAGACCACAAATCAATAGAAAATCAGATCCATACCTGTTTTTAGATGATGAACATTTAGCGCATTATGCTAGGAATGAACAATGCTCTCAGAGTATGTACCCACCTATATGAAGTTTACAAACGCAACCTGAGGTTTCTTTTCAAGAAAATACCTCCATGCCACTACCTATAGGAAATGACCTTGGTGAGACTTGGTAGGGCAATGATCAGTTCATAGCAGGGTACCATATGCCTATACAACCTCATAATATACAACAAACGCCACTAAGGAAGAATACTGTGACTTCACCAAATGAAGTCATCTCAACTTTAGTAGAAAAAGTTAGAGGATTAGAACTTGCTCAAGCGAGTCAAAATTCTTGATTCATGCAAGCGAAAATTTCCAATCCTCCACATCAGCCTAGCCAAGTAGACCTCCTCACAGGAATAGGCACATTGGGCATGCCTCCTCATTATTCACAACAAATTCCAACTAGAACCATGTTCTCAAATGCTGCTCCCATGGAGAATACGATACCTCCAAATTTAGTACAAAACAATCCATTTCTAGGCAATGCTCTTCCATACTTAAACATGTATTCCAAATCACCACAAGGAGATATTTTCTCTTCTCCCAGCATGTTTGCTCAACCACAAGGGTTTCCTTATGGCCCTGCAAATACATATGCTATGACATATCAACAACCCATTCCACCTCCACCCCCTCAGCAGGCACCATCAATGGTCGAAACCTATGCGATAGGGACTTATTCAGAATATTTGAAAGATCCCTTAGACTTCACTATACGAAGCATCATGCTTCCAAGACCTCTTCCCAATTTTCCCAAATACAAAGGGGAGGGAGACCCGAATGCACATATCAAGGCCTATGCCACAATCATTCGATAACTCCTCCCTTGGGATGGGGTTGTTGCTAAAATATTTCCCAAAACTTTAGAGGGCATCACCCTCGATTGGTACTACAGAATACTTGAAGCATCAATACATTCATTTAAACAACTCGTTTCAGAGTTCATCAAGGTGTTTGACATGAACAAATTGTTAAGAACAAGAATCAGGGAATTCTTGCATATTAGGCAAGAACACAATGAATCTGTTGCTCATTTCATCCAAAGATGGCGTACAGTCCTTTATTCTTCGGAAAGTGCTCCAAACATGGACCAAATGGAATTATGCGATTTATTCCTTCATTCTCTCAGCAGAGAGGTAAAGGAAGAAGTCCATAATCTCCCACTAAGGACTTATGATGAAGTACTTGAGAGAACCCTCCGAATAGATGAAGCGGTAATAGATAGTGGTCGAAAGACGCATGGAACAAACGGGAGGTTAATCATCCCCAACCAAAACACTACAACTTATCCTAATACATTAAATGTCAGTCAAGGACCTAAAATCCTTAACAAGAATCATAGAGTGACAACAAATGGAGTAACTTACCAAGCTAAAAAGGAAAATGTTGTAAATACTCCACCACTAGTTAACAATCAACGGAATAGTAATTTTACCCCAATAATCAATGCAGTGGATTTTAATCATCCACAAAAACAACAACAAAAACAACAACGGAAGGTCAAAACACAGGGTCCAAGACAAAATATAATTGGATATCAAAACCAAAACCAAAACCAAAAATAACAAGTGCAAAACTTTAATCCTAATAGTCAACCGTTTAATCTGAATTTTGGACCACAGTATGTGCCAAATCAGCAACCTAGGGATTACAATACTAACTCGTATTGTGATTTCCGCAAGGTTCTAGGCCATGACACTAGAACATGCCATGATTACAATAAGTTCATGCAACATCTGCCAGAAGAACAAAGACAACTTTTCATAGATATGTTCCTAGCATATCCTACATCACCTTCACCAAATACTTTCACGAGAGCAGTCTCCCCTCAAAATTATCCCCTCAAGATATTCAACGATCTGCTCCCAAATCAAAATAACAACAAATTAAATCCAAATGGGAAAAAAAGGGCGCAATGATAGGAAACAATGATCGTGAATCCTCGACTTCACTAAATCCACCAGTTGCGCCACAATTAGGAAGTCAGCCATGACCCAAGATAGTCAGTTTAGTGGAGTTAGACACCGAACTACACATAGAAGCTGTAACAAGGACATGAGAGTATTCCTCTTATCCAAATCCAAGTTACCTACTAAAGACAGATAACATCCAACAAATATTAGTAAAACCCGTAGGTTCCTATGATATAATTAATGACCTAACAAAAGCCTTCTCTCACATCTCCTTTTTGGACTTACTGAAGAACTCTCCTACCCACGAGGCTGCTCTTTTAGAAGCATTAGGTTTAGGTCATTTAATTAACATCACTCCACCCCCTGAAACATAGGTAAACCATATAGACTTTGATATCCACCCTCCAGGGAAGCCGGATAGGGATACTGAGTTTATATTCGACATAAACAAAATGCCAACAGATGTTGAGATGCACGTAGAGGTGATTTAGCCTTACATTTGCAAGTATGGGTTTATAACAATTACGTTAAACACACAATAGTTAATGATGGGGCAGCAGTCAACATAGTCCCCTTATCTTTCCTTCAAAAGTTAGGGTATGGAGAAACAAATTGTTCCACAACTCAGAATACGTTAAGAGGCTGTGATAGCCTTAAGGCCACTTTGATTGGAACTATAATACTACCAGTCACCTTAGGACCCAAAACAATCCGCACTGAGTTTTATATTATAGATCGGGAAACCAACTATAATATGATCCTTGGCTGACCGTGGATATACCGTATGAAGGCAATCCCTTCTACGTTATTCCAAGGAGTAATATTCTTGCACTTAGGAAAGGTATTCGTAGCAAAAGGTGATACAAAACCATTCGATATACATCTAGCAGACCTAAAGAAACGGCCAGGCATTCACTCTGAGTTTGAACTCCCAACAAACCAACTTAGCAAGCCAACCGACTCAAAACTGGAAGAAAAGTTGGTACCTACAATAGAACTAGAGACTATGAGCCTAATCAAGAATATCCCAGCCCTCAAGGATGAGGATAACACTACAAAAGCAATATCATTAGGAACTACTACAAAGATTGTCGAATTTCTAGAATAGGATCTACCAATTTTCCCACCATTTGATTATGTAGGCATGGGATATACCCTAGGTGTTAGTTCTCTTCCAGCAGAGGATCTCTATATGGTAGAAGTAACCAAAACCAATGAAATAAACAGAACGAATGTCCTAACATCCATCTTCCTAATTAAATATTGGAATCTCCATTTCGATGGAGCTATATGTCGTTATGGGGCTGGGGCAGGTGTGATCTTTACTTGTCCCGAGGGAAAATATCTTACTATTCACCTTTAAACTAAATTTCAAATGTACAAACAATGGTGCTAAGTACAAAGCCCTCCTCCTTGGCCTCATCCTAGCTAAGAGGCTTGGGGTTGATAACATCAGGGTGTTAGGAGACTCGCAATTAGTAGAAAACCAAGTCTCTGAGGTGTATGAGATCAGAGCTGAACACTTACAGCTCTACAAAACAACAATATTAGATTTGAGCAAAGAGTTTTAATTCATATCAATTGAAGCAATCCCACGAGAAAAAAATCTTCTCGTAGATTCGATAGCAACCTCAGCTTCATGTTTCACTCCAAGCAGTGAGTTGGAGGATTGTTTTTCATGGTATCCCTTCACATTGAACCATTAGTGAAGAAAATATCAAACCCTCTTTTAACGAACATAGCTGAGAACAAATCTACTATCTTAGATCACGTTGATACTGATATATCCACTCTTGATTACTTAAATGCCTATGTAGTGTTACATCTCACCCATCACGTGGTAGATTTGTCTTTAATCCCACATTCGTCTTCTTACTTCAGAAATCCCATGATAGAGCTTCCCCCGCAAAAGGAACTCGACATATACATGGTAGAGAATCGAGAAGATTTGGAACTACCTTTAGCCTCGCCTAGTTTTGAAGAAGGTAACGCTTCTTTAATCAAAGAAATGATTGATATTAACATCGGAACAGAGTAAGAACCGAAGATCTTAAAACTAGGTTCTTCGTTAACTCAAGAAGAAATAGAGATCCACAATTGAATCCTCAAAGAACATCAAAAGGATTTTTCATTTAATTATAAGGAAATGACAGGAGTTACACTACACATCATGGTACATAACCTCATCACCAAATCAGATGCAAAGCCAATTAAACAAAAATTGAGACAAATGAAACCCAAGGTAGCTCTCATGGTGAAAGATGAAGTAATGAAACTCCTACAAGTAGGGTTCATCAAACTGGTCAATTACTCTCAGTGGGTATCTAATATCGTTCCCGTTCTCAAAAAAATTGGGAAGATACGCATTTGCATAGATTTTCGAGACATTAACAAGGCATGCCCTAAGGATGACTTCCTGTTACCATCCATAGATGTCATTGTTGACGCAACATTTGGATTTGAGATTTTGTCTCTCATGGATGGATTCTTAAGATACAATCAAATCAGAATATCTGAGTAAGACCAAGCCAAAACCACATTTATAACTCCTTGGGGAACCTATTGCTACACTGTTATGCCATTCGGTCTTAAGAACGCTCGCGCTACATACCAGCAGGAAATGACATACATATTTCACGATCTTATTCACAAAATCATGGAATCCTATGTAAATGAATTGTTGGCCAAGGCCAGGAAGTGTGGTGATCACCCGGAAGTGCTCTGCATCATTCTTTCATGTTTCATCGAATACTGAGTCACATTAAACCCATAAAAATGCATCTTTGGTGTGACAGGAGGGAAGCTCCTAGGTTATATTATATCGTCATGAGGGATCAATGTAGACCCAACACAAATCTGGGATTTTCTTGAAATTATCCCACCGTCAGATGAATTTGGAATCAGGTAATTTCTTGGGAAACTCGGTGCAATCCGAAGATTCATCCCAAATTTAAGCTTTGTCATTCATCCAATCAATAATCTACTCAAGAAAGATTATAGTATCGATTGGACCAATGACTGCAATGAGGCTTTTGAAGCAGTTAAGCATTTCTTGTTGTCACCACCTACGCTAATGCCTCCTAAGACATACCGCCCTTTAATCTTATATTTGTGAGCTACCAATGTCTCACTAGCCTACATGTTGGCTCAAGAAGACGATGACAAATGAGAACGTGAGATCTATGTTATTAGCTGAACGTTGCTTGACTATGAAACATGTTATATGCAAGCAGAACAAGAATGCCTTGCCATAGTATTCTCAACCAACTGCTTAAGACATTACATGCTAAATCAAGAAAGAAGGGTCATTGTAAAAATAGACCATTTACAAACTTTTCTCACACAAGGGTTCTTGTCTAAAAAGGTTGGATGATTTATAACCTTAATGGGTGAATTCAAATTAAATTTTGTAAACTAGAAGTCTATTAAGGGAAAAACCATTGTGGATTGGTTAGCTGATAACCCATTAGATGGAGGTGATCTAGTAGATCTGGACTTTCCCGATGAATGCATATACTACGTCGAAACTAGACCTCCCATCTCTAAATGTCCATGGTATACTGGTATTATTAATTATATCATGGACCATACATATCCAGAAGGTGCTACACCACAAAATAAAAGGTGGTTACACATTATCATAAGCAAATACGTTATTATAGAACAAGTGCTCTATCGTAAGGCTTTCGATGGAATGCTTCTAAGGTGTGTTGACACAAAAGAATACAAGAATATTCTTCATGAATCCCATAGTGGGATATGTGGAGGCCACTTTGATGGTCACGCCACCACCCACAAAATACACTAAATGGGCTATTTCTGGCCCACTCTAGAGCACGATGCAGTAGAATTTGCATGCAATTGTCATAAATGCCAAGAATTTTCCCATAAGATTCACATACCAGCTCAAGCTCTACAACCAATCGCAACTCCATGGCCCTTTTCTACATGGGGCATAGATTTGATAGGGAAATTCTCTCCCACATCAATAGATGGCCATAACTTCATAATCACAGCCACCGAGTATTTTACCTAATGGGTAGAGGTTATGCCTCTTACCATTGTACCAGGTTCCGTGATCACCAAGTTCATTTTAAATCGGATCATTTGTAGGTATGATGTCCCACAAATCATTATCTCAGATAATGGTACTTCCTTTAAGAATGACGAGGTCTGTGATCTATGCAATAAATTTAAAATAAGCCATCATACAACCTCCTTGTATTACCCTCATGCCAATGGAAAGGATGAAGCAACAAATGGGACATTGAAAGCTATTCTCCTTAAAATGGTAAAATAAAACAAATGAGATTGGAATTTAAAGTTATATCCGGCCCTTGTGGGCACACCAAACCTCAATAAGAACACCAACAGGAGAAACTCCTTTCTCATTGGTATTCAGAATAGAAGTAGTTCTCCCACTTGAGGTTGAAATACCCAGTCTTTGCATCTCATTACACGGGATTCTGGATGAAGAAGCTTATAGAGAAGCACGTATCTCCCAGCTAGAAATCCTAGATGAGGCCAGGTTAAATGCTGAGCAGTGGCATAGAATCTATATTGACCGGATGTGCCGGTAGTATAACAAAAAGGGTCTATGAACAAGATATATATGAAGGAGATCTAGTTTCTAAGACTAGACATCCGGATTGATAAAAAGATCGGAGAAGGAACGAAATTTTGGCCCAAATTGTTGGGCCCATACCCAGTCACGAAAGACTATGGAAATGGTGCATATCTCTTATGTACACTGGAAGGCGAGGAATTCAATGAAACTGTCAATTCCCTGCACCTTAAACGATTCTATGCATAAGTGACTAATACTATTTGTATAATTATATCTACATTTGCATCTTCATGTAGTTAGGTTCATTTTGTCCACTTGTTTCATAAAATTTTGTGCTCAAGGAACTTATTCTCAAAGAAATTCATTACAAACTTTTTATGGTATTAGGCATAACCCTTCCAATCATACTTCTTCATTTTCATAACATCATCACCTGTTTCGGAATCATTTCATCAAATAAAGCCAGATATGACAAAGTCTTAATGGTAACCATACCAAGGTCTACATGCTTGTTCTCACATTTGGTTTCTTCCTAGAAAAGGTGTCTTTCCTGTGGTCTGTTCCAGAAGCTTCATAGTGTCACATCTATCTTGTACATATATCTCTTTAGAAATAAGAACATACTGACATTTTGCTCAAATACATAAGTCAAATATAGATCAAACAGAAAAATTTATTTGTACACATTTCCTTTCCCTACCAACCTTTGGGGATGAGCTTGCATCTCTTACTAGTGACATAGGGTTGGGAAAGGATGGGAATGCCCTTACTTGCCTACGCCTTGTCCATGGTGGTAAGCCCATGCTTCTTACTAGTAGCATGGGGCAAGGTGTGGGGGGTCCTCTTGACAATAAATGTTAAAGGTCGTAAGCAAACGGTTTAAATGAACCTTTGAAATCTTGAGTCAAAAAAATAATGAATCAGATGTCCAAAACTCCAAGAAAGCTCAAAACCCCGAAAACCATATTTTGTCTACCATGTGGCCATCTACAGATCTAAGTCTAGATAAACCGCAAAGCAAGTAGAATTCTAAACTGTGGAGTCACTCGAGTAGAATAGGTTTGTAGCATCCTAATTTGGTTCCACCAAATCTTTTTCTATCTCTCATCACTACCATTCAACAAATTTCATAGCTTGTGCACCCTTCTAGCTCTCGGTGGTGAGCCATCGCATCTTACTAGTTGCATGGAGTTACGAGCGGGGAAAGTTCATCTGTTCATCATACCAGTTTATCATCTCATTTTGTCAAAAAAAATATGAAGTACTGACTAATTGCTTATAGAAATTAAATTTCAAGATCACTTTGTGTCTACATTATCATATATCAGCATCATGAAATACAAAAAGAAATAAAGCATTTGTATCATTTGTCCCCCGTCTGCATACATTCTGAAAAGCATATAAAAACAACATTATAATTTACATGTAAAAATGAATCACAAAATCATAGACACCAAGAGTCTGATCCAAAAAGAATATATATATATATAATCAAGTTTCCTGTACAATGCCATCATGCACTAAGCATGGTCAAAATGCTCAAAGAGCCCAGGAAATACAAAATACATCATATAAACAATCTACAAGAGCTAAAACGGCCTCTCAACCCCTATGAGATCCCTCTGAAGGTACATGACCACGTCTAGGACTCCGGCTACGCTAACACTTTGAATGCACTGAGGGCTCACGATCTTGAGGAGTAGCTATGGTCTCACTATGAGAGCGACTCCTCATCAGGCGCTTTGCTATCCTATACCCATCCAACTCAGTACGGAGGGTAGTCACCATCTTGGTCACATACCAGACATGGGAAAAAATGTCAGTATGCCTACTGACTAGTGAATGCTCCCCTATATCCATGGATAGCTCCGCACGAGTCCTCTCCATGGGGATCATCAGGGTATTAGTACATACCTGGCGAATCAAGTCTCGCCATTCGTCAGCTATCTCTGCAAGCAAAGGAGAAAACAAATTAGAAATACTAAAAAGATAGAAACACAAGTAAACAAAAGGAGAGATAGTAATTAAGGCAATCCTAAACAAACATTAAAAAGAAGGATGATAACTCACTCAGATGTTCGGGCCTCCAAGATGGATCTCTAGGGTCAACACCTGCCACAGATGCCGCTGCTAACTAATGTCCTCCTCCTATGCCTGGGGCCACATAATGTCCTACTAAAGACTCATCCTCTCTGCCCAAACCCTGAGAAAGCGGCTCCTCTGAAGCTAGGGTCACCCTCTCAGCACTCTGCTCTGCCCTCTCGGCCTGTAATATATCCTGAGTGTCATGCCACTCAAGATCACTGTCCTCCTCTCCACCTAACTCGCTGACCTCAGCCTTGGTATCCTCCTCTTTCTCTCCCCCTATGAACTCCTTGGACTCAGCGTCTATATCAATGGGGTCATCGCTGCTGTGGGCGGGGACCGAAGGAAATCTGAAGTAAGGATGCCTGAGGAGCACCGGATCTCCCTCGAGCATGTACCACCCGCCTAGCTATAATAGGGACACTAGGGATAACAACATTCCAACCTCGACCTCGAGGACCTCCCCTAGCCTCCTGAACTAATCTGAACAATGACACCACTAGGGGGAGTATATCGACGTAAGGAAGGCCAAACTACTGACGCACTCGACCAAAAGGGTGTGTCTCCACCTTCCCCACCCTATCCATAAGTTTCCCTGTGGTAGAACAAGATATCGAAATAAGAGCCTCCTCGCCCCATAACCCTTCCATGGCCTCATAGGGTGTGGCCTCCATGTCATCAGTAGTCAAGGAGGTGACTGGCTGGTGGGGTGCTCTGAGCACTGACATATTTGTCCATCTGGTTGCCCTCACGGCTTTGGGATCTGCCACCTCTACACCTCTCCCATAAGGGATGAAGTGGTCATAGACCCAATTCATAACCAGGGTCGGATGGCTCAATGACTACCCCTGTAAATGAACCACCTGGTACAAATCATGATAGGTGGTCCCAAGTATGTCAGCTCCCCAGGAATAAATCCAACCACGTCCCTCAATCTGTGTAATGATGGGGGACCAGCAATATAGTAAAGTGTCTCCTCCCTTGTCCCTGATCAGTCTTGAGGCAAGGATCCCCATAATGGCCTAACGAATCAAGAGGATAGGTAGGCTAGGAATAGATCAGACCCTCACCCCCTTCTTCGAACCAATGGAGATAACTGTGTCTCCCATATATGAAGCCCATTGTGTTATCTAAGGCCATGACCCTGCTGTCTCAAGTGTGAGCCGTCTCGTGATGATCGGGACCCCCAAGATATGGTAAAAATCCTCTAAAGTAATGGTCCACTCACCCCTGACTCCTGGAAATCAGAAAGTTTTCCAATCAACATCCCAATATGAAAACAAGTCACAAAGTATGTGACTAGAAGGTGCAACATGCAGGACCCATGATATATGCAATATGCCGACCCTCTGAAGAGTGTCCTACTCATCCTGAGATAGTGCATCCAATACTACTGGAAGCCAGTCACTCTCTCTCTCTCTCTCTCTCTCTCTCTCTCTCAGCTCCATGTGATATACTCCTCCACCTGCATACACCCAAAAACACACAAAATGAAGTAAGTATTCAAAATGACATTAGAAAAATCATTAAAACATATAAGAATGCTAGAAACTCAAAAAAAATTCAAACAAGTAGTATTTAGGCATTCTGTGAAGGACCGCTACCCTGAGTAGGGTGGCGGTTCTGTAAGCGCCGCCTTAAAGGCGGCAGTCTTATAACCGTCACCCTGATGAGGGCGGTGGTCGTGTAACCGCCACCCTGCTCAGGGTGGTGGTTGTGTCCCGAATTTCCATGTGGGTCACGTGCCCTAAATGATGCCTAAAAACACAAAAAAATGACTATTTTGACCAAGAAAAAGCCTACCCATTAAGCCCCCCCCCTAAGTGACCCTATTAAAACTGAAATTTTCAAAAAAAATTCCCCCATGACAAAGATTTCATCATTTTAACATTTTGGGGATAAAAACGTTAATCTCGCGGGTCAGTGTTCTACTCGCGGAGGTATGATCACTATCTCGTCATGAACGTTTTGACTACACTCTCGTCAAAAACCATCACCGTGGGTCCCAGAGCTCAAAATCAATCAAATCAACACACGCAAATGAATAGGAAAATGGGCCCATTTTTACATATATAGCATCTTGAATTGTTTTGAATGCCCCTTTTCGCAGGTTTGGAGCGCAATGGAGGTAAGTTCTAATCACCACACAAATGTTATGTCCTCATTTCATATTATTTTAGTATTTATTGTTTGATTTATTTTGTCTATCTGCACTTTAGTTCTCTTTTCATTTTGTAGGTAGCAGGAATCTTGGATGGTGTCATTTCAACATGTAGGTGTATCGGGTATAATTTCTAAACCTCCCATTTCAGGACCACCATACTTGGACCGACCATTTTATGGGCTAAAACACTTCTCCGAGGGGGAAATATGTACGTACCCAAAATTGTAGGGTACTGCACCGCCAGAACACAGTTACACATGCCCCAATGATGATACAAGTCTCATTATTTTAATACCAACTTTTGTTGATGCTAACATCACATGCTTCTTTGGATTCACATGAGCATGAATGAACGAGGAGATCACACTGAGGGGATAAATCCACACACAACTAGATTCACCACTATTCTACAAAATCCAGGTTCAATCTATCAAAATTTCTAGATTAAAGCATATCAAATAGAGTAGTCAATCATTTCATTTCAGTTAATCTCACTTTCGATGTTACCAGGGAAGTTGTGGGGATTGATAGTTTCTGAGAAACTATGATTCACTCCTCTCTTCTGAGGTAAGATCGAGAGTCTTTCAAATAGATTAGATCAATTATCTTGTTATTTAGAATAGATTTACAACTGCACAGGAAAGTAGCTATAATTGGCTGCTTTGTTTGTTTTAATTTCGTTATTAGTTGAGTTGTCAATTTCTAGATATTTTAAATAATTGATCTTTCAATTTTGTTCAATAGTTCATCAAAAACACAAAAATAGAGAAGTTATATATGCTATAGATATACTTTACATAGTTAATTTTACTTTGTTGCAGTTAGATTTACATTGTTTCTTTTGTATGACAATCACAAGACCTAGGGAGCCCAGAGAAATTGTTTCAAGCCTATCATGCCTCAACCCAATCTTGTTACAACAATAATTGACATAGATCAGAATCTTAGAATCCAAGTCTTCCAAACAACAATAGTCTTACAATAAATTAGTTCACAAGTAGGAGGACTAAACATAGAAGATGACAAAGCGCATACATTTTTGTCAAACCAACCAAACTACAGATTACCCTAGATAACTATCCGCATGACTGTAAAAATTTTTAAAGATAACAAACATTTGGTTGTGATCCTTTGGTCCCACAGCCAGATGCAGGAGACGTTCTCACTGACATAGACACTAGCTTACGAATTGACGTTGCTAGAACGCCTGTAAGGTACTCTCAGAAGGTTGCACAACTTTTAGTTCTAAATATAGAGGCCGAAAAGGTATACGAATACTGGATCCTAGGGATTAGGGATTGATTCCACACATGACCATAGAAGGTCCACAACAACCATGAATCTACGGTTGTGATCCACAGGTCCCACAACCCAACGGACCTACGGGATAATTTGACATTGATGCTGGTTTATGCACATTAGTATTTAGATCCACTACACTTCCACCTATCATCATCACACAGTTATCCTTGTTAGACATAGTAGATAACAAAGCTAAAGAGTTCTGGACTAGACCAGAGAATCGATCGTAGAATACACACTATATCCATAATCCATGTTATGACCCTATCTATAGATATACACGAAACAATTCCAAGTCATTTTCCCCATATCCCACAACCTATAGATCGGATCACACCAGTGCTAGATATTGATTGGAGCCTTCGGCAGTCATCCTCCCCAACCGATCTATCACACCAGTTCATGTTAGAAGGGTCTTTTTTGCCTTAGATTCACATATTCCATTAGTGTGTGTCGAAGATATAAGATTACCCAACTGGTTTGCCTATACCCCACGTATTTTCCATCCCCACCGGCTGTCTCGGCACAACCTCGGGAGGTCGGGTGCGAGGAAGAGTTACTTGTAGATTCCCATCCTCACTTGTCACTTTTCCATTGTACAGACCCCTTGACCCTCTTTTTCCCCTAATAAAAAAATAATTAAAAAAAATATATTTCCAATAAATCAACTGAATGAATTTGAAATTAACAAGCTTCCTATTTATAAGTAGAACTAGTTTATATATAGAAAAATCAAGAGTTGTAGTCAACATTTTCTTTTTATTATATGATAGACATGTATGAAGTAACCTCCACATTAATAGGAACACATGATAAAATCAGTCAACTTATTAGTTCAACTTATCCTCATATAATCGTAGAAGGTATGTAAAGTATATTAAGTCAACAAATATTAAATAAAGATAAATAATCTAGGTAAAATTACAATATAGGTGCATACATAAATATTGCAACAACACTTGTATTGGTTATATTTCTTCTAAGATATTTTGTGGAGATTTTAATTGTAACTTGGACATGTCAAAACCCTAATATGGTCTAAGAAAAAGATCTTAATTACGTAAATGCATCCCAAAATCCCCCCAATGATTTGTGTCGGGATCTTAGTTTCTTCAACACATATAAACCCTGCCAAGGTTTTGTGTGGAAGTTGTGGATGTTAAAACACATAAAAATTCCATGAAGGTTCTGATAAAATATTTAGCATGAAGGAATATCTCAAATTATTATGAAGGTATTGATCATACTTCTTTGCTTCTTTAACATGTTGAAAACCTACCAAAGTCTCATGGGGAATTCTAGTTGCAAATGCAAATAAAAATTACACTGAACATTACACCTATCCATGATATGCGTCATGATGCATGCTAATACCAAACCCAAATAATTTATCCTTAAACAAATTTTACATTTCTTTTTAATAACCAAATAATGCATCCTTAAAAAAAATTTACATTGCTCTTTTAAACCCAAATAATGTATCCTTAAACAAAATTATCATCGCTCCTTTCAAAATAATAATTAGCAATACATTTTAATCCATGCTAAGTTAATTTGGTGTGTACAATTTTTGGGAATTATATATTGAATATTTCCCTAGCTATTATGACCTACGAAATTCCTTTTGTACCTACTTTACTGTATCTCTAGATTTAAGATCTCTGTCTAGATCTTCACAATAAATATTCTATAAATAGCTTCTCTTTATCTTCTAGACCTAATGACATGCAAAAGTGGTTTTCATTATCTTAACTAGACTAACCTCAATGTGACCTTACTAATAAAGGATAAATTCTCTTTCTATTAATATTTTAATGCAAGAACAAGCTACTTGAAATTATCCAAATTATTGCATAGAGTTGAAGTTTAAAAAGTGCAAAAAAAGGAGAGATCCTTGATATTTCACTCAAAAATATTGGGAAAGGTTTTTTTATATCATATTAGCATTTGATTTTCACTAGTTTATAAAATTATATAATTATTTTGATTCAAATATCTTTCCATAGTGCTCTCTAATGTAGATATCCTTGAGATTTCACCTTAGAGACCTTTCTAAAGAGAATGTTTTAATATGGGATCTCTACATGCTCCAAATGGATTAGGGTGTGCATGTTTATATAATTAACTTATGTAAATGATATCTTACTTAAAAAACCCTAATATGAATAAGGTAAATTATGCGTTTGAAATTTTGACTTTTGCAAGTACAACTCATAGGTTCATTGATTTGTAGAGATATTCTTCAATCTAACCTATCTAGGGACAAATACTTTGTTAATATTGAGGATGGAATCTGATATGATATATGAGAAGGATTATTGAGAGTATTAAAATTTGTTTTACATAATGTTGATATATTTATAAGGAGATGACTTGTAGAATAAGTCATGACCTAGTGGACACATAGTGAAGGATTTAGTAGGATGCCTTTAAGTTTTTTCAACTAATGTATGAATGAGGTAATGTTTGGATGAATGTCAAATAATTCAAGTTTCATAAAACAAAATTTTGGATACTTTAGTATGCTTGGTATATCCCAATTAAATTATTTTATTTATTTATTTATAAATATTATAATTGTAGTTGACCCAACATTTTCTCCTTTAATAACAGTGGTAGATGTATGTAATTATTTATTATTTAATACCATATTCTCTATTTTTATATATTTCTACATAATGTGGATACTATATTGGTACGAATATTGATTTTTTTGCACCGTAGATGTTCTACTACATGACGCTTGTATATGTGAAAAGTATGGTCATTTTGATGCATCTATTGTTAGGACTTGGATTTTGGAAGCATGGTCTATATCGAAGTATGGTATGGTTATTTATGGTGATGTGATTATCGCCATACTAGTTCCAATATTGACCAAACAAATCCCTTAATTTTACTACATACATTCATATGGGTTTTCAAATTATGATAATAAAAAAATCTCCATGAATTCAAATGGGTATTCAAAATAATACAATCAAAACATTAAAACACATGACAATAATATGGTATTTGAAAATAAATGTGTTATATAATGAGACTTAAAGGCATAAGAAATTTATATAAACAATACTCAACATCTATTTATTTTTAATATCCATAATTTCCTGTATACTTTAAAATGTCCATTTACATTTTTCAATGTTTATGGCATTAAATTATCTAAAATACAACTAGCTAGTAGGTTCTTATATCTAATGCCTTGACCTTCTTAACATGCTATTTTTTCTTAGAGTGGATTTGATTTTATGTAAAAAAAATTCATAAATGAATGACTATCACATAATAAATTTGTCTAACTACATTCATTCTATCATACAATAGATCTCCTATTGTATTCATTTTTTATAAATCGTAACAAAGGAGAGTGGTTAAATTTTTTCAAAGGATTCTATGGTAGTATAAACTAATTTAGTAAGTTTCACTATTATGAAATTTATTTTATATCTATGTTAGTGTTAAGGATGTTAGGATTGATGGAAATAAATGTAAATAAAATAAAACTACAAAAAAGGGAGGAAAAGTACAATAGAGAAAAACATTAAATACAATTATATTAATTCCAAGAAAAAACTATACAAAAAGTTAAACTTCCTTCAGTATGTTTCTGCAAGTACTATTGATATATCCTCTCTATTCTACTCCTCTATTTTATATGTATGGTGTTTCTCTATCTATGATTCCTATGCATGTTGTTACAATCTCTCTAATTATTGAATGCTTCTACAATCTCTCAATTCCTCTCTTGCTGCGATGAGAAATCTAAACTTTTCTATTATATTGCGCACTCTAACACAATATATTGTTTTTACAATAATAAGAAACTTCCCATCCTAAGATAAAATGTAAAAAAGAGTGCCCAGAATAATACATTAAATGCAATATGGAATACTTGGTTGAGAAGAGGGAATATTTAAAAGAAAGAGAGTCAAATCATCTTTTACGATGATATGAGTGTTAGGTTGTGGAGCCTATTTTTCATGTGTGAAAGTGTTGAAGACTGTACACTAAGAGTACTGTACACTTTTCATGTATCCTCGCCGGGGTTCAATTTTTTTAGGCGTAAAATTTTTTGGCCTCGAAAAATGCACCTGACATATCGGGAAATGTTTTTTCTCATATGGGAAAGTTTTTTGACCCATAGGTTTATGGGACGGGTTTTTCCCATGGTTTTGATACCCAAGGTTTTGTAAAAATGCTTAATCAGTTGTCTATTTATATGGTCTTATGTATATGATAGATGTACAAGCAAATGTATTGCAGATGTGTTTTGAATTCGGCTGTGAATTCTATAGAGTTTGTTGAGCATAGCTCCAAACGGATCTGGGTATTGTATTGAGAGAACGGTGGCTTGTAATAAAATCTGAGCAAGTGATTCTTGGTGGACGTAGCCCAAATTGGGTGAACCACGTTAAATACTGTCTCTTTGTGTTGTGTTATTTTATTCTACAATTTTATTTGAGATTTGTAATAATTTTTGCATATTAGTTTCTACTGTTGCGATTCTATGAGGGATTATTCCGCATATTTTATCCCTTATTTCCTAACAATGAGTCAAGATTAAAATTTAAAACTACCCCTTAATCTCTAACTTCTACAAACTCATATAAACCCACCTTATGCATCAAGTGACTTCAAAATAACTTTTATATTCACTTTAGAATATTTTTTTATTATATAAGGTAAAAAACAGGGATCGGTTCCCAGGGGCTAGAAACAAGAGGAAACACAAACAGAGACAAACAAGAAAGTCAAATCCAGTTAAGGGTCCCAAAAAAGTGAGTTAAACAGGATTTACTATAACAACGCAGGATCAGGACCCCCAATAGCAGAAAAAGAGAAAAAGATAATAAACAAGGCATCACAGTTCACCGAAAGTCTGCAAAAGGTTCAGAACCTACAAACCCTCCATGATGGACAAAAAATCACTAGAGGACCCATGCCAGCAACAACCCGACTAGGAAAATAGAAAGAACCACCATATATTCTTCCTCCGAGTTGCTAATACGGAGGTTGAATCTCCCCCTTTTCTTTTCTCCTTCGATCTCCTCCACTCTATCAAGAAGGACTTTAACCTGAGTCTCTAGCTCCTTCATTCAGTTTTTAGTCTGTACCTGGTCTGAAACCATCTTCTTCGAAATATTTATGATATTCTAGATGGATTCCCTTTTCCCTTCATTTGTATCCTCCAGAGCTTTGAGGACCCCCTCTAACTACACCATCTTTCTATTCCAATCTTTGAAAACAATGGGATCGCCAACACACTCATTATTCCTGAAAACACTGGCTTCCCCAATAGCTCCCTCCTTATAGTCTCTGTCGATTCACTTCAAAATAAGAGTATAGATCTTTGGAGATAATTGTAGGATCTCCATAGCTAGTTGTATGTTCTCTAGAGCTAGTTGTAAGATCTCCAGACCTAGATGTAAAATATTTTGAGCTAGATGTGGGATCTTAGGAGATGGATGTAGGATCTCCATATCTAGTTCTAGGATATTGGAATCTATATTAAGTATCTTCAGAGCTAGTTGTATATATTTAGAGCTTATTTTACTATATCAATGACACTAATGTAGCAAACTTTAACAAAAACTCAATAGACTACAAATATCTTGAACAAAAAGAAAATACATTTTCTTCTTCATTATTGAATCATGAATTACTATGCTTCATAAATAGGAAAATAAATCCCAACTCAACTTTCTAACAAAAATCTAACTAACTTTGAAAAAATCTACTCTAGGTGGCAGGATTTACTATTTTTAACAGTTTACTAGAACTTACTATTATTAACAAGTTCATATGCTTATTTGTATGGGCACATAACTTTCCACACATCTATTACATGGCTTAATTAGAGAAATTTCCAACTTTCTAAACTAATTTTCATTTAAGAGACTAAAATTTACTAATGCCCTAAAATAGAAAAAAACTAAATTACAACTTAAATCCTAATTTCATCCTTTAGATGGGGATTTTGGGCCCAAAAATGTCCTAAAACGTTCTGCAACTAGTAGGGTGGATTGACTGGTGCGTTCTTCTCATCAAAACAAGTGGTTTTAAATAAAAATGGACTCAAACAGACTCACGGAGCCCAAGTTATGACCTTTTCAAGTTCTTATTAAAAATAGTGCATCATTCTCCCCTGCTTGAAAAAAATGCACCTCCTGCAAGTTGTCTTCTTCAAATTTCTTCCATTTATATTTATCCATATTATTAATCTCCCACTTTGTGACCCATGTGTTTTCCTCTTGTGCCAATCCTTTCCAATGTACCAAATATCTGATGTATTGTCCATGTTGCATGGTCACTATATTTTTTTGTCCAAAATCTGATCCACTTCTTTATTTATTTTTCACCAGAACTTGCTACCTATAGTCTTCTAATTATTCAATAAAATCCCCTTCTTCACCATCCCCATGAAAAGAATATAAATCTGAAACATTGAAAACTAGACAGATATAAAAATTTCCTGGAAATTCTACTTCATAAGCATTATCATTTATCTTCTTCACGATTTTACAGGACCAAACGTTTTGTACTTCATCTTGTTATAGGTTCCTTTTGGAAACATTTCCTTCCAAAGGTATACCATAAAAAAATCACCCACTATAAACACTTTCCTCCTTCTGTGCATATCTTTTATTTTCTTATACTTATCATTAGTAGTCTACAACTTCTTCTGCACTTCTTCCTACAATTGTTGTATATGTTCAGCAAATACTTTTGCATCATCAATGAATCTTCCATCCATTGGTAGTTGCACCAAATCTAACACCCCTTTTCAATTACTTCCATACAAAATATAAAAATGGGTACTTTCTTGTGGATCTATTTATGGAGCTATTATAGGAAAAATCATTTTGTGGTAGTGCTTAATCCCATTGTTTTGGCTTTTCCCCAACTATAAACAGGTTTCCCAAACTTCTATTTACCCACCTATGTTTGTGCATCAGTTTAGGGATGATAGGCACTGCTGAAATGTAGTTTAGTTCCCAAATTCTTCCATAAATTCCTCCATAAATGACTTAAAAAAATGTGTCCTATCTAAAGTAATGCTATTTGGAACACCATGTAAGCAAAAAAACTTATCTGAAACTAAAATATTCTACTCCTATCACATCACTAGTTTTCTTACAGAAAATAAAATGAGCCATCTTAGAAAACCTATCAACAACCAAAAAATTTTAGTCATTACCTCATTTTTTTTGGTAATCCCAAAAGAAAATCCATACTCAAATCTTTCCATGGCCATTTGGAAACATGAAATGACATATAAAACCTTATATTTTGTTCATGTCCTTTTGAGACTTGGAAAATTTGACACCTCTCTAATATCTTACCACATATCTTTTCATCTTTGGCCAATAGTACTTCTCTAATACCAATATTATCATCTTATCCTTACGAAAGTGCCCATCCAATCCTCAACTATGTAGATATTTCACTATATTATCTCTCATAGACCTAACTGGAATACATAGTTGTTGTCCCTTCAATAGATAGCCATCTTGCAAAAGGTACTTGTCCTAGAAATCTCTTGCATCACCTTAAAATGGTCTACTTAACCTTTTCAACAATATCTTTAAAACCAAAATCACAAATATAGAAATTCTTTATTTCTTCAAAACCAACCACCTCATTCTCCATAGTTTTAAATACAATTACACACTTACACAATGCATCCACAACTTGGTTCTATTTTCCTGATTTATGCTTTAGATAAAAAGTATAAACTTGCAAAACTGATACCCACTTTGCATGCGTACTATTCAGCTTTTTTTGTGTATTCACATACTTCAGGGATATGTGGTCTGTAAATAACACAATCTCTTTACGAACTAATTAATGCCTCTAATTCCTTAGTTCTTGTACAATTGCATAAAATTCAACATCATAAGTAGAGAAATTATTTCTTACCTCATTATATTTCTCACCAAAGAAAGTTATTGGCTTCCCTCCTTGACTTAGGACAACAACAATACTCACATGTGAGGCATCACAATAAACCTTAAACACTTTATCAAAATATGGTAGTGCAAAAAATAGGTGTTTTTATCACCTTCTTCATCAAGAACTGAAATCTATCCTCAACTACCTTTGTCCAAAAAAACTCTCTTCCCTTTGTGCAATCTAATATAGGTGCAACAATAATGAAAAAAAAAAAATTAATAATTTTTTTTGTAAAATGTTGCTAAATCATTGGTTGCAAGTTTACGGTTCTGCATGCCGACAACAACGAGTTCATTTGCAATGAGATATCTCTTTCCATTAATGCATTTATTGGGCCTTTTTTTCTAGAGCCTAGCTTCTTGGCGGGCTTTAAATATGACTTCACTCGACTCTAGTCCAATTATTTCAACTACAACAGAGAGCTGAAATTTTGTAAAAAAATGGCTCCGGGGAAACACCATAGCAAGTTCTTGTTGAAAGTATTACACGAGGTAATGACACTTCCCATGATATTGTTTTACCACTTTCAGAATTTGATTCCGCCTGTAAATGGCTAGAACAATTCTTCTTAATAGGGTATTTTATTGGAAGGAATCCCTCTGAAAGTATGCTTAAATCATGGGTCCAAACTGCTTGGATGACGCATGGTATTAAACTAGATTCTATCGAGACCCTAACCCGTGGTTTTTTTGGCCTTCATTTTGCTGATCCTAGTCATGCTTCCCTTATCTTGCATTAACAGTAAACCTGGTATGTAAGATGCTCCCTGCTGGTTTTGTCAACCTAGATTAGAGACTTTGTTGTCTCTGACCAGACGGCTCTTAAGGTCCCCGTTTGGGTTTAGTTCCCAGGGATTGTTATGTCTTGCTGGCATTTTTTTAAGAGCATTTTACTGTCACTCTCGGTCATGTTATATACACAGAGCCTAATAGGTTCTTTCCAACTCATTTGTAAAAGAGGGTTTGCATAGAACTGGATATTTTGAAGAACCTGAAAGAGTCTATTGCCATCCAGGTTGTTGATGTGTCTTTTACTCAAAAGGTGGTATACATCAATCTTCCGAATATTTACTTTCACTGTCAATCTTGTGAGCATTAAATTTGGGATTGTCCCTTATTGTCCGCTCACTGAGCTGCTTCAAAGCCTCTAGGAAATCCTCACCCTCAACTTGAAGAGGAGGGCTGGCACACAGTGGGTGGCCCAAAGGCCAACAAGTACAAGCCCACTCCTATTGGGCCTTTGCAACATGTTCAGCTATTCAATCTGGAAAGGTACTTCCAAATGCTTCTAGCTCAGTTGTAAAGCAACCTTCAGATACCAAGTTTCCTCTAGTTCATATGAAGGTATTGGCTGGTAGTATGGTTGGTTCTTCAAGAAAATTAGCACCTTTGGCCTCAAACACTCAGCCTACTCTGTTTTTAGAATGAGGGTGTTCTTCAAACCTTATTCGTTTCTAACAAAGTTGTTTCTCCATGAAAGCAGGAGGTTTGGCATTCTCACAGCCCTCCTCACAAGCGTAAGGAAGGGGAGTATAGCCCTAACATCTAGTGGCCTACTCAACTGTCTATTTCTTTTACAGTTTTTACAGAACAGTTTTGGCCCCCCTGATGGTTTGAGTGATCTAGACTCATAAATGCATCTAGAAAATGTTTCCTCATGAATTTATACTCATGGAATGTTCAAGGTCTCACAGGCTCCACTCGCAAATACATAGTGCAAGATTTTAGGAAAAGCTTCCCGGATATGGATATTCTATGTTTACAGGAAATCAAAGTTATAGGTTTTTTACTTGATTCTATCGCCAAGGCTATTTGGCCTGACAGTTTAGCTATCCCTAGAAACCATGTTGTTGGTAGAGGTGGAATGATCACATTTATTTCTCTGAAGTGGCGTTCACATTACATCAATCATGGATGTGACCCCTGACAACCGTATTCTCTGGGTGCTATTCATTATTGAAAATCTCTCCTTTGGGATTATCAATGTTTATGCACCTAATGATGCGTCAAAAAGGACGTCACTTTGGCGGTGGGTGGCTGACGACCTTCCAAATGCTCACTAGTTAATAGATGGGAATTTTAATATGGTGGAGTAGCCCAACAACAAATTGGGCCTTTTACTAATGAGGTGGCTAGTTGGCAAAAGGGAAGCTAGGTTTTACATGCGTAATAAATTTGGGTTGTATGACATTAATTATTCACGTCACACCATCATGCTACCATGGTACACTTGGTCTAATTTTAGAAATAGCCAAGATCAATTTTTTAAAAGGTTAGATCAAGCCATGATCTCCTTACAACCTTTCTTTAAATTTTTCCAGTTGTTATTCTCTTCCGGTGGAAGCGTTGCCAACCATTGTTCTTTTCAATCACATTCTGATTCGGTTCTATATTGAATGGACTTTTCAACTGCCAAAAATTAAAAAGACACAGTTTTATTTAAATACTGCTTTACTGCATCGTGACCCCACTTTGGCACACATCCGCCAAATTTGGAACCTAGCTCCTTGCCCTCTTGGTAAGGTGGGTTAGATAAGTTGATGGAAGGATGCTATAATTTGGTTCATTAAATTCCTTTGGATGTATGGTTTCCAACTCTTTAAATTTTTACGGTGGGGCCTATTCCACCACCTTCGCTGAGATGAGCCGCTTGGTGGTAACACTCAAACAGGATCCTTTTAATGTGGCTCTGTAACTCCAAGTTGCTAAATTACGGAAAAAAATCCGCATTGCTGATGATTACATAGCTCAGGGTGCCCAGATCAAAGCTCGGCTACTCTGGATTAAAATTGGAGACCGTAACACAAAAGACTTTTACCAGTGGCTCAAATATAAGCACATGAACCAGCAAATTTGTACTATTGTTGATGTTGGTGTTCAAATTACAGACACTCCTCAAATGGTCCAAGCCTTTTTTAGGCACTATGTTCAGGTTTTCAAAGTGCAAGAAGAGTCTCTTGAGCGAAAATCCGCACTCAATGAATGCCTCTCGGTTGTTCCTTGCAAGCTTTCATCTGCTCACAGAGTTATCTATTATAGATTGCTTACTCTATAGGACTTATATGAAGTTGTTTCCCTTATGGCCAATGATAAAGCTCCTGGAATGGATGGATTCCCTTACGAGTTTTACAAATACCTTTGGGACATGGTTGGCTGGGACATGGTTGGATGGTACCCCTGATTAATCGAGATCACATAAAGTTCATCCCTAAAGCAGGAGACCCGGAGCTCATCTGCAATTGGCGGTTTATTACCTTGCTCAATGTTTCATACAAGATCATAGCTAAGGCTTTAGCTCTTCGACTTTGGCCCATCTTGCACGTTATCGTCAGTCCTGAGTAGATTGGTTTCAGACAAAGTAGGTACATTCTAGATAATATTTTGGCTGTCTGGGAAGGTATGGAGTGGGAAAGAACCTCTAAACAACCAGCCATGTTCATAAAAATTGACTTTGAAAAATCTTATGATAAGATTGAATGGCATTTCATTTTGGTGATGCTTAAAGTACTAGGCTTCTATTCAGTTTTCATCAACTCTGTCAAAATGCTTTTTGTAGATGCCATAGCCTCTCTATCTATTAATGGTCATACTTCCGAGAAATTTCATCTTTTTTGCTCTATTAGATAAGGTTTTCCTTTAGCACCTGCTCTTTATGTGCTAGCCGCTGAAGGTTTTGGGTTTCTCCTTGCCCATGCTAGGGATCAAGGGCTTGTGAGGGGTACTCAACACCCTTCTATGACTCCCCTTCAGCTTGTCGATGGGCATTTTGTAGATGACTCCTCCCTCAGGCTCCTAGAGGAAGAAGCAAATATCAACAATTTCATGCAATGTTTGGACACGTATTGTTTAGCTTCCGGTTCCAGTATCCAGTGGAGAAAGACCCAGTGCTTCAGGAAATATTTTCTCCCAAAACTTGGTTGGCTGAATCGTTATGAATGGATATACATCTAGCATGGAGAAATTTTTAAATTTTTGGTCATCCCCTTTGCTTTTGATGTTGCTCCCAGTCAATTTTGGTAATATGTTATTAACAGGGTTTCCTGCAAGTTGAAGTACTGGATTTCTAAATCCCTTTTGCTGTCAGGAAAATTTCAGATTTTCTCCAAGATATTGATAGCCACACATGTTTATTAATATTCGAGTTGTGTGCCGATTAAAGCCTCTTACAAGAAATTGGAGAAACTTCTTAGAGATTTCCTTTGGGCTATTTTGGATCTTGGCAAAGGCTTTCAAAGTGTTTCCTGGGAATATTATTGTCTCCCTAGGGATTCTTGCAGTCTTGGTCTGACTGAAATTGGCTGCCAAGGGTCTACGCTTGCATCCAAGTGGATCATTCGGGCCTGCACTAGCAACAAAGCTGGGAAAGTGTTGATTCACAACTGTATTTTTCAAGGCTCTCCTTAAGGACGCAAAAATTGGCAAGGGCTAGATTTTCACAGTCTACTCATTCTTAAATCCTTGGTTAAGGTTATGGGCTAATTTGTTGTCAAAAGCATATGTAAATCTCGGGAGTTACTTAAACACGTTTTAATCTGGGAAGGGGATGGGTTCAGAAATGGGATATCCATTAATGACCAATACATTTGTTGGTCTCCTCTCATCAATTTTCATGATGTGCCGCTTGCCAAGCTCCCTGGGTTCATGCTCTTAAGTTGTATTTTTTAGGCTTGCACACTCTTAAAGACATATTTTTCAGGAAGACCAGACTACTTGTCACTTGGCCTCAAGCTAAAGCAAAGTTTCAGCTTGCTTCGACTGATAGAGAGTCTTATCAGGAATTTCTTGAATCCATTCCTATTGAGATGCTTCACAAAGTTGGTGTCATCTCTCTCAGGCCTTAGTGGAAGGATTGGAAATGGTTTCTAGATACCCCTTTCTTAAATTATTCGCCAGGAAAAGGTTATCCTATGCTCACCCCTAGGCTATCAATGGTGGCCTTGCTTAACTCCAGATGGTCCATCAATTCTGGATGGTCATTGTACGTACCCAAAATTGTAAAGTACTGTACTGTCAGAACAATTTAACACGTGCCCCAATGATGATACAGGTCTCCTCGCAAGGTGTTCGAGATCCAGAAAAGATCTCCAAGTGTGTGTTAACATCCTGCATGCCCCGCTTAGCCCCCACATGCTTTGTTTTTCACTTTTCCTCTCTTTTCTTGGCTTTTTCTCTTCAGTGATGAAACCACCGCCCTGCCTGGGTGGCGGTCTCGTGACCGCCGCCCTAAACAGGGCGGCGGTCCTGTAACCACCGCCATGCTTAGGGTAGCAGTCCTTTACACATTTTCTAGAAAGCTCTTTTTACACGAATCACGTAAATTCAATGTTTTACCAGCTTTCTTTCACCGCCATAAGCTTGCATTTATGATTCTGGTTCCCTGGAATAGTGTTTTTCCATTGTTTATAGTTTAAGAGTTCCATTTGGTTTTTACCTTGGGTAAATGCAAATGCTATAAATAGTTGGCTTGTGCTCAAGAAAATGGCCCCTCAATTCACTTCTCATTTTCTCATTTCAGTAGTTCAATCTTTTATTTTGCTTAGGATTCATAGTTTAGTTCATTGCATGCCTAGTTAGTGTTGTTTTACTATTAGTAAGCCACATCTCCATCTTGTGCAAAGTACTGTTGTTATTTCATCCAATCCATTGGAGTAGAATAGTTTATTTTCAATAGGAGGCCATTAAAGTTACAGGTTTTGCTCTTCAAATATTATAGTTTCAGGTTCTGGATGCTTTATGTTACATGAATTGCAATAGATCCCGCTAGGAATTGCATAAGCCAATCTCTGTACTCTTGCGCTATCCCTCTCCTACTCGCATTGTATTCAGTTAGTGTTCTGAGCAGCCTTTATCCCAATATCTACTTCTGTTGATGCTAGCATTACACGCTTTTCTGGATCCACGTGAACACGAAGGAACGAGGAGATCACACTGAGGGGACAAGATCACACACACCATCAGATTCGCCACTGTTCTACAGAATCCAGGTTATAGCTTTCAAAAGTTCTAGTTAGAATCATATCAAATAGAGTAGTTAATTATTTTACTTAAGTTAATTCTACTCTCGATATTGCCAGGGAAGCTATGGGGATTGATAGTTTTTGAGAAACTATGATTCACTCCTCACTTCTGAGGTAGGATCGAGAGTCTTGCAAATAGATTAGATAAGCTATTTTATTGTTTAGAGTAGATCTACAAATTACACAGACAAATAGCTACACTTAGTTATTTTGTTTGTTTTAAATTGTTATTTTAGCTGTCAATTCTAGATATTTTAAATAGCTTCTTTCTTAAATTCATAAAGCTCGTCAGAAAAATACAAAAAAATAGAAAAATCATATATGCTATAGATACACTTCACATAGTTAAATTTCATTTTATTGTACTTCGTTTTACATTGTTGCTTTTGTATGAAAATCACAGGACCTAGAGAGCCTAGGGAATACATATTCGAGCCAATCGTGCCCCATCCCAATCTCATCATGGTAATAACTGATATAGATCAAAATCTTAGGATCCAAGTCTTCCGCATAATGGTAAGAGCTTGCAATAAATCAATTCCCAGTTGAGCGGACTAAACATAGAAGATGACCAAGCACACACATTTTGGTCGAATCAACCAAACTACAGACTACCCTAGGTAACATCCATATGACTGTAGAAGGGATTGAAAGAGAACAAACATTTGGTTGTGATCGTTTGGTCCCACAGCCAAGCACAGGAGACACTCTTACAGATATAGATACTAGCCTAAAAATTCAGGTTACGCGGACACCTGTAAGATATTCTGAGAAAATCACACAGTTATTAATCCTAAATATAGAATATGAGAAAGCATACGATTACTGGATACTAGGGATTAGGAACTGATCCCGTATATGACCATAGCAGGTCCACAACAACCACGAGTCTATGGTTGTGACCCACAAATACCGCATCCTAACGAATCCACAGGATAATTAGACATAGACACTGGCCTACGCACACTAGTATTCCGGTCTACTCCACTTCCACCTATCATCATCGAACAATTATCCTTGCTAGACACAACAGCTAACAAAGCTAAAGAATTCTGGACTAGACCAGAAAACCGCCCATAGAAATAACGTATACCCATCATCCACCTTATGACCCTGTCTGGAGATACCCACGAAAATATCCCAGGTCACTTTCCACGTATTCCACAACCCATAGACCGAATCACGCCATAGCTCAATATTGATTGGAGCCTTCGAGTAGTCATCCTTGCCGAACAATCTATCATACCATTTCAAGTTAGAAGGGCCTTCTTTGCCTTAGATTCACAAATTCCACTAGTGCGTATTGAAGACATTAGATTACCTAACTAGTTTGTCTACATCCCATACTTATTCCATCCCCACCAGCTGTCTCGGCATGACCTCGAGAGGTCGGTGTGCGAGGAAGATTTGCTTTTAGATTCCCACGCTCGCTTGTCACTTTTACATCGTACAAAATTGGTGAACCCGACGTGAACAAACAACTATTTCACCTTCTGTACCTCATTGGCTTTCACCATCACCTTCACTCCTTCCCATTATTCTACGGGTATTCATATACCCCCCGAATATGTCATGATTCGATGCATATGGCAGACCCCTCTTGGGTCTTGAGGCATACTACGCCCAAAAAAATAGACAATCATCACCATCACTCTTAGTATGGGGTGACAACTATTCAACTAACCAGTTATCAACACAAACTCCGAGAATCAGTTATAACTCATCATTTCAAACTGAGGAGTTAGATAAGCTCACTCAAACATAACAAACAGATCCTTCAGGGTCGAATAACATGACATTCAACAGAGAATCTGGTTCATCTCCTCAGATGCTTCTTAGACCACAAATTAGTAGTAGACAATCAGACTCATACTGAGGTTTAGACGATGAATATTCGGTACATTATGCCAGGAACGACAAACATTCTCGAAGTATGTATCCACTTGTAGGAGGTTTACAAACACAACCCGAGGTCTCTTTTCAAGAAAACACTTCCATCCCATTACATATAGAAAATTCTCTCGGAGAAACTTGGCAAGATAGCGATCAGTTCATAGCAAGATATCACATGCCTATACAAAACCATGGTATACAACAAACGCCACTATGGAAAAAACACCGTGACTTCACCAAATGAAGTCATTTCAACTCTAACAGAAAAGGTTAGAGGTTTAGAACTTTCCCAAGCAAGTCAAAATTCGTAATTCATGCAAGCAGGGAGTTCCAATCCTCCACACCATCCTAGCCAAGTAGATCTCCTCACATGAGTAGGCACGTTAGGCATGACTCCTCAATATTCACCAACATTTGCCAACTAGACACACCATCTCTAACAATGTTCCTCCTGGTCTAGTACAAAACAATCCATTCCTGGACAGTATCCCGTCATACTTAAATATGTACTCCAAATCACCACAAGGGGATATATTCTCCTCTCCTGGCATGTTTTCTCAAACACAAGGGCTTCCTTATGCCCCTGCCAATGCATACGCTGTGCCATAGCAACAACCCATTCCACCGCTGCTCCCTCAACAGGCACCATCAATGGTCGAAAACATATGCGATAGGGACTTACTCAGAATATTTGAAAGAACCCTTGGATTTCACCATACAAAGCATCATGCTTCCAAGACCTCTTCCCGATTTTCCCAAATACAAAGGAGAGGGATATCCAAACGTGCATATCAAAGCTTACGCTATAGCCATTCAAAAACTACTCCCATGGGATGGGGTTGTTACTAAAATATTCCCAAAAACCTTGGAAGGCATCGCTCTCGATTGTGTATTATAGAATACCTGAGGCTTCCATACATTCATTCAAACAACTCATGTCAGATTTTATCAAGGCCTTCGACATGAACAAATTATTAAGAACAAAAATCGGAGAGTTCTTACACATCAAGCAAGAAAACAATGAATCTGTCTCCCATTTCATCTAGAGATGGCGTACAGTTCTCTATTCTTCGGCAAGTGCTCCAAACATGGATCAAATGGAACTATGTGATTTATTCCTTCATTTGCTTAGCAAAGAAGTGAAGGAGGAATTCCAGAAGTTCCCATTAAGAACTTACGATGAAGTACTGGGGAGTGCTCTTCGAATAGATCAAGCAACAATTGATAGTGGTCGCAAAACATATGGAGAAAACGGGAGGTTAATCACCCCCAACCAGAACACTACAACTTATCCTACCACTACGAACGTCAATCAAGGACCTAAAATCCTTAAAAAAAATTAGGGTTGTAACAACAGATGGAGTAACCGACCAGCCTAAAAAGGTAAATGTTGTCAATACTCCATCACAAACTTATAACCAACGAAATAACAACTTTACCCCGACAATCAATACAGTGGATTTTAACCATCCACAACAACAACAACAATGGCGAAATCCCATACAGGGTCCAAGCAAAAATTCAACTAGGTACCAAAACCAGAATTCAAACCAAAAACAACAAACGCAAAATTTTAATAGACAACGGTTTGATCAAAATTTTGGGCCACAATACACATCAAACCAACAAACTAGGAATTACAATCCTAATTCGTATTGTGGTTTCCACAAAATTCAGGGCCATGACACTAGAACGTGCCATGACTACAATAAATTCATGCAACGCTTTCCAGATGAACAAAAACATCTTTTCATGGATATGTTCTTGGCAGATCCTACGTCACCAACGTCAAATACCTTTTCAGGAGTAGTTTCCCCTCAAAACGCACCCTTGAAGATCTTTAATGATCCACTCCCAAATCACAATAACAATAGGCTAAATCTAACTAGGACGAACAAGGGTGTAATGACAGGAAACAATGATTATGAAGCCTCGACCTCGCTAAATCCATTAGTTGCGCCACAACTAGGAAGTTAGCCATAACCTAAGGTAGTTGGTTTAGTGGAGTTAGATGCTGAACTACCCATCGAAGCTATAACAAGGACGCGAGAGTATTTCTCTTAGCCAAGTCCAAGCCACCTACCAGAGGCAGAGGGCATCCAAAAAATCATAGGTAAAACCTGTGGGAGCCTATGATTTGATTAGCGACCTAACAAAAACCTTCTCGCACATTTCATTCTTAGACTTACTAAAGAACTCTCCTGCCCACAGGGCTGCTCTTTTAGAAGCATTAGGTTTAGGTCATTTAATTAACATCACTCCACCGCCTGAAACACGAGTAAATCATGTGGACTTTGATGTTCATCCTCCAGGGTAGGCAGATAGGGACGTCAAATTTATATTTGAGATAAACAAAATGCCGACAGATGCTGAGATCGCACGCCGAGGTGATCCAGCCCTACAGTTGCAAGTATGGGTTTATAACAACTATGTAAAGTGCGTAATGATAGACGATGGGGCAACGGTTAACATAGTCCCCTTCTCTTTCCTTCAAAAGCTAGGGTATGGAGAAACCAATTGTTCCACAACTCGAAATACACTAAGGGGCTATGATAGCCTTAAAGCCACGCTCGGTGGGAACTATAATATTACCAGTCACCTTAGGACCCAAAACCATCTTGACTGATTTTTATATTATAGATTGGGAAACTAACTATAATATGATCCTCGGCCGACCATGGATACACCGCATGAAGGCAATCCCTTCTACACTATTTCAAGAAGTAAGGTTTTTACATTTAGGAAAGATATTCGTGGCCAAAGGTGATCCAAAACCATTTGATGTACACCTAGTTGACTTAAAGAAAAGAACAGGCGTACACTCGGAGTTTGAACTCCCAACAAATCAACTTAATAAACCTACCAATGCAAAAACAAACGAAAAGTTGGGTACCTACAACAGATCTTGAAGCTATGAGCCTAGCCAAAGCAACACCAACCCCCAAAGATGAGGCTAAAACTAATAGAAGTAGTATCATTAGGAACTACTGCAAAAATCATTGAATTGGCTAGAAAATGATCTATCAATATTCTTACCATTCGATTCAGTAGGCATAGGGTATTCCCTAGGCATTGGCTCTCTTCCAGCAGAGGACCTTTGTATGGTGGAAGTAGAATATGCAAACACAACAAATATCCCAGTTTCCATATTCCCATTCAAATATTGGACACTCCATTTTGATGGAGCTAGATGTCGTTACGGAGCGAGGGCATGTATAATCTTTACTTCCCCTGAAGGAAAAGTCTTACCTTTTTCCTTTAAACTAAATTTTGAGTGCACAAACAATGACGCTGAGTACGAAGCCCTCCTCCTTGGCCTCATCTTAGCTAGGAGAATTGGTGTTGATAACATCAGAGTCTTAGGAGAGTCGCAATTAGTAGCAAACCAAGTCTCTGAGATATATGAAAACCAAAGCCGAGCACTTACAACTTTACCAAAAAGTTGTATTAGATTTTAAGCAAGGAGTTTGACTTCATATCAATTGAAGCAATCCCACGAGAGAGAAATATTCTCACCGATTCAATAGTAACTTTAACATCACGTTTTACTCCAAGCAATGAGTTAGAAGATACCCGTTTCATGGTATCCCTTCGTGATGAACCATTGATAAAAACAATGACAAATTCCTTTTTAAACAGAAATGAATCTACTATCCTAGACCACGTTGGTAGTGATATGGCCACTATGGAGTACTTAAATGCCTATGCAGCACTACATCTCTCCTATCATATGATAGATTTGTCCTTAATCCCACATTCGTCTTCCTACTTCGGAAATCCCATGATGGATCTTCCCGCACAAATGGAACCTAGCATATGCACAGTAGAAAATGAGGATGATTTGGATTTACCTCCAGTGCCCCTTGTGTTTGAAGAGGGTAACGCCTCTTTCATCGAAGAAACAATTGATATTAACATCGGAACGAAAGACGAACCAAGGATATTGAAACTAGGGTGCTCATTAACCCTAGAGGAAGTAGAAATACACACTCAAATCCTCAAAGAACATTAGAAGGCGTTTGCATTTAATTATAAAGAAATGACAGGGGTTGCACTCCACATTGTGGTGCACAACCTCGTCACTAAATCAGATGCAAAACCAATATAAAAAAAAATTGAGACCCATGAAACCCAAGGTAGCTCTCATGGTGAAAGAGGAGGTAATAAAACTCCTCTAAGTAGGATTCATCAAACTATTCGATTACTCCCAATGGGTATCTAATATCGTCCCCGTTCTCAAGAAAAATGGGAAGATACGCATCTGCATAGATTTCTGAGACATTAACAAAGCATGTCCTAAGGACGACTTCCCATTACCATCCATAGATGTCATTGTTGATGCAACAACTGGGTTTGAAACTTTTGTCTCTCATGGATGGATTCTCGGGATACAATCAAATTAAGATATCTGAACAAGATCAAGCTAAAACCACATTTATAACTCCTTGGGGAACCTATTGCTACGTTGTTATGCCCTTCGGTCTCAAGAATGCTGGTGCTATATATCAGCGAGCGATGACTTATATATATTTCATGATTTAATTCATAAAATCATGGAATCCTACATAGATGACTTGTTGGCTAAGGCCAAGAAGCATTGTGACCATCTGGAAGTACTCCACATCATTCTCTCACATCTGATAGAGTACGGAGTCACACTAAATCCAGAAAAATGTGTCTTTGGTGTAACAGGAGGGAAGCTCCTAGGTTACATCATATCGTCACGAGGGATAGATTTTGTCCCAACCAAAATTCAGGCTGTCCTCGAAATGGTCCCACCTTCGGATGAATCTAGAATCAGGTCATTTCTCGGAAAGCTGCGTGCAATCTAGAGATTCATCACAGACTTAAGTTTCGCCATTCATCCAATCAACAATTTACTCAAGAAAGATTATAGCATTGATTGGACTGAAGATTTCACTAAAGCTTTTAACGCAGTTAAACGTTTCTTGTTGTCACCACCTACGCTAATGCCACCTAAGCTAGATCACCCGTTAATTTTATACTCACGAGCTACCAATGTCTCTCTAGCCTATATGTTGGCTTGAGAAGACAATGACAAGAGAGAACGTGCGATTTATTTCATTATTCGAACACTACTCGACTATGAAACACGTTATACGCAAGCAGAAAAAGAATGCCTCACCATAGTCTTTGCAACCAAATGCCTAAGACATTATATGCTAAATCAAGAAATAAGGGTCATGGTAAAAATGGACCATTTACGAACTTTCCTCACACAAGGATCCTTGTCTAAAAAGGTTGGACGTTTTATAACCTTAATGGGGGAATTCGAATTAACATTTGTAAATCATAAGTCGGTTTAAAGGACAAATCATCGCAGATTGGTTAGCTGATAACCCATTAGATGGAGGTGATCTAGTAGATTTAGATTTTCCAGATGAGTGCATATACTACATCGAAACCTGACCCTCTATCTCTGAGTGTCCCTGGTACACTAATATCATTAATTATATCACGGACCATATGTATCCAAAAGGAGCTACACCGCAACAAAGAATGTGGTTATGTATTATCGTAGCTAAATACATCATTATAGAGCAAGTGCTCTATCGGAAAGTGTTCGATGGAATGCTCCTAAGATGTGTCAACAAAGAAGAATCCAAGAAGATTCTCCATGAATCCCATAGTGGAATGTGTGGAGGCCACTTCGGTGGTCATGCTACCGCTCGTAAAATACATCGAATGGGCTATTTCTGGCCTACTCTAGAACACAACACAGTAGAGTTCATACGTAGGTGTCATAAGTGCCAAGAATTCTCCCATGAGATCCATATGCCGGCACAAGCTCTGCAATCAATCGCTACTCCATGGCCCTTTTCTACATGGGGCCTAGATTTAATAGGGAAATTCTCTCCCTCGTCCACAGACGACCATAATTTTATAATCACGGCCACCGAATATTTTACTAAATGGGTAGAGGCTATGCCTCTTACTACTGTACCTGATTTTGTAATCACCAAGTTCATTTTGAACCAAATCATTTGCAGGTACGGTATCCCACAAATCATTATCTCCGATAATGGAACTTCTTTTAAAAATGAAGAGGTTCGCGACCTATGCAATAAATTTAAAATAAGCCATTATACGGCTTCCTTGTATTACCCTCAAGCCAACGGACAGGCTGAAGCGACGAATAAAACACTAAACGCCATTCTCCTTAAAACGGTGAAAGAAAACAAACGAGATTGGCACTTAAAGTTATATCCGGCCTTATGGGCCCACTGAACCTCAAAAAGAACACCAATGGGAGCAACTCCTTTCTCACTAGTATTCGGGGCAGAGGCAGTTCTCCCACTCGAGGTTGAAATACCCAGTCTCCGCATTTCATTACAAGGGATTCTGGATGAAGATGCTTACAGGGAAGCACGTCTCTCCCAATTAGAAATCCTAGATGAAGCTAGGTTAGATGCTGAACAGTGGCACATAGTCTATGCTGACCGGATGTGCCGGCAATATAACAAGAAAGTCTATGAATGCGACATATATAAAGGTGATCTAGTTCTAAGACTAGATAGTCGGATTGACAAGAAGACCGACAATGGAAGGAAGTTCCGGCCTAAATGGTTGGGCCCATACCGAGTCATGAAGGACTATGGAAACGGTGCATACCTCTTATGTATGTTAGAAGGTGAAGAATTTGGCAAAACAGTCAATTCCCTGCACCTCAAGTGGTTCTACGCATGAGCGGCTGGCACTACTTATATATCTATCTACATTGCATTTTCATATAGATTAGGATCATATTGTCTGCTTGTTTCGTACACAAATTGTGATCAAGGAATCTATTATCAAAGTAATTCATTACAAACTCATGATGTTGTTGGCATAAACTTTCTAATTGTACCTCTCCATTTTCATGATATCATCAAATTATCTCGGAATCATTTTATCAAATAAAGCTAGACATGACAAAGTCTTAACGGTAACCATACCAAGATCTGCAAGTTTATTCTCACTTTTAGTTTCTTCTTAGGGTAGGTGTCTTGCCTATGGTCTGTTCTAGAAGCTTCATGGTGTCACACCTATCCCATATGTATATCTCTTTGGAAATAAACACGTACTAACATTTTACTCAAACAAACAAGTCAAACATTGATCAAATAGAAAATTTTAATTTTACAAATTTCCTTGCCCCACCAACCTTTGGTGATGAGCTTGCATCTCTTACTAGTGATGTAGGGTTGGGAAAGGATGGAAATGCCCTTACTCGCCTATGCTTTACCCACGGTGATAAACCCATGCTTCTTACTAGTAGCATGGGCCAAAGTGTAGGGGGTCCTCTTGACAAATAAATGCAAAAGGTCATACACAAACAATTCAAACCTTGAAACTTTGAGTCAAAAACAAATGAATCAAATGTTTAAAATACCACAAGAGTTAAAATCCTAAAAACCTAGATTTTGTCTACTATGTGGCAATCTACGGGTCTAAGTCTGGATAAGCCGCAAAGTAAGTAGCATCGTAAACTATGAAGTCACTCGAGTGGAGTGGACTTGTTGTGTCCTAATTTGGTTCCGCCAAGATTTGTCTGTCTTCCATCACTATCATTTCACTACACCTTATAACTTGCACCCTTCCCAACTCTTGGTGATAAGCCCTTGTATCTTACTAGTTGCATGGAGTTGGGGGTAGGGGCAGGTGTATCTGTTCATCATACCAGTTTATTTTCATCACTTTGCCAAAACAAATATGAGGTATCCAAAATTTCTTACAGGAACTAAGATTCAAAATCACATTATATCTACATCATCATAAATCAGCATCGTGAAACACAAAAGGAAAGTAAAACACTTGCATCATTTGTTCACCATTGCATATATTCTAAAAGAAACATATAAACGTATATCATAGTATACATAAGGAAACTAGAAATAGAAAGTGAGCCATGAATGCCAAGAGTTTTGATCCAGAACAAAAATACATATATATAAATAATCAACGTTTATATACAATGCCATCACGTACTAAGCATGGTCAAAACGCTCAAAGAGCCCAGGATATACAAAAGAATATATAGTACAAAATCTATGAGAGCCAAGTGGCTTCTCAATCCCTACGATACCCCTCTGAAGGTGCATGCCCATGCCTAGGAATCTGGCTACGCCGACACTCTGAATGCACGGATGGCTCAAGATCCCGAGGGGCAGCCGCAGTCTCATCACGAGAATGGCTCCTCATTAAGCACTCAGCCGTATTATACCTTGCTAACTCTGTGTGAAGGGTCGATACCATCCTGGCCACATGCTAGACTGGAGCGAAGATGTCGATATGTCTACCAGCTGCTGAAGGCTCCCCAACATCCACAGGAAGCTCTGCACGGGTCCTCTCCATGGGGATCATCAGGGTATCAGTGCATACCCTACGAATCAAATCTCACCACTCATCGGTGGTCTCTGCAAACAAAGGAGAAAACAAATTAGAAACCAAATGAGAGATTAAAAATACAAGATAGCAACTAAGGAGATCCTAACAAAGAAATGAACATTAAAAGGGAGAGAGGGTAACTTACGCGGATCACCAGGCCTCCAAGATGGATCTGTGGGATCAGCACCCGCCACGGATGCCACTGCCAAATGAGGGGCTACTCCTGTGGCTGGAGCAACGTAGCACCCCGCAACAGACTCATCCTCCCCATGGCCCTGGAAGAGTGGCTCCTCTGAAACCAGAGTCACCCTCTTTGCACTCTTCTCGGCCCTCTCTACTTGCATGATATCATGGGTGTCGTGCCACTCAGGATCACTGTCCTCAGTCTCCTCCTCTATCTCTCCCCCTGTAAACTCCTCAAACTCAGAGTCTACCTCAATGGGGTCATCGCTGCTATGGGCAGGACCCACGGTGATCTAAAGAAAAGGTGCCTGAGGTGCACCGGCTCTCCCTTTGGCACGTACTATCCTCCTGGCTGTAATAGGAATGCCAGGAGTAACCACTGTCCAACCCCGGCCTCTAGGCCCCCCTCTGGCCTCTCGGACTGATCTGTATACTAGCACCATTGGGGGAGGCATACCCATGTATGGTAATCCAAACTACTGAGGAACACGGCCAAGGGGTGCATCTCCACTCGCCCCACTCTATCAATAAGCTTGCCAGTGGTGGAGCAGGAGATCAAAGTAAGAGCCTCCTCGCCCCATATGCCTGCCATAGTCTGGTATGGTGTGGCCTCCATGTTAGCAGTAGTCAGGGAAGAAACTGGCTGATGAGGTGCTCTAAGCACCGACATGTATGTCCATCTGGCTGCCCTCATAGCTCCGAGGTCTGTCACCTCTACACCTCTACCGTAGGGAATGAAATGCTCATAGACCCAACTCATAACTAGGGTTGGGTGGCTCAAGGACTACCCCTATAAACGGACCACCCTGTATAAGTCATGGTAGGTGGTCCTAAGAATGTCTACTCCCCAGGAATATATCCGAATGTGTCCCTCTATCTGTGCAATAATAGGGCACCAACAGTATAACAAAGTATCTCCTCCCTTTTCCCCGATCAGTATCGAGGCAAGGATCCCCGTAATGGCCTGGCAAAGTAAGGGGATGGGTACAGAAGGAATGGATCGAACTCTAACCCCCTTCTTCGACCCCATAGAGATGACTGCATCTCCCATATATGTAGCCCACTATGTAATCTGGGCCCGTGAACCTGCTGTCTCTAGGGTGAGTCATCTCCCAATGATCGAGACCCCCAGAATACGATAGACGTCCTCCAATGTAATAGTCCACTCACCGTAGACCCCTGGCAATCAGAAGGTGTTCTGATCTGCATTCCAGTATGAGAACAAGTCAGAAAGGATGTGACTAGATGGTGTAACATGGGGCATGCGTGAAATGCATAGTATCCCAGCCCGCTGAAGAGTGTCCTCCTCATCCTATGAGAGGGCATCTAGTACCCCTGGGAGCCAATCACACTCCCTCTCTCGAGTCCACCGGATATACTCCTCTCTCGCCTGCATACACCCAAAAACACACAAAACAGAGCAAATTAGCATCCAAGTAATACTGGAAAAATCATGAAAGCACGTAGAAATGCTAAAAATACAAACACAATCTCAAATAGATGTTCCTGTTGCATTCTGTGCAAAACCACCACCCTGAGCAGGGAGGCAGTTTTGTAACCACCGCCTTAAGGGCGGCAGTCGTGTAACCGCCACCCTATTTAGGGTGGCGGTTGTGTAACCGCCACCCTGGACAGGGCGGCGGTCGTGGTCCGAAAACCCACGCGGGTTTTTAAACTTAAAAAGCCTAAAAAGTGCAAAAAATGACCATTTTACTTAAAACAAAGCCTACCCAGTAGGTGCCCCCCCTAGGTGGACCTTTTAACACTAACATTTTAAAAAATTACCCCCCCCCCATGACAAAGTATTTACCATTTCAAATTTGAGGGGTTAAAAAGGATAAACTGAAGAAAACTACCCTGTGATCTCAAGGGTCGATGTTCCGCACGTGGAGGCATGATCGCTATCTCGTCATGGATGTTTTGACTCTACTCACGCAAGAAACCATCACCATGGGTCCCAAAGCTCAAAATCAATCAAATCGACTCGCACAAATGAATAGGAAAATGGGCCCACTTTCATATATATAGCGTCCGGATTCGTTTTAAATGACTTATTCACAGGTTTGGAGCACCGACGAAGGTAAGTTCCTATCCCCGCACAAATTGTACGTTCTCATTCCCTATTATTTTAGCATTTATTTTTCAAACTATTGTGTCTATCTGCACTTGAGTTCTCTTTTTGTTTTACAGGTAGCAAGAATTTTGGACAACGTCATTTCAACACACAGATGTATCAAGTATAACTTCTAACTTCCCATTTAGGGACTGCCATACTCAGACCCACCGTTTTATGCCTCTTCATGGCTAAAACACTTCTCCGAGGGGGCAATATGTATGTACCCAAAATTGTAAAGTGTTGTACTATCAAAACAATGTCACACGTGCCCCAATGATGATACAGGTCTCCTTGCAAGGTGTTCGGGATCTAGAAAAGATCTCCAAGTGTGTTTTAACATCCTGCATGCCCCGCTTAGCCCTTGCATGCTTTGTTTTTCACTTTTCCTCTCTTTTCTTGGCTTTTTCTCTTCAATGACGAAACCACCGCCCTGCCTGGGCGGCGGTCTCGTGACCGCTGCCCTGAACAGGGCGGCGGTCCTGTAACCACCGCCATGCTCAGGGTAGCGGTCCTTTACGCATTTTCCAGAAATCTCTTTTAACACGAATCACGTAAATTCAATGTTTTACCAGCTTTCTTTCACCGCCATAAGCTTGCATTTATGATTTTGGTTCCCTGGAATAGTGTTTTTTCCATTGTTTATAGTTTAAGAGTTCCATTTGGTTTTTACCTTGGGTAAATGCAAATGCTATAAATAGTTGGCTTGTGCTCAAGCAAATGGCCCCTCAATTCACTTCTCATTTTCTCATTTCAGTAGTTCAGTCTTTTATTTTTCTTAGGATTCATAGTTTAGTTCATTGCATGCCTAGTTTGTGTTGTTTTACTTTTAGTAAGCCACATATCCATCTTGTGCAAAGTACTGCTGTTATTTCATCCAATCCATTGGAGTAGAATAGTTTGTTTTCAATAGGAGGCCATTAAAGTTGTAGGTTTTGCCTCTTCAAATAGGATAGTTTCAGGTTCTAGACACTTTATGTTGCATGACTCGCAATAGATCCCACAAGGAATTTCATAAGCCAAGCTCTGTACTCTTGCACTATCCCTCTCCTACTCGCATTATATTCAGTCAGTGTTCTGAGCTACCTTTATCCCAATATCTACTTCTGTTGATGCTAGCATTACACGATTTTCTAGATCCACGTGAACATAAAGGAACGAGGAGATCACACTGAGGGGACAAGATCACACACACCATCAGATTCGCCACTATTCTGCAGAATCCAGGTTATAGCTTTCAAAATTTCTAGTTAGAATCATATCAAATAGAGTAGTTAATTGTTTTATTTCAGTTAATTCTACTCTCGATATTGCCAGGGAAGCTGTGGGGATTGATAGTTTCTGAGAAATTATGATTCACTCCTCACTTTTGAGGTAGGATCGAGAGTCTTGCAAATAGATTAGATAAGTTATTTTATTGTTTAGAATAGATCTACAAATTGCACAGACAGATAGCTACACTCGGTTATTTTGTTTGTTTTAAATTGTTATTTTAGCTGTCAATTCTAGATATTTTAAATAGTTATTTTCTTAAATTCGTAAAGCTCGTCCGAAAATACAAAAAAATAGAAAAATCATATATGCTATAGATACACTTCACATAGTTAAATTTCATTTTACTGTACTTCATTTTACATTGTTTCTTTTGTATGACAATCACGGGACCTAGAGAGCCCAAGGAATACATATTCGAGGCAATCGTGCCCCAACCCAATCTCATCATGGAAATAACTGATATAGATCAAAATCTTAGGATCCAAGTCTTCCAACTAACGGTAAGCTTGCAACAAATCAATTCCCAGTTGAGCGGACTAAACATAGAAGATGACCAAGCACATACGTTTTGGTCAAATCAACCAAACTACAGATTACCATAGGTGACATCCATATGATTGTAAAAGGGCTTGAAAGAGAACAAACATTTGGTTGTAACCCTTTGGTCCCACAGCCAGGCACAAGAGACACTCTTACAAATATAGATACTAGCCTAAAAATTTAGGTTACGCGGACGCTTGTAAGATATTCTGAGAAAATCACACAGTTATTAATCCTAAATATAGAAGCTGAGAAAGCATATGATTACTAGATACTAGGGATTAGGAACTGATCCCGTATATGATCATAGCAGGTCCACAACAACCACGAGTCTATGGTTGTGACCCACAAATACCACATCCTAACGAATCCACAAGAGAATTAGACATAGACACTGGCCTATGCACACTAGTATTCCGGTCTACTACCACTTCCCACCTATCATCATCGAACAATTATCCTTGTTAGACATAACAGCTAACAAAGCTAAATAATTCTAGACTAGACCAGAAAACTGCCCATAGAAATAACTATACCCATCATCCACCTTATGACCCTATGTGGAGATACCCACGAAACTATCCCAGGTCACTTTCCATGTATTCCACAACCCATAGACTGAATCACGCCAGAGCTTGATATTGATTGGAGCCTTCGAGCAGTCATCCTTTCCGATCAATCTATCACACCATTTTAAGTTAGAAGGGCCTTCTTTTCCTTAGATTCGCAAATTCCACTAGTGCGTATTGAAAACATTAGATTGCCTTACTATTTTTTCTGCATTCCATACTTATTCCATCCCCACCAGCTGTCTCGGCACGACCTCGGGAGGTTGGGTGTGAGGAAGAGTTGCTTGTAGATTCCCACGCTTGCTTATCATTTTTCAATCGTACAGTCATCCTGTGAAGCTAGATTTCATACCATTTGGAAAGCCATCCTTCAGCCCAAGCTAGCTTATTTTGCTTAGTGTCTACTTTATCAAGGCCTCCCTCTTAGGTGTAGATTATCTCATTACGGGATTTCTCCTTAGCTTTTCCCTTTTTGTGGGCACATTGAGACACTCATACATCTATTCTGGTACTACCCAAAATCTCAAGCTATTTGGGCTTAGATCCATGATTTCTTTCGGCCGTTTAGACCAGCTCCATTTCTTTGGCAACATGCTTTTCTAGGGGATTATATTTCCATCCCCCATGCTTTTGAACAAGTGTGGCATACTTTCAGAGTGGAGAACCTTTTTTTCATTTGAAAAGAATGTAATTCTACAATTTTTTTACTAATTCCACATTTTCTTGCATTATTTCACATTATTACAAGGCCATGTTTATCTCGAATGTGTTCTTACAGATCTAAGACTAGGCTCGCAAGGTTGAGCTAGAAGTGTGACAACTTTAGACCCTTCTAGATCATTTGGCCAACGATCCTTGTACTGTGGCATGGGAACCCCCTACCTCCCCTTTTTGGAGTGTTTGTTCAAGAGAATGTTGTGGCCAAGGATGGTTAGTTGCACGTGCTCAGCTTTATCAGTCTCTCAAGAGGAAACCCAAGCATTGGTAGAGATCTGTCAACTGTGGTGGTTGGGGGTCCCCTCATTGTTCTGCACATCACAGAGGCTAGGGCTCCCACCATCACTCCTCACCTCCTATGCAGTGGGATGGGTGGGATTTCGACAAAGTCCCTTGGTTGGCTCTTTCAATTTCTCCTAATCAGCAGGATGACAAAGACAAATAAATTTCTTCAGGCTAGCCACCCCTTCTAGATGGTAATGATCTTCTTGGTAGTAACCTGGAGGATAAGGGGCCTCCATCACCCCCTGCCTCTATGTTTGTTGTAGCAGCCTAGTTTGTTTTTCCTTTTATTTTCTAGCATTGTTGTTATGTTTTTTTTGCCCCTTGGGCCTGATACATTAGTCTCCTAGATGTCAGCTAGTTTGATCATGGGGTGTGCCCTTTACCACCCTTATTTTTTGTGGATAGACTGTAATATTTTATTAAGTAATAAAAACTATTTAATAAAATAAAATGTTGCTAAAACATGAAATCTTCATACCTTTTTTATACTTTGTGGATTAGGCCATTCAATAATTTATTTTATCTTTTCTGATTCCATTTGTACCCCTTTTGCTGATATAATAAAACCCAAAAATACCAAACTCTAGTGCATAAAAATGCACTTATTCAAATTTGCATAGAGCTTCTCTTTCCTTAACACTTCAAATATCAACCTTAGATGTCTCAAATGTTCTTCTTTATTTTTAATTAAAATAAATATTTCATCAAAATAAACCAAAACAAACAATGCTCATCAACCTTATAAAAGTGTTAGGTTCATTAGATAACTCAAACGACATCACCAGCCACTCATATAATCCATTCACTGTCTTGATTTTGGTTTTCCGCTCATCTCCTTCTCTTATCCAAATTTTATGGTAACCACTATGAAGATCAAACTTGTTGAAATACCTAGATCCAACAAGCACATCCATCATATCATGAAGGCAAGGTATATGAAACCTATAATATATTGTGATTTTATTGATTACTTGACTATCCATGCACATTATCCATGTTCCATACTTATTTGGAGTTAATAAAGTTGGATTTCAACATGGACTCATGCTCTCCCTTACTACACCCTTTCTCATGAGCTCTGTAATTTACTTATTCAAATCTACATGTAATTTCGGGCTCATCCTATAAGATGTTTTATTTGGGAGTGAAGACCCTCAGATCAAATCAATATGGTGTTGGATATGTTTTTTGGGTGGTAACCCATCTCGTAGCTCATCAAGAATAACATCAAAAAAATCTTCTATTAATTCTACTTCTTCTACTGGTATTTGTGCACTTATATGTTCATTCTTATTTGCGACCAACACATAATAAAACCCAATTTTATTTATCTCCTTCATAAATTATTTTATAGAAAACATATTTTTAGACTTTCCCTCTTCCTTAAGAGGTAGTAAAACTATTATTGTGTCATCCTTCGAAAAAGTATACATATTCTTCCCCCCCTCATGAATAACTTTTCTATCAAATTGCCATGGCCTGCATAGTAGCATATGACATGAATAAGTTGGTGCTCATTTTGATCTTGCACCATTTGCCTTGATTTTCCTTTGATCTACGTGTTATGAAACATTTTATCTCTAGATGTGGATGTTCTAAAGCTTTTATCTCCATTTGAATGCCTTGGATTCTTTGCAAAATCCATTTTCATGCCCTTTTCTGAAGAAGTCTTTGAGCTTGCCTTGTTTTTTCCCTAATTTCTTCAAATCCATGGGCTATGCTATTTTTTCCTATTTTACCCTAACCATGGAAGCTCGAGAATGATCAATTTTTATTTTTATGCCTTTGAAAATCCAAAGCCATGGTCAAAAAATGCTTGGAACCATGATTCACTTGGTTTTGTTTCAAAAAAATGCATCCTTCACTAAAAATCAGATTCTGGGCATGAATGGTGAATTTTTGTGTTTTTGATGGTCTGATGGGCATAATTTTCCCGTTAAATTATTCCTCAGCATTCAGTGGTCACGTGGATTATTTTGGTTCGTCAGGGGACATCCGAAAAATGTTTTAACTTGTCACTTTCTACTTTTTTGTCAAAAAGGCAATTTTGGTCCCGTAGCTCCGTTGAATTTTGATTGGTTATTTTTGTACTTAAGTGGCTTCTTCTAATTGGATGAGGCACGATGGGTTTGTTTTATGAACAAGTTATTTTTGGATACTTTGGAAAAATATTTTAACTCGCCCCGTGGCCCCACTAGCCTCTGATTAAAGCAAAATTTGAGTGGTGGGGAAAATTTCTTATTTTTGCCCCAAAGGTGTATACGTGTTCATTTTTGATTTGATGTAGCTTGGCAGGGCACTCTAAAACTTTGTGGATTGTTTTAACGCAAAACTTTCCCACATGGAGGAATGGCACTCGTTTGAAGAATTGCCTTTTTGTTTGGCCTTGGAGTTACGCCGGGAGGACACATGGAGTATTCCTCTGCTTTACCCGGACTTAGAAATTTTTTTATGCAGCTGATATAGTTTTGGCGGGACGTCGACACGTGGTGAGCCCATGCTCATTCAAGGTCTCTACTTTTGGGGACCATCTTGAGATGCGCCATTGAGACATGTGGCAGTTTGAAAATTCAAGAAGCGGCGAGGCGGGCCATCAGGGTTTTACTTTGAAAAGCATGTGGATTTTTTTCCACTTTTTATTTAAAAGACTAAAATAATCAAAATAACCCACAAGCTTTTTACCGGTAGAGAATAGTCAAAAAAATGCACCTCTAGTCAACAGAAGAGGTGTAGAATTTTGGTGGAAATTTGGAAAATTTTCCTTTTATGGAGAAAGGAGTTAAAAGTGTAAAAGGAAGCATGGTTCCACTGAGACCCACATTAGAAACTAATAGCGGAAGGGCGGAGCTGTGGGGAAAACTTGGAAAAAATTCCGTCTTTAAAAAAAGAGGTGAAATAGCAGAATATATCCACGGTTCCTTTGGGAATCACATTGGGACACATGTCAAGCCCATTTTTCAAAGGCAGAGGGACGAAGCAAATTGAGAAATTTTGCATTTTTGCCATAAGGTGTAAAAATTAAAATGGAACCCCATGCCCATATTAACTCAGATCTCCCATGTGGATGGTCTAAATTTAAAAGAAAGATCAACGACAATTGTGTGCCTATATCTGATTTTCCACCATTTTTCTCCAAAGCTCCTGGGGATGTGTATATCTATGGTTTTTTATCATTTCTTGGAGTCTCTTGCATGCCAAATGAAGAGGAAAATTAATCTAAAATCAGGAAGGTCTGTAAACATCTTTCACCATTAAAGATGTAATCTAAATATCGGATTCGACCTGATTTTTCTTTCCTTGGCACTCGAGAGACCTGTTGATATCTTGGTTTGGTGGGAAAAAATCTGAAAAATTATTTTTCCATTACGATGTGCTCTTACTATTAGCCTCAATCTGATTTCCTAGTTTTCTTTCCTTGGCACGCAAAGAACCATATTTGAAAAAATGGATAAGGAAGTAGTTGGCATGCGAGATGATGAATGAATTACTTGGTGAAGAATTGAATGCTGGAAATATTTGGAGAGATTTTCCCTATGCACACCTGAATTTTTTTTTGCAAATCTAATTCTAGGAGTCACAACACTTAATGGTGCTTTGAATGTTTCTGGTTTTGGGGGGGAAAACTCTTTTGTAAGTGAAAATATTATAAATTAAATGAATTTTTCATGCAAATGGTTGGAAGGTTGGAGTGTTAGAGGTCAGGATCTGATTCCTAAGAGAAAATGTTTGACAAAGCCCATCTTTTCTGAGAGACTATCTGATGAACCTTTTTATTTCTTTTGTGTTAAATTTCATCATGTCAAGGTGGTTGCGAGTGTACATCCATTGAAAAACTCTGATATTTTTCTAGAAGCTTTCCCCTGCTGATAAATTTAATTAAATTTGAGTAAATCTGTGTTTTACTTTGAGAAAAATCATGTCTGGTTCATTTCTGAATGTCTATAAAAAGTTTCTTGTTCCCATTGCAATCTTACATTGAAATCTCTGTGAATCACACAAGATCTTAGCTTTGTGATAGTTTGGTGGCACTTGCAATTTCATTTATAAGAAGAGATTTCATTTCATGGTGAAATAAACAAGTTTAAAATAACTTTACTCCTAGCACAATGATTAAGATTGTTTGTTAGCCTTTGAGGGTATCTTAGGTGTGATAAAACAGATGTTGATAGTGTTTAATTAATTCTTTTAATTTGAGCCTTCATTTTGGATCCTTAAAGTTTGTGTGATAACATGTTGATCTAGGCCTCCATTAAAGAACACCTTCTTGTTAAAGGAACACTCTAGCTGTTCTGAAGCATTCTATTGGTCAAGCCTTCTTTTTTTGTGAAAGGTCTCAAAGATTTGGCAAGTCAAAACCCACTCTGCCTCACCTCCCACCAAAATTCATTTTAAAACAACCAATCATACCCATACTACCCCTATTTGTCTTGTGTGTGCACAAATGCATAATTTCTATTACCAAAACATGTAGAAGCAATTAGGTTTTCATTTTATTTAGTAGCCTGAACCTTACTAAGAAAATATCTCCATTATCTAGGGTGACAACTCGTGAGAGTTATATTTTTCTGTATTGATCATGTTTTCTTCAAGGTCTTCTTAACAACTTTGCAAAGAAGGATATCTCCATCTCATCCACAAACACCATAGGCTACAAAAGGGTCCTCTCACCCTGGTTGAAAGGCACAACCATAAAGTAGTGAGGATAGATCAAATCCTCTTAAGGGTGCTACCCATTTCTCCACATCTGAGTAACAAAGAGAAAGTTACATTCCCTCCCTGGCTATAAAATGACACACAATGTTCTCTGCTTGCCTCTAAGTTTCCTGTCAAAACCGTGATGTTGCTCAGCCTTCTAAGGGAGAATCAATTTGGGTACCAACACCATTCTGGTGCCATTTCCAAGGACTTTGTGATTACAGTTCATACTCAGGATATGGTAAACATTTCTTATATGTTCTAAGTGCTAGTTCATTGTTTATACATCAGCCTATGTTCAAGCCTGTAAGAAGTGTTCAAAGTTACAAGTGTTGTGTGTAATATTTCCAGTTCCTGCAATTATTGCACTAGGTTACATTGATAAATCTGGGTAAAGAAGGGTCAGATTATTCCATTTCCAGTTTCTAGTGTTGACAAAAATTTGACAAATCATATTTTTAGTGCATTACACAACTAACATGGAAATCCTTAGTGGCAACTCTGTGTTGATCTATTTTTTACAAGTACCAGTGTCATAGCCTCTGTCAAGTGAGATTTTTTACTAATCTTTGCAAAGCTAGAAGGAAGAAGATCTTTCTTCGCTAGGGATCCTACTAGGACATTATTTCCATAGCTAGGATAAATGAATTCAGAAGGAAGAAGACCCTGGAGAGTTGTTGGATATCACCAGTCAAGAAAAGAGGTCTTTGTTGATGAAAGTGATCAGCCTGTCATTGAATATTTCCAGTCAAGTGATTCTGAATCACATAGTATTTTTGTGGAATTAAATTCTCCATCAAGAGAGGGGCCTTCGTTTGAATTTGAAAACATTGCTTCTCATTCCACTCTTGTGTTTTTCGAAGTTGATAGAGTTTTCCAAGAGACAAAGCCTTTAGGGGATATCCATTTTGGAAGTTATACTCTTGTGTTTCAAAAACCCCTTGTCCCTTATCAGTTTGATTATCGTCCAAGGTCACCTCCATAAAAAAACATGGCCCATCCCCCACCCAGACCTCCATTTGTTGTAAATACTTTTGGTCCTATAAATTTTAGAGGAATGGCTAGTTATGCAAATGCAGTTCCCCAAGATGTAAGAAACAAATTACCAAATTTCCAAGGAAATAATTTTATAACTAGTGATCAACATCTAAAGCTCTTTATCAACATGATGGAAGACTTTGAGATTGAATTTAAAGATGTATATATCAAATTGTTTATTCATACTTCGGAGGAAGATGTTAGGGACTAGTACAAAGATTTTCCAAATAATTTCATTGATTCCTCAAATGAGATGAATAATGCATTTAGATTGCAGTATGGTGATAAAATGGATCCTAGGTTTCTTCTGTTAGAATTTGAGAATATCGAAAAGAAATCTAATGAGTCAGTGCATGAATTTAACACTATATTCAATAAGACATTGAGGAGATTTCCTGAAAGTTTAAGGCCATATGATGAATCTTGTCTTATAAAGTATTCTGATGCATTTGATAAGAAAGTTGCTTACTACTTGAGGGACAAAAAACCATACCAATCTGAGATAGGCCTTTACTATGAGTCTGTAAATTGAGAACAATATAAAATCAATTGGAAAACCTCCTAAGAGGGAAGGTGTGAAGCTGGTTAATCCAAAAATACCTCAAGAAAGTAAGGTTGTTGATTTGGAGGAGGTTGTTAAAAATCTGGCAAGGGTTGTAAAATAAATCTCATACAAATTAGCCCTAGCAGAGAAAGGAACTGGGCAGAGTTCACAAGGTCAACATAAGCAACAAGGCCAAGATATATTTACCAATCATCATAGAAATGAGTAGAGATCTGATGATAGAGGCAATGGACCCATGGGATCTACAAATAGACATCCCCAAGCTAGGGAAAACCGAATGGTTCCTAATCCTCTGGCTGTTAGAGTGGTAATTATTAAAGAAACAAATGTAATTGATTAGTGTGACATGTGTTTCATGCCCCATGCTCCATGTGTAGTAGATAAGCAAGAAGAAGAAGAAGATGATGATGCATGCATGATGGAATGCTCTACAAGCTCACAATAAGGAGCAACTTAAGCTGAGGTAATAAGGGATAGAACTACTTCTGATTTTTGGGATTGCATTCACTGGGTACCTCTTCTTCCTTTCTCTCATGCTTTGGAAATAGATATTGTACAAGATTTTTAATTTCCCAATAATGAATTTTAATATTTAAGAGCTTTAATGATTAAGAAGTATGATGGAGGAATCCCATCTGAGGAGGATAGGCCATTATTGATGAACATTGTTGTTACTCAAGAGAAGGATTATAATAATAGGAGTAGAGTTATTAAAGGAGCATGTCCTCAAGACAAACCTAAAGCTCCATTGCTTTCAAATATTCCTAAATAGGTTCCTAAGAAAGATACACCCTCCAAAGGCCTTGTTGTCCTAAACAAGATTCATGCTTCTCCTCGTGCCCAAACTATCAAAAACCTCATGTTGTCTGATGAGTTTGTCAATCTCCCCTTCAATGTTTCCTTGCCAAAATCTACACCATATGACATTTCCCAAGTTTTGGTTCAAATCAAAGTTAGCGTTCCAATTGTTGAGCTGCTTAGGATTTCTAAGCACAAGGAGAGGGCATTGGAGTATTTTGGATTGAAATAAGAGAAGAGTACCTCGGGAAGAAATGTAAACATTGTGGAGACTCCTCCAATAATTGAAGAACTAAAAGCACCACTAGCATCGGAAGAGCTAGATGAACCACCTAAGGTTTATTTGGGAACATCCTTGGTAGATTCTCATCTAAATGTGGATCCATTCTTCACCACTCTGATTAGTAAGGATAGACTATTGCATAAGTGTATGTTTGATTCGGGGGAATCATGCAATGTTATGCCTCTGGAAGTTATGAATGAACTGAATATCAAGGTAACAACAGCATATGGGAATTGCACTACCATGGATTCCAGAGAGGTGCTAGTAGTGGGATGTGTGAAAGGTCTTGTGGTACAACTTGTAGTCTATCTGGGAAGGAACTTGAAGCTTGATGTATTTATTGTTGACTGCCTAGCCAAGTGGGGTATGCTAGTGTCTAGAAAATGGGCTGCAAGTGTTGGTGGGAGTGTTCTAATAGATATGTCCTATGCCACCATCCCAATTGAGTGTAGCCTTGTCAAGTTGTATGGGGAAAAGAAGATATTGCACCTCATTGAAGACCCCAACAATGCATATTATGAAGTGTTGTACAAAAGTGTTGATAATGATAAATTTATTAGATTTTTTTATGGGAAGGAGAAAAAAAAGGATCAATGTAAGAATATTGAACAAGTAGGCTGTCCATGGACTCTGTTGTTTGATGGATCTTGCTCCAAATTTAGAAATGGCGTTAGTGTAGTTATGATTTCCCCAAGCTTGGAAGAGTTTGTTTTTTCTTTCAAACTTAACTTTGAGTGTACCAATAACATTGCTGAGTATGAAGCATTGTTGTTAGGTTTAATAATTGCTTGAAAATACTATGTTAAAGACATCATTGTTAAGGGACATTTAGAACTAATTGTTAAAAAAATCAGAAAATTGTATGCTACAAAAAATCAAAGAATGAAACAGTACAAGCATGTAGTTTGGGACTTTATTGAGATATTTGATTCATTTAACATTGTGCATCATGACAGGAAGTTCAATGTTATGGTAGAAAGGATTGCTGTGTTGGGATCTCGGTTTGATAATTGTGAAATGTCCCCATATTGTGAATATAATGTTGAAGTGCTAATAAGGCCATCTGTCCCTGACAACATTAAACATTGGAATTTTTTTTGATGATGATGCTCAGGTCAAAAGATTTTTGCAGGACAAAGGGGAGTTTGCTAATCAGTGTATTGATTGGGAGCCAATGGTATGTGCAATAGAGGGTAAAGAAATTTTTTTTGGCAAGGACATCATTCAACTGAAAACTAATATCATCCCTACAGGATTTTTTTCTCTTGAATCAAAATTTGATAATACTGATTGTATTATTAACAGGAATATAGTAGTGTCAAGGGATATTGAAGAGCATGGTCATGGTACAGAGGAGAAACAAAGGAAGATCTAGTTGGGAAGTAATCTAAAAGAGGTGGAGAAACAGTCCTATGTCTATTTGTTGAAGAAGTATCTGTTAGTGAGAAATCACAACACCCCCAAATGAGTGGTCACATTTGCTTTTCTAAGGTAGGTTCATTTGGTGTGATTGCATAACATTGAACTTTCCCCAAGGTGTGGGACCTAGCAAAAGTGAAAGCTCTTGAGAGAAGGCTGGTTCCACTTCCTAAAATACCTACCACGAGCTATTCTAGTGTAGGAAAGCTAATCTAATCCTAATCTAGCCATTCCAAGGAACCGAAGAGAGAGAAAGAGGAAAAAAATAGAGCCCACACTAAAGCAGTGATACACCAACAAAGGAAGCGAGATATTCTATTGAGGGAGAAAGAAACAAAAAAATGGAGATGAGGGAGGTCAGACAACTAACATGACCCAGATCTTCAAATTTTCCATTAAACTCCACGAAACATAACATCCTGCACCTACAAATGTGAAATATATGCACAAAATAACAAATCTAGAAGGGAGAGCCACAAAGAAACAACAAAATGATGCAAAGGGTTGAAGAACACAAAAAAACAAGTTTTTATTTCTCTAGAAGGTGCACAGACCATTACATTTCTAGAATAGAGGCACAAATACATTTTTCATTCGTAGGAGACGGTTCCCTGCTCAAAAAATGGCATCGAGAAAAAAATGTGACAGAGTTTCTCTATGCCCATAATGTCTCTCCTTTTCCAAAATGAGAAGTGTTACAATATATACAAAGAATAAGAGAGAGAGAAGAGGGAAAATTGAATCCTACTCCAACCACCATGAGATACGCATTGAATCCCACTTTGAAAATTTAACCACTGAATATAAATGCCTTGTAAAAATCCTCCCACAATATGTCACTTCTGGTTCCCCAGTAGATCTTGAATCAAATCGGATCTAGTAGTTGAAGAAAATTAGATTCTATATTAAAAGCCTGAAGACATTTCTCCATGTTTCACCTACTAAGGCCTAAGAAAAATGATTTTTTATCTTTCCATGGTGTAAAAGACGTCGAGACATTTACAACGGTGTCATATGTTGTAATATTTAGAGCCCTGACTTGAAAGATATGCCCCTCTGAAGTTTGTATTGAGTCCATACAAATGGGTGGGAAACAATTTGAAAAATAGGTCCCCCTTTACATATGGGAAACGCAGCAGCCATGAATTAGGGTAAAAATTGGGTTCACGGGTCCGTAATTTATCCTTTTCCCTTTTTCTACAAAAAATGCAAAACTCAAAAACCCCCCGCGGCCCCGCTTACCCTTTCAGATCTTAGGCTACATGGTGAGCTCATGCCCATTAAGGTCTCTGCCTTTGGACTATGACTTTTGGAGGAGCGTTGAGCTAACAAGTGGCCTGCTTTCACTTACACTTTTATATTTAGCCAATTTTGAGGCCCGCCCTATCTACCTTTTGACTTTGTTTGACCATTTCCCCATGCCTTCGTTTCATCCTGAGACACGTGGAGATGCGGTGCTTATTTGAGCTTCTCTTGATTTGGATTCAACTTTGGAGAAGCACCGTTAGGACACATGGTTTCTTTTTGCTGCCTCCCCCATACTTAGTTCATTTCAGACCTTTCCTGAACTATTTTGAACCTGAGGACTTTGTATCTTCATTGTTTCTTCCCCTTTCTTCTCGCACAGGGTCATTTAACCTTTTTAAGGCTCCACCATTCCATTGTAGAGTCCCTTTGCAACCAATGCGAAAGATTTAAATGTGTTTTTTTTTATTCTTTTCATGAACGGAGTTATGGCTAATCCAATATTTTCCTAGGGGGTGAAATATGGATAATAGTATCAGGATTTTTTGGCTTGGTCTTATTCAGAGTTGAAGGCATATAGAGAGGATCTGTTTCAGCATGAAATTCCTCTGGAGCCTAATGAAAAAACCATAAAAGCAGAGAAATCCACTCCTCTATGTGAAGATGCAAGATGAGTTAAAAAAGATAAGAAATGGAGGGATCATTCAGCCAACAAGGTATTCTTCTTGGGTTGTAAACTTAGTGTCAGTTAGAAAAAATAATGGTGATATCAAGCTATGCGTGGATTTTAGACACCTTAAAAGAGCATCAATGAAGGATAATTATCCTTTACCAAACATGGATAACATGTTGCAATTAGTGACTGGTTCTGAGTTGCTTTCTACTTTAGATGGTTTCTTTGGGTATAACTAGGTAGTTGTGAAGCAATTAGAGAGAATCAAAATTGCTTTCACTACTCCATGGGGTACCTATGTGTATATGAGAATGTCATTTGGCCTAATGAATGTTGGAGCTACTTTTTCAGAGAGCAATGGATATAGCATTCTCAGGATATATAAATGACTTCATTGTTGTGTATCAAGATGATGTGATAGCTTTCTCTAGGAAGAGAACTGATCACCTGCAACATTTAGAAAAAATGTTGATAAGATGCAGAGAGTATGGAATTTCACTCAATCCAAAGAAGTGTCATTTCGGAGTGTAAAGGGCCAATTTGCTGGGTCACATTGTATTAAAGGATGGTGTCATGATTGATTCGGAGCTTGTAGAGGCCATTAGCAAGGTCCCAATTCCAAGAACCAAGAAGGGAATTCAGTCCTTCTTTGGGAAAATAAATTTTATCAGAAGATTCATATTCATATCAAACTTTTCCAAGTTGACCATTCCAATTACTAACATGCTAAAGAAGGACCAAGTAATCAAATGGGAAGAGGCTGCCATTCAAGTTTTCAATGAGATCAAGGAAGCATTAAAGCATGCCCCTATTTTGTTAGCTCTAGATTAGAATAAGCCTTTTCAATTTTTTTCTTTTGCTTTAAATAACACTATTGTATCTGTCTTTTTCCAAAAGGATGATGAAGGGGCTGAGAGGCCAATTGTTTTTTTCTGTAAGGCACTGTAAGGGGCTGAGCTGAAATACACCATTATGGAGAAGAAATCCTTTTCCTTGGTAAAAGCAAAAAAGGTTTTCAAACCTTATATTTTGAGCTCTAAAATTGTTGCTTACGTTCCCCACACATGGTAAAATATGTCTCATCAGAGATTGAGATCTCAAACAAAAGATGCAGATGGGTGAACAAGTTGTAGGAATATGACATGGATATCCAAACCACAAAATTGGTAAGAGGTTTGGGCTTATCTAAACTTATGGCTGAGAGGAACCTATAAACTATTGAGGTGAATGAGGTAGAAGAAATAAGGGTGGATGTCTTTGAAAAGTTGGTGAGTTCTGAGTGGTATAAAGATGTAATTTTTTATCTCAGACATCTATACTTCCCTGAGTATTTGAGTTAAAATTAGAAAAGATCTCTTAAGTTGGCTTCCCAAAAATATGTCATTACCTATTTTGGATTAGCTTGGAAAAACCTTGATGGAGTCCTCTTAAGATGCATTACTGAATATGAAGCCCCCAAGATAATTGTTGATCTCCATAGAGGAGTTTGTGGGGGGAATTTTGCTGGAAAAGTCACAACACACAAGATCATGAGGGCTAGTTATTAGTGGCCAACTCTTTTCAAGGATACAAATTTTTTAGTTAGAAGATACTATATTTGCCATTGTTTTTTCTGGAAGACTAAAAGCTTCAGGCTCCCTTTCCTTGTAGCCTGTATTAATTGAAGCCCCGTTCAAGAAATGGGGAATGGATTTCATTGGTGAGATTTCAGAACCTTCAAGTGCTGGCCATAAGTGGATTCTTGTAGCCACTCATTACTTCACTAAGTGGGTTGAGGAAATCCCCACCAAGAGATTCAAACACACCAAATTGTCATGAACTTCATGCTGAGCCATATCATCTATAGATTTGGAGTGCTAGTTAAAAGTGTTGCAGATAATGCCATGAGCTTTAAAGATAAACCTTTGGTGGAAATGTGTAAATAATATGGTATCAATCTGACATATGCCTCCAACTACAACCCCCAAGGAAATGGACATGAAGATTCCAACAATAAAATTTTACTAAAAATCATCAGGAGAACCTTGGAGCTGAACAAAAGAAATGGGGTGAGCAATTGAAGTTCGCTGTTTAGGCTGACAGAATTACTGCTAAAAGAGCCACTGGAAAAAGACCATTTGAACTGGTATATGGCACTCAAGCTCTGTTACCCTTGCATATGCAATTATCCTCATATCATTTCATTCAACAACTAGAAGATCAAGAAATTAGTCCATATGAGGCTCGCATTAACTAGATTGTTGAACTTGATGAAGAAAGGAGAGCATCTCACCAAAGGCATGTGAAGTTCAAACAAAAATTGAAGAATTTATTTGACAATAAGGTCACTCCTAGAGCTTTCAACATTGGATATCTTGTGTTGTTATGGGATAGTAGACATGAAGACAAGCGAAAACATGGTAAATTTGATGCACTATGGATGGGCCCTTACTCCATTGACATTCAAATTGATGAACATACCTTCTTTTTGAAATATTTGGATGGTGAATTGCTCAAATTTCCTATTAATGGAAGGCACTTGAAAAATTTCTTATATTGATTCCCCAGAATCAAGATGAGCATCATTTGTATAGTGTATAACTTGTTGGTTCCTTTCTGTCTTTTGTGTTTTTGCTCATTCTGGTCCTTGGTGACTTGGTTTTACTAGTTTCTTGGTTCAATTTTTGGAGGATGGTTGTGGTTTTTCTGTTATGCTAGCTTATTCTTTGACTCCATTGCCCAATGGTATTTCCTTGGCACTTGGTCTACTAGTTGTTCTTGTGGCACTCGCAAGGAGTGCCCATCCCTGAGTCGGAGCTGATGTTGGTGCTCGATTTTGATCTTGAACCATTTGCCCTAATTTTCCTTTGATCTATGTATTATGAAACATTGAATCTCTCAATGTGGATGTTCTGAAGCTTTTACCTCCATTTTAATTCCTTGTATTGTTTGTAGAATCCATTGTCTTCCCCTTTTTTGAAGAAGTCTCTGAGCTTGCCCTGTTTTTGCCCTAATTTATTCAAATCCGCGGTCTCTGCCATTTTTCCCTTTTTTGCCCCAACCATGGAAGATCAAGAATGATCAATTTATATTTGTATTCCTTTGAAAATCCAAAGTCCATGGTCAAAAAATATCTTGGAACCATGATTCACTTGGTTTTGTTTCAAAAAAATTCATCCTTAGCGAAAATTTAGATTCTGGGCATGAATGGTGAATTTCTATGTTTTTGACGATCTGACGGGCGTGTTTTTCCCATCAAATTTATTCCTTAGGATTCGGCGGTCATGTGGCTACTTTTGGTTGGTTAGGGGATGGAAGGAAAATGTTTTAACTTGTTACTTTCTACTTTTTTGGCAAAAAGGAAATTTTGGTCCCGTAGCTCCGCTAAATTTTGATTAGTTATTTTGGTACTTACGTGGCTTCTTCTAATTGCATGAGGTGCAACTGGTTTGTTTTATGAACTTATTCTTTTTGCCTACTTTGGAAAAAAGTTTGAACTTGCCCCATGGCCCTGCTAGGCTCTGATTAAAGCAAAATTTGAGTGGTGGGGAAAATTTCTTATTTTTTCCCCGAAGGTGTATACGTATTCATTTTTGATTTGATGCAGCTCAATGGGGCACTCTAAAAATTTGTGGATCATTTTAACCCAAAATTTGCCCACTTGGAGGAACGATGCTTGTTTGAAGACTCACTTTTTTGTTTGGCCTTAGAGTTACGCAGGGAGGACACGTGGAGGATTCCGCTGCTTTACCTGGACTTAGATTTTTTTTTATGCAATTGATATAGTTTTGGCAGGCCATGGACACGTGGTGAGCCCAGACTCATTCAGGGTCTCCGATTTTGGGGACAATCTTGAGATGCACCATTAAGACACGTGGCTATTTGAAAAGTCAAGAGGTGGGGAGGCGAGCCATCGAGGGCAACTTTTATTTTTTGCCCCTTGTTATTTAAAAGACTAAAATCATCAAAATGACCTGTAAGCCCAAAAGAGAATAGTCAAAATGTTTCTCCAATCAATGGTGGAGGTGCGGACTCTCGGGGGAAATTTAGAAAATTTTCCTTTTATGGAGAAAGGAGTTAAAAGTGTAAAAGGAAGCATGGTTCCATTGGGACCCACATAAGAAACTAAAAGTGGAAGGGTGGAGCTATGGGGAAAACTTGGAAAAATTTCCCTTTTACAGAAAAGAGGTGAAATAGCAGAATTTAGCCATGGTTCCTTTGGTACCCCCCAGGCCTATTTTAACTCTGATCTCCCACGTGGATAGTCCAAATTCAATAGAAAGATTAACAACAACTGTGCATCTATATTTGATTTTCCGCCATTTTTCTGCAAAGCTCCTAGAGATGCGTATTCGTATGGTTTTTTATCATTTCTTGGAGTCTCCTGCATGCCAAATGAAGAGGAACATTAATTTGATATCCTAGTTTGGTAGGGAAGGTATGTAAACGTCTTTAACCATTAAAGATGTAATCTGACTGTCGGATTCGACCTGATTTTTCTTTCCTTGGCATGCGAGAGACCTGTTTTTTTTACTATGGGTAAATAGTTTTGAAGGGACTATACCCTATATAGAAAAAGGCTCAAAGTCCAGATACCAAAATAAGAGAAACCAAACCTAGATAGGCTAAACACCATAGACTAGGAGGCTCAGCAGCCAGATAATACAATATAGGGAGAAAAACAAGATCAATACAAACAGTGATTTGATAAAGAGAAAAAGAGACAAAAAATGAACAAGAGGGATCCACCACTGGTCATCCCAGCACAAAAAATAACATCAAAATCTCCAAACAGCAGCAACTTCACCGCTAGTAAACAGCAATAGGGTAGCTGCATCACTTGATAGCTCAGATCAATCTTGGCCTTAATCGTTTGGTGTGAGACGAAGAATGCAATGGCCGTGGCCTGTGATGGATCTTTCAAATCGGCATAGGAAATTACAAGATCTCGATTCTCCTTTTATCCCCATATATCCTCGATAATGCCCCTGAGACTGCATATACTTCGCACATGTTGCTCTATAAAATTATAGATACTTTTAAGAGCTGAGAGGATACATTCATTATGACCATTTTCCACTACCAAGCCTAACATCTAGAGAGAGAATCTTCTTCACTATTTCATCAGTGGTATCATCTTCTTCATAGTTTCACATCTTCCTTTTGCCATTTGTTTTATCCATATCCCTAATAACACTCTTTAGGTCATGAATCTCCTTTTCCATCTTTTCAACCATGACCAACAGGTCCACTTCCTTAGATTCCTTCATCAGATTTACTTATGTGAAGTAAATTATCTACAAGTTCCATATCTTTATGGATTCTTAAAACCCTCTGTGAAGATGGTAGAGGGACCTTAGCTTTCATTATCTTTCCTCTTCCTGCTGGGGGTAGACAATGTCAAGTTTTCTATCAGACAAGGGGAGGAATGGAGGCAAGGGGGGAGCTAGTTTGGGGGCAGAGAGAAGCCTAAGTAATCGTGGTGGATGAGTAGGATCAACCCTTGGTGAAGGGGGAACAACCCTTGTGTGACTTTGCACCTCAAGAATAGATTTCTCCAATGAATTCAACAAATAATGAGGAAAATTTATGATAAGGTTATTGCGAAAGTGATTAAGGAAAATTAAGTGCTTTTGGGGGATAGTGACAAATCTCCCCTCCAAAGTAATGTACCTTACCACCATCCTTACAATCTCAGTGAAGGGCTTAGGAATAGATGCTATTTTGATGCCATCCATCACAAACTCTAGATTCTCCCCCTCATCGAGGAATGTTTTAGCCTCCACCTCTCTATCCATGTGCTTGTTGAAGAATTTGGTTCTGTCTAGATTGAACCTGGTGACCTGGGCACATTAGCTCCTTAGAAATCTCAACCTTGATATTACTATACTCAACAGCGTGATTCCTCCAGCCATTCACAAATTTTATTGAAATATCCTGATCGAAAACCTTGAATCTTTTCAATAAAATTTGTAAGACTCCCATTTTTACAAATAGTTCCAGAGAACTGTATCATTTTTCCATGTTGGATTATGGGTGGGCTCAGTCTTACAAGGTGGTCCCCCCTATTTTACCTATGTTGCTTCTACTTCTCACAATGGTAAAAATTTGAAATCTATACGATTCATCCCTCTTCTCTACTTTTGAAGACCTCCAAAATGTGTAGAAAATTGTAATCATTAATCCTCACTTTGCAACTAATAAACCTCTCCTTAGCATCTTCCCTATATCTATTAATGATTACACTCCAAGTCATGCATATCCTTGATGATGTCATCATGTACTTTAGTAGGAAGAGTGCCACCCCTTAGCCAAGTTTGCAATGTATTTTTTACCCCAATATTTGCCAAACCATCTGCCACACTATTGCCATTCCTGGTAGGTATGTTTGATTTTAAATTTATCAAAACTGTTGCAAATATCAATAGCTTCAGTTATAAAGTCCCTGATTGACCAGCTTAGAGGTTGTTTTTGGTTAAACAAATTGATAATGTTCAATGAATCACCCTCAATTATAATATTATAAATATTGCAATCTCTATCTAACCTTATTCCCCAAAGCACTGCTAAAGCTTCCGAGTAGTGATTGGTTTTCATACCCACTTTTCCCAGAAAAATCATCAACAAAATAGCCTCTGTGATCTCTAATCACTCCACCTCCTCATGAATCCCCAGGATTTCATTTTGAGGCCCCATCAAAATTCAACTTGTGCCATTTACTGGGAGGTTGAATCCATCGGATAGTGGATCTATCAATGCTACTGTTATTCTTGTTCCTAACAGTGCCAATGTTCCAAGCAACTAGAATGTGCTCTTCTTTTTCAAGGATAAAGTCTATTTTTTAGGGGGTTTAAATCTTTCAATGTTGTCTTTTACTGTAATGATAATTTCTTTGTAAACTTTTTTACATATCTTTCTAGTATTCCTAAAAATGACATCATTTCTAGGTTTCCAGACTCGCCACATGGTGTGAGGGGAGAACTAGTTGCCATAATCTCCTTACCACACATTGCTTGTAAGGAGAGTTCCATTGTTCCCAGGCTTGTAGACAAGTATGGGGAAAGATCCATTCCTTACTTGAAGTTTTCAAAAATAAGATTCCAGATTTTGGAAGTATACTTGTAATGCAAGAAAGAGGTGTTTAATGTCTTTTGCTTCCTCCTAACACATGAAACATTTGTTAGGCATGATAAATCTTTTCCTAATGAGATTGTCATTAGTGAGGATCTTTCCTTTAATGATAAGCCACTAGGAAGAAATTTACTCTAGGGGTTAGCTCGGGCATCCACAGTTTATGCCATTCAATTTCACTTTCAATAGAGGCAAAGAAAAAATTGTAGCCAGATTTAACTGAGTACTCTCCATCAAAGGAATCTTTCCAAATAAGTTCATCCTTATGATTTTGAAGGACTGATATGTATTAGGGAGAGATGACTCTGCATGGATGAAATAGCAGACTGCATATTATCCTCATCTACTTTGATCTGTTTCCATTTCCTTTTGTCGTCAACCACCTCAATATAGTCCTGGACTTTCTTCCCATAATTTCTAATTAGGCTTTCTTTAATGTGTCCATAAGAAGAAATCCATAGTTAATTTCCAACCATTTTTCATTCCAGAAATCAATGTCTTGTCCATCTCTAAGCTTCCAGCTACATCCTTGGGAGAGAATATGCCTGATGTGGAGAAGATTATTCCAGAAAATTGATCCATTCGGAAAGTAGTTGATCAAAAAGAAAGGAATTCATGTTTTGATTAGAAAGGTATTTGATTTTGATCAACTTGGTCCATGTCTTCTGCTCTTTTATAATCCTCTAAACCGAACTTTACAATTAGAGAAGCATTCATATTTTTGATATCTTTGATGTCTAAACCCCCAATCTACTTTGGCACACAGACCTGCTCCGAAGTTACTAAATGGTACCTAAACCTATCTTCTGTGCCATGCCATAAAAAGTGATTTTGGATTTTTTCATTGTTATTCACCACTGCTGCTGGAATGCTAAACATTGACATGATATAAATAGTTAAGTTCTAAAGAGTGATTTTTATCAATAAACATTTTCTAACACTTAAAAGTAAAGACACCTTTCCAACCAACAATTTTTTTCTAAAATTTCTTAAGTAGATCATTCCAAACCTCATTAGAAACCTTTATAGTACTCGTAGGGAGCTCTAGATAAGTAGCTAGAAGGGAGCTGATTGTATAGACAAGAATGAGAGCAATTTTTTTTTTCCTTTCAATGGGAGTATTGAAAAAGTTGACTAAGTTTTTGTCAAAGTTTACTTTCTATCTTGAGGCTTCCTCATAAAATATTAGAATAGTTTTGATAGCCTTAGCTTCAATGATTGAGGCCATCAGAAGCAGGATAGTGTCATCAGAAAACTGCTGGAGAGAGGAACCTGATTGCTAGAAGTAGGTTTAAAACCCTTTATCATACCAATATGAATATCTTTTGAAATAGATCGGCTTAAACTATCAGCCATTATGATGAACAACAGAGGGGATATGGGGTCCCCTTGGCAAATTCCTCTAGTGCTACCAAAAAAACCAACTGGTTCTCCATTGACAACCACTGAGAATCTAGAAGAGGATATGCAAGATTGGACAATTTTCCTAAATTTATTTTGAAACCCAAACTTGGACAAAACCTCATCAATGAATTTCCAAGAGACTCTGTCAAATGCCTTATGCATGTCTAACTTGATAGCCATCCCAGATTTTTTACTTTTATCCATTGAATGAATTGTTTCATGAACCATAATAACTCCATCCTAGATAATTCTACCTTGTATGAATCCGCTCTGCTGTTGGGAAATAATTTCCATTAGAAGAGGTTCCAGTCTAGTGGTTAGAATCTTTGTGAAGATCCTATAGACTACATTAACTAGATTGATTGGCCTAAAATCCTTGAAATCCTTTGCATCCAACTTCTTAGGTGCAAACACAATATGTGTATTATTTAATTCTTTTATTAGATTTCCAGTTATGTAGAACTCATTTACAGCTTTCAGCAGATCTTCAGAGAAAATTTCCCAACATCTTTGGAAGAAATTTGTAGAGAAACCATCAGGGCCTGGAGCCTTGTCCCCTTCCAGAGAAAAAATAGCTTTTTTCAACTCCTTAATGGTGACTATTTTGGAAAGGCTCTTAAATCCCTCTTCAGGAAAAAAATTATTAGGAATGGAGTCTAATAGAAAGGAGGCCCCTTGCTCATTTTAGGAATTGTTATTTGCAACAAGATTCTTGTAGAATTTTAGGGCTTAAACTTTGATGTCCTTAGAATCCATAGTAAAGGTACCATTTCCCTTGGAGACCTTAGTAATTTTGTTACAAGCCCTATGCTTGAGGATTGTCATATGAAAGTATTTTGTATTTCTATCTCCAGCCTTAAGCCAGAAAGCTCTATATTTCATTCTCCAAAAGGTTTCCTCATAACTGTTGATATTATGCAGGTCAGAGAGAATCTTTTTTTCCTTTTGATGATCCTCAAAGGTCATACCTTTCATTGATACTTTAAGCTCAAACTCTTCCAGTTTCTGTTTAAGCTCTTTATTTTTTTCAAAAATATTACCAAGAACCTCTTTATTCCAGATTCTAACCTTTTGTTTCACATTTTTTAACTTCTAAAGAAGTATGAATTGGGAAGTTCTAGTCCCTTCCCAAGTCCACCACTCTTTAATTCTATCAAGAATATCCTCATGTTCATAGCCACATCTTTTCGAATTTAAAATTACAGTGGAAAGGTTTTGACCAATTGAAGAAATTAAGGGCAATAGGATTGTGGTCTGAACCCATTCTAGGAAGAGAGAAGAGATAAAATTTTTCTGATCTAAGATCCAGCTTAGCAGAAATGAGAGCTTCTATCCAATAGAACCCAAATCAAATTTTTCCCAATTCTTCTGTTAGACTAGGTGTATTGATTACCGTGAAGTTCAATGTCCATAAGGTTAAGAGTTGATATGAACCCTGCAATATCTTCCATGCCGGTAGAGAAATCAAAGTTCCCTCCAAATTTTTCCCCTAGATTTAAAGGAGTGTTAAAGTCCCCCATTATCAACCAGTTCGTATCCTTAAACTTATTTTGAAATGAGACTAACTCTTTCCATAGATTTCTTCTACTAGCAACAGTATTAGGGGCATAAATATTAGAAAGAATCCAGCTAGAATTATTCTCAAGGACTTTTAAGAATTTATATCTAAATGATTATGGGAGGATGAGAGCACATTACCATGAATAGTTTTAGTGTCCTAGAAGACTTCTAATCCTTCTAGAAGCTCCTTGAGAATCAGCAGTAGCAAAGACAACATTCTTCCATAAAGACCTTTTGCAATCTTCAACAACTTTAGTTTTCATTTTCATTTCTTGAATTAGAAGGATGCTGGGCCTTCTTGATCTTTTTATTTCCTTAAGAATTCTTTGTTTAGGTCACCTCATTGAGTCCTCTGACATTCCAAGATATAATCTTCATTAAAAATGTTTTGGGGATGTAGTTGCTGGATGGTTCAAAAGCCCTTGAGTACCATTTGCAATTTCTTTCTCAGTCTCTTTTTTCCTTACTTCTCTCTTGGAGATTCTTCCTTTTTTATAACTGACTCCAATATTTGTAGTTCTCTTGGTAGTAGCCCTTGTGATTCTTGAGGTGGAAACTTCCCAACTTCCTATTTGTTTCTTTTTATCACTATAGAGTGATTCAGGAATTTCTTCAAACCCTTTTAGTCTTCGTTTTTTACTTCACACTGTGATGAATCCATATTTATCACATTCAGATAGGTTTTTCTTTAAAATAGGAGTAATTTCTCCTTCTTATTTTCCTTTTTCAAAATCAAGTTATTGAGCTATTAGAGGTGTGAGCTCCTCCATATCTGCAAACTCTTTATCCTGATTTAGATCTCTTGCTATGGATTCCATAGAAGTTCTTTGGATTTTCCTTGTCTCATCTTGTGTAGCTCTAGAGATTTGTTCTTAGTTATCGGTTCTTGATGAGGTAGAGGAGTTAGTTTTTCCATCCCCTATTCATTGGAAGTGGTTAGATGAATGTATACTTTTTCATTTTCTTCATCCACTTCCATGCTCAGCCTTATAGGATTTATTTTCTCAAGTATCATTGTTTTATATTTTTCTATTTCCTTCTTAGCTTCTTCACCCTTTGTCAGTTCAATATATTTTTCCTTTTGGGATTCAACATGCTTTTCTGACTGGGGGATCTTGGGTCTCCATAGTTTCCTATAAACCACTGGCCTCTTTATTATGGTCTTAAAACCTTTTTTCCTGTCCTTGATTCTTATATTCATCTGCATGCAGTGATCCCTTGTATTCTGATCCCGTATCCATTGGTCAAAGAGGCTTTATCAACCTCATCTGTCTGTTTCTGTCCTTGTCTCTTCAGTATGATTAAAGGGTTTTTCCAGCTATTGCCTCATTATCTCTGAAACATTTGCCGGTAAAATTCCCTAATTTATGGCATTTTTGGCATCTTAGCTAGAAATCCTCGTATTCTATTGGTTGTTTCCATGCCCCAAATTTGGATTGTAGAATGATTTATTCAGGCAGCTCCTTTTCCATTTCAGATGAGACATAAAACCTTACAAAGGCAATTCTGGATCTATTTTTCATAGGTCCATCTATCCCGATTGGTGAACCAATCAATCTAGCAATATGAAGAATGATCTCATCATCCCAGACATGTAGGGGCAGCCCTGGGAGTCTACACTAGATGGGTATGGCATGTATGTTCTCAGTATTAGTGTTAAACCTAGGATACTAGTTTTTTCAGAAAAAGCCCCCATATTGCTAATAAACGAAGGACCACCCAATAAGACTAAATCCACATCAGCTTGTAGATTGAAGTAGGCTAGAAAAAATCCCTTTGCCTTGGTGGTGATAATCAAATCTCCTTTTAGTTTCCATCGGTGTATGGCCAATTTTCTTATAATATCGACATTGGGTCTTGATCCCAAAAACTTTCCAATGAGGGAAAGATTATTTTTCTCTAGAGCTCTATGCAGACAACCGTTAGGAACTTGTATGTGGGTAACCCCCTCATTATATTTTGTACTTATATAAATATTCAATCCAAATATAGGAGAAAGGGGACCCACATTTTTGTTCAGGAGGTACCTTAAAAATGTCATCCCAGGCTCTAGATCGAATGCCAATACCTTTATTCAGTTCTGCATCTGTAAACGGTGCCTTATCAGCTTGTTCACAAGCCTCTTGAAAGACATTCCAGTGGCTATAGTGGCTGAAACCACACTCTCAAAACCCTCCGTAGTCTTGGTTTGGTGGGAAAAAATCTAAAATGTATTTTTCCATTAAGATGTTCTCTGACTATTGTCCTCGATCTGATTTCGTATTTTTTTTCCTTGGTATGCAAAGAACAAGATTTGAGAATGGAGAGGAAGTAGTTTGCGAGCGAGATAAAGAACGGCTTACCAGGTGAAAAATTTAATGCTGGAAATATTTGGAGAGATTTTCCCTATGCACACCTGACAACTTTTTTAACAATCTTATTCAGGAAGTCACAACACACAATGGTGCTTTGAATGTTTCTGGTTTTGGGGGGAAAAATTTATTGTAAGTTAAAATATTATAAATTACATGAATTTTTCATGTAAATGGTTGGAAGTTTTGAGTGTTAGAGGTCAGGAGCTTATTCCTGAGAGAGAAATTTTGACAAAGCCCATCTTTTCTGAGAGACTATCTGAGGAACATGTTTATTTATTTTTTGTTAAATTTCATCATGTCAAGGTGGTTGCGAGTGTACAACCATTAACAAACTCTAAAATTGTTCTAGAATCTTTCCCCTGCTAATAAATGTAATCAAATTTGAGTAAATCTGTGTTTTACTGTGAGAAAAATCGTGTCTACTTCATTTTTGAATGTCTACAAACAGTTACTTGTTCCCATTGCAATCTTACATTGAAATCTCTATGAATCACACAATATCTTAGATTTGTGATAGTTTGGTGGCACTTACAATTTCATTTATCAGAAGATATTTCGTTTGATGGTAAAATAAAATAAATTAAAATCATTGTACTCCTAGCATGATGATTAAGATTGTTTGTTAGCCTTTGAGGGTATCTTAGGCCTGATAAAATAGAAGTTTTTAATTAATTCTTTCAATTTGAGCCTTCATTTTCGATCCTTAAAGGTTGTGTGAAAACGTGCTGATCTGAGCCTCCATTAAAGCACACCTTCTGGATAAAGGAACATTCTAGTTATTCTTAAGCATTCTGTTGGTCAAGCCTTCCATTTTTGTGAAAGCTCTCAAAGATTTGGCAAGTCAAAACCCACTCTGCCTCACCTCCCACCAAAATTCATTTAAAAACAACCAATCATACCCATAATACCCCTATTTTTCCTGTGTGTCCAAAAATGCATAATTTCTGTTACCAAAACATGAAAAAGCAAACACATTTTCATTATACTTATTAGCCTGAACCTTACTAAGAAAATATCTCCATTATCTAGGGTGACAATGTTGGTGCTCAAAATAGTCTCACCTCAGTTTGCCTTTGAAAATCTATTGATTTACGGCCTCTGTCACTTTCCTTTTCCCCGTGTTGTGCCTGGTTAATCCTTGTTACCATTTTTAATTTGTTCCTAGGTCATTTATCACTTATGGGTCCATGGTTTGCTCCTTGTTTGTTTGTTTATCATACCTTTTGGTCTCCACAGCTGGGATTTTTCTTCCTTTTTGTTTCTACCCTAAATACTTGAAGAAAATGAGTGGATGTATCTTTGAAAAACATATTTGATTCTTGTAAACATTTCTAAACTCTTTGTCCTTGAAGAAATTTTCATTTTCCGGTCAAATTTGCTTCTTTACATCGATAGGGGATGTGGCTTCTTTTGGTTGGTCAGGGGATGGTGGGTGAATGCTTTAACTTATCGCTTTTTACCTTTTTTGTGAAAAGGAAAAAGTTGGTCTCGTGGCTCCACTCATTTCTCATTGGTTCTTTTGGTGCTTACATGGCTTCTTCCAATTGGATAGGGCATGGTGGGTCTATTTTTGAACTTTTTCCTTTTTGGCTACTTTGGCAAAAAGTTTGAACCCGCCACGCGGCCCTACCAGGATCTAATTAGAGTAAATTTAAGGGTAGAGAAAAGTCTCACTTTGACCCCGTAGGAGGACACGTGGAAGGTTCCGCTACTTTTCCCAAACTTAGACAAATTTTTATGCAGTTGGTACAATTGGTGAAGTAGGACACGTGGCAAGCCCATGCTCATTCAAGGTATTAAATTTGTCGGACCATCTCAATGTGCGCCATGGTGACATGTGGTGGTTTGAAAAGTCAAAGAGACGGGGAAACGGACCATCGGAGGCAAATTGGATTTTTTGCCTCTTAACATCAAAAGGATTAAAATCTCAAAATGGCCCACAAGCCCAATGAAGGTAAAGTCAAAGCTTTGTCTAGTCAACAGTGGAGGTGCAAACTATCAGGGGAAATTTGGAAAAAATCCCTTTTGGGAAAAAGGGGCCAAATATAAAAGGGGAAGGGTTGTTTTGCTACAATCATATTTAGACACATGTCAGGCCCATTTTTTCAAGGGTGGAGATGTGGGGAAAACATGGAAAATTTTCCCTTTTCCAAAAGGGAAGTGAAATGTCATAATTTGGCAACAGTCCCGCTAGGGCCCACCTTAGGAAATGTGTCAGGATCATTTCCCGAGGGCGGAGATAAGGAGCAAAATATGAAATTTTCCCAAAAGTTGTAAAAATTCAGAGGAAGCCCTCGGGTCTATTTTTTAAGTTTGGATCTTCCACATGGATGGCCTAAATTCAAAGTAAAGATCAATGACATTTGAGAGTCAAAATCTGATTTTCCCTCCATTTCTCTGCAACATGTCTAGAAGTGCATTTTTTCATGATTTCTTGGTTTTTTCTACACGCCAAGCAGAGAAGGAAGTTAATGTTGACATTTGAAGTTTGGTGGGAAGATTTGGAAGGTGTCTTTAACCATTAAAATGGTCTAACTTTCATGCCCGATCAGATTTTTTGTTTTTCTTCTCCCAAGCATGTGTTAGCACATTAGTTAGCATTAGTTAATAATACATTGTTAATTAGTGTTAGTAAAAAGTTACATAACTGTTTTCCTCCTGTCCTCCCTCACACAGCCTATATAATGGCTTGCGCTTTTGTATTGAAATATAGAAATCAATAATCATTTTTCTTTGGCCATCATTGGTATCAGAGCAAGTGGAGTTTTGCTATGTGTGGAGGATTTGGTTTGATGTGCAGTGCGTGGTGGATAAAATACTCTGTGTTGAAGTGGAACAACCTATGTTGGCTTTTACCCAGTGACTTTAACCTGTTTGGCATCCATTAAGATGTGTAAGTCTTTCTTATTTTCCTGAAAGAGCTCCGTTGATCTCTGCCTGTGTGTAATTGGAGGCATTAGTTTGTAGATTGGTTGATGTGCGTGTGGAAGGAAGAGCTAGAGAAGACTTTGCTGAACACATGGTGGGAGGAAAATTGCTGCGTGTATACTGTGCATGGAAGGAGCCCAAGCCAGTGCCATCTCTAGCCATCGTTTATAGCATGGAAGACAAGGAGAATTTGTTGTGCGTGGATAGCGGCCAGGGAAGAAGACATTGTTGGATCCTCTCTGAAGTGACCAACATCTGTAGTGATAGATTCAGACTTTCATTGCTGAGCGAGATTCATGCTTTTTTGTTTTGAATGCCATACCAGAGTTGTTAGAAGACCTAGCCAGTGAATGAATCATTAATGCCTGTCGAACCATGTGGAAGACCATCCAAAAGCTCGTAGAAATACGAGCCCTGTACATGTAAGCAAAGACTGCAAACTGTAAAACCGTGTGTGTGTGTGTATGTCACAAATTTTGGATGAATAAAGCACCGCAAGTAATGCAAAAAATATTCGGGCATTGAGCGACAACAAAGACACCACTGGACTGTTCTTTGCCTTGGTTAATGAGCTCCAAAACACTGGGAATATTATCTTTGACGAGATTGTGTGCCAAGGCTATTAGAGTATTTTTGGTTTGACGTTCGATGTCAAGCACGGCGGATTCATGCAGAACTTGAACATGGTTATGATGTAGATGATGAATGTGAAGTAGAATGCCCACAGGAGTGTCCACATCTCAATACACGAGCCTATAGAGCCCATCTTCGAGACAGATTCCTTCAGTAAGCATTGTAGCCATTTTTGAAAAAAAAAAAAAAAAAAAATACAATTTTGAGTTTTTGAAAATGTCTGCTCCAAAAATATTGCTATCAGATGCCCAACTCTTGAAAGGGCCAAATTTCGCCGCATGGAAAACCAAAATGCGGACGATTCTTCAATTCGAAGACCTTTGGGGGATTGTCTCTGGCAAAGACGCCCCTCCTGCAGACGATGATCTGTTGGAAAAATATGAAAAGGCTGATGCGAAAGCACTCATGCTCATCACCCTCAGTCTTTCTGATGAGGTGCAGCCATACATTCGAGAAGCAACTGCTTCTTCTCAGGCATGGAGCGCATTGTGTACCATCTACGAAGCTAAGAATCTTGACGTCAAAGTTGCAACTTTAGACAAAGCTTCATACGATGAGTATGCATGAAGGCGAATCAGTAGAGGCCTTCTTGTGGCGTGTAGCTGAGTTACGTGCAGAACTCTCTGCACTCGGTGAACCAGTGGACGACAAGTTGCTTGTCCCGCTCACCCTGCGAGCTCTTCCGTCACGGTTTCGGACACTGATCACCACGTTGACAATTACTCAACAGGAGGTGAGTTTTTCAACCCTGGTGAATTATCTCCAGCAGGAAGAAGCCATGCAAAATGTACAAGAAGCCTTCGAAGATAAGGCTCTCATCACGAGGCAAAAACATAAGCCTCGGAAAGGGCAATCAGCCCAAAATCAGAAGCAGCATGCTCAGCAGCCATCTTCACAGCGGCCACCACAGGGGCCACCCCAGAAGCAGCATAATCACAAGGCAGATCGATGGTGCCACATTTGCTCCACGGATACGCACACGACTGCGAACTGTTATTACAACGGTCGCAAGTATGGAAATTCTGGCGAAGAGAGCACTTCTGGCCGAGGATATTCCAAGAAATCCCGATGGCATGCTCGTAATCAGAGCAGAAGGGCCACATTGCTGCTCAGCAGGAAGCCACCTCAGATGAAGAGGTACCAGATACGACTCATTCTGACATTGTTCTAGTCTCACAGACTTCGCAGCCGTCAGAAGATGTCTGGTTGATTGATTCAGGTGCCAGCAAACACATGACTGGCAACAAGAAGTTGTTCCATACTCTGAGTGACCGGCCCACTGGAGATCGGATCACCATTGCAGACAATCAAGAGTATATTGCAGCAGGGATTGGTGATGTCATCATTCCTCTTGGAACACGAAGATGTACACTGACAAAGGTGCTCTATGTTCCAGGTTTGACTTCAAATCTTTTGTCTGTAAGTCAACTTCTTAACCATAGAATGTAGGCTGAATTCTTTGTTGAAAAAGGGGTCAAGTCCTGCATCATTTCCCAGGGAGAGTCAGTCCTTGCTCAAGCATTTCTGAATGGCCGTCTATTTGCACTGGATGCGGTCACTTCATCTAGCGTTGCTCTCTCTGCATCAACGGCAGAGTCCACTGCACTTTGGCACTTTAGATATGGTCATCTTTCTACCGGGGCTCTGCATCAACTCAGTGCGAAGGAAATGGTAAGAGGGCTTCCTCCACTCTCCCATTCCTTACCTGTTTGCTCAGGATGTCTTGCGGGCAAACAACATAGAGGTCCATTCAAACAGAGCTCTTATCATTCTACAGAGCATCTTCAGGTCGTTCACACCGATTTGTGCGGACCCCTGCCAGCTAGCTTTCAAGGTTTTGTGTACTTTCAGCTCATCATTGATGATTACTCACGGAAAATGTGGGTATATTTCCTTCGGAAGAAGAGTGAGGCACTTGCAAATTTCCAAACCTTCTACCAGCAAGCCACCAGGCAGTCTGGGAAGCCTCTTCTTCTCCTCCGCTCAGATCGAGGGGGGGAATTTGTGTCAAAGAAGTTCTTAGCATACCTGAAGCAGCATGGCATTCAACAACATTTGACTGCTCCCTATACGCCCCAACAGAACGGGATTTCCGAGCGCCACAACAGGACTGTCATGGAGATGGCTCGTTGTATGCTCTCGACCGCCAAGTTGGAGGATCAATTTTGGGCAGAAGCAGTCCAGACAGCAGTGTATTTACTCAACCGGGCACCCACGAAGATCTTGCAGAACAAGACACCGGAAGAGGTATGGACTGGTCGTAAACCTTCTATTCATCATTTAAGAGTTTTTGGTTGTACTACATATATGCATGTTCCAGATAAAAGAAGGAAGAAGATCGATCCAAAGACACTGCCATGTCTTTTCTTGGGGTATAGTACTACCTCAAAGGCATATCGTCTCATGGATCCTGAGACGAAGAAGATCTACGAGAGTCGAGATGTGGTATGTGATGAGTCGTCCTTTGACTCCTTGCCACACAATGAAGATCCAGTACTGACCTCGTCACATAGATTGCTCACACATCCAGATGATGAGCAAGATGATTCTTCTCAGAGAGAAGAAGAGCTGAGAGGAGATTTGTTCGTTGATCTTGGCACACTGGAAAACACATCTTCACATCAGCATCGCCAACGTCCGAAATGGGTCCAGAGTACTATCAGGGATGCACACCTGAACTCACTTCCTGGTACTTCTATGGGAGTTAGAACACGAAGTCAAGCTAGACATGAGGTAAATTTTGCACTCATGAGTTCAGTTGTTGAGAGCACCGAACCTGACACTGTTCGTGAGGCATTAGACCAACCACAGTGGAAACAAGCTATGGATGCTGAATATGATTCCCTGATTCAGAATCGGACGTGGGAACTTGTCGATCTGCCTCTAGGTAAGAAATCCATTGGCTGCAAATGGATTTTCAAAACAAAATATAAGGCAGATGGTTCAATCGACAAACACAAAGCACGACTTGTTGCAAAGGGTTATGCTCAGCAAGAAGGAATTGACTATAACGAGACCTTTGCACCCACTGCGAAGATCAAAACCATCAGAGTTGTATGTGCACTGGCAGCACAAAATGGATGGAAACTTCAGCAGATGGATGTCAAGAGTGCTTTTCTAAATGGTGATCTGCAAGAAGAAGTGTACATGGCCCAACCTGAAGGGTTTGTAGACGAGCATCAACCACACAAGGTATGTCGTTTGATAAAGTCTCTTTATGGACTTAAACAAGCACCTAGGGCATGGTATATAAAAATTGATGATCACCTATTGCAGCATGGATTCACTCGTAGCCCCTCAGATACAAATTTGTATATTAAGAAGGTAGGAACAGAGATTGTCATTCTGGTTTTGTACGTAGATGATCTTGTGATCACAGGAAGTTCTGACAATCTTGTAGATGATGTAAAGAATGATCTGAAGAAATCCTTCGACATGACTGATTTGGGGCTACTTCACTATTGTCTTGGCTTAGAGATATGGCAGAAGAAGAATCATATCTTCGTCTCCCAGATGAAATATGCCAAGACACTCCTGGAAAAGTATGGGATGTCAGATTGTAAACCAATGTCCACACCTATGGAAAAAGGTTGGCAACTATCTAGATTCCAGGATTCACCACAGGTAGATGGCACTCACTACAGGCAGCTTGTGGGGAGTCTCATTTACTTGACTTATACCAGACTAGATCTTTGCTTTGCGGTGAGCTATCCCTCCAGATTTATGCAGGAGCCGAAGAAATGTCATTGGATAGCAGCAAAGCATGTGTTGAGATATGTCCGAGGTACAGTTGACTTTGGTCTGGAGTATCAGAAGAACACTCAGTTCTTCTTACAGGGATATACAGACTCGGACTATGCAGGATCCGTTGATGACAGGAAATCCACTTCAGGATATGTTTTTCATCTCGGGTCTGGACCTATCTCGTGGATCAGCAAGAAGCAAACTGTTGTTGCTCTCTCATCCACTGAGGCTGAATACCGCGCTGCACGAGGAGCTGTGTGCGAAGCAATTTGGTTACGTCGCATTCTTGCAGATATAGGGATTCCTGAAGAGAAACCTCCCATCATTCACTGCGACAATCAAGGTGTGTTGAAGCTTGTGAAGAATCCTGTTTTCCATGAACGAACAAAGCATATTGAGGTCGAATGTCACTACATTCGTGAACAGGTCTTGAACCACCAAATTCAGCTCCAGTACTGCCCTACTGATTCTCAGGTTGCAGATATTCTCACCAAGCCTCTCGGCAAGGTGAAGTTTGATTTGTTTAGGGGGTACATTTGTAAGAGCAATGTATTAAGGGGGGGAATGTTAGCAGGTTAATACATTTTGTTTTAATATTTGTTAGTAGATAGTTGTATAACTGTCTTCCCTCACGGCGCTCCTCAGCTGGCCTATATAAAGGCGTGTTTTGTATCTTTTGGAATAGCAATAGCAATATATCTTCTTCTTCCAGCGTCCATCAACAATTTAGTATATTTAAAATATTGGTCGGAGTTTAAAATATTGTTTTGTTAGTTACCTAATCTAGTTGATATTGGCCCTACCAAAGTAAGGATTGTTATTTATATTGACATTCTCTTGTTTCTGTTATTGACTGAAGCACCTCAGGTTTCTTAATTCTTTCCAGTATCTTAGAGTGAATAAAGTAGCATATCACCCTTCTTACTGATGCTATTTCATGAATTCAACCATACTCAAAAAATCTATATGCTGTAATTTGTGACCTCAATAACAATGTTTGAGGGTTTTTCCTCCACTAATCGTGGCACTAAATGTTTAATCCACTCATGGGTTAGTGAACTTCCTTCAGCTATATAGGATAGTGAACTGGCCCTCTACTCTATATAGGCGGTCAAAACTATCTAGCGGAATCTGCCATGCCAACGGGCCCTATATCTCTATCTGGCCCTATAATCTGCCAACGGCCCTATATAGATATCTATCTGGCGGAATCTGCCATGCCAACGGTAGGGCCCTATATATCTATCTGGGCGGAGACCCTAATATTAGGGTAGGGGGGGTAGGGCTCCTATCCTCTTGGATTTGAATATCAATTTGATGAAATATGTCATGTAAGAAGAGGGGAACAAAATGAATGCATGGAATAGGTAAACGCTCATTGCATATCAATTTGAATATCAATTTGATGAAATATGTCATGTAAGAAGAGGGGAACAAAATAAATGCATGGAATAGGTAAACGCTCATTGCATATCAATTTGAATATCAATTTGATGAAATATGTCATGTAAGAAGAGGGGAACAAAATGAATGCATGGAATAGGTAAACGCTCATTGCACCCATTATGTGTCAAGTAGTTATTGTATTTCTAAATTCGGTCAATTTTGTATGTTGGGATATAATGAACATATTTACCTATGAGTAAAACAAATATCTAATACCTTGATAGATTTCATACATGCTATCCACGTGCTTAACTTTCTTAAGCCCTTACAATATTCATTTAACAACAAAAAATCCTACCCATAGTACCCCTGTTTGTTATGTGTGTACACAAACATAGTCTCTATTACCAAAACATGTTGAAATAATAGGGTCACCCGAAATAGGTGATGTTCCATGCTCATTTTGTACGCTCTTGATGAAAAGTAAGCATAGGATGCACACTGGGTACTTGTGAAGTAATAGAAAGAAAGAATACTACAACACTGATGAAGACGGGGAAAACACGCGAGTGCTGAGTTTCCAATGGAATATTAGAGCCCCAATGATGCTTTCTTATTTTATTCCTTTGTATTTCCATTGCGGATATTATTCTCTTGCAATGATATCTTGATACCACCAATTTAAACTACTATTCTTTACCTTTACCTTGTAAATTCCATTCCAAAGAATGTTTCCCCCCAGACTCTGCATTCCTTATATTTTAATTCTCTCAGTCATTTGGAAAACCAAATGGATAGGAATCAGTGCAATCTTTTATGGCAATTGAGTTGACTCTCCTAGCAATCGGGATGAGGTAGGCACCTCCTAGCATCATCCTCCTGGATTCTATGAATTGTTTATATATCATTTTTTGGAAGTTTTATAATTACTAAACAGTTTGGTTTTTTTGATCATGTTTTATTCAAGGTCTTCTTAACAAATTTGCAAAGAAGGATATCTATCTCCTCCAAAATTTCTATGCCACAGTTTGGATAAAATTTAGGATACATCTAACGATGTTTAGAATAGTGTGCCATCAAATTTGTTTGCATAGTGAATTCATTTCCCAAATGATGATATGTGATAGAAGAGGACAAATGTTAGTGAGTTTTATAGTTGTAACTCTTATTATCTACAAGACAAATACAAAACAAACCATCACATGTATGGAGGGTACACATGCATGGATGATGCTCTATATAGTACACAAGAATATCCCACACATGCGTCATTTCAAGATTTTAATCCATCTAATAAATTGTTACCTTTATAGATCCGATGTAATTGAAGGAAACTAAATCACTTGTCATAGTAACAATGATTATTTCCACTTGCCCAACACAACTAAAAGAAAATCTTCACCTTAAGACGATGCAAATATTTATAGCGATGTACTTGTTGAAAATAAAATTCCCACAATTAACAATCACACAACAATTGCTACTATAGGTTCAACTTAACTTCCACACACAAGGCATTCTTTGGCCATTTACATTTAAAATATTGCAATCTTACGTGCCCAACTTACACATACATATGTGGATACACATACCTATGTGGATACACATACACACGCATCTGCATATACACACACATATAAATACACATATACTTACACATACATATGTTCTTGTGCTTAGATAAGTAACATATTTACATAAACATTACAAACCAAATAGACACTGACACCAACTACAAAAAAAACTATGTTAAAACACCCATCGACGTAGACTTGCTCCTTAAGGGGCAACCACTAGTTTATACGTGGTTGATATCAATCAATCGTGAATAAATTAATTGAAACTAATGCCCATTTTCTTGTATCTTCTTACTCTTCCACTCCACGAGGTTGTTCTCCTCTACCTTGGCTGCAACAAGTTTTTCCCTGAAAGAATGATGAGGCCTCCCTATTCATCCCAGGAAATATCCTAAAAATTTGACAGTTTTTCTTTTATTTGGCCTTTAAAGCTAGTTGATAGACATCCTCCATGCTCTAGATCCTGTGGATTCTTATCTCATCTTTAATAGAAAATTTTGTTCCATTTATGTACCTTACAACCATTTGTTCCTCAATTTCTTTATGCTCTACACGAATGGCCAACTTGTAAACCTCATCTATGTATTCTTGCATAGTTTGTAAGTTTTGTCTAAGATTCTAAAACCTCCTTAAAAGGGTTTTTTCATAATCCATAGGGATAAATTTGCCTTTTAGATTCTTCTCTATCTTACTCCAGGTACTTATCCTTTCTTTCCACTTTCTTGAACACTCCTTTTGTAGATGATGCCACCATTACATAGCATGACCTTTTAATTTCATGCAAATTTTACATTATTTTCCTCTGACATAGCCTTCCACTCAAAAAAAATTCCCATGCTAGTCAACCATTCAATCAGTTCCTCTGGTTTTAAGCTACCTCCATATTCTGAAACATCAAATCTTATCCCATCATTATTTCCTTATAATTCTTGAATCATCCTTTCCTGAAAAGCTAAGGGTGGTACTTGTTCTTCCTCCTCTTCACAAAATTTATCTTCATCTGTATCATCTCCACCTTAATTTCCTCTTTGGGCTATAGTTGCAGCAAGTGCAACAACTTACCTCTACAGATCCTGCATTTTTTTATTCATCTGGAAAATTCTTCCTCCTCTTCCTCTTCCTATTCCTGCCTTTATTTTTTTGCTTCACCAAGACTCGAACTTTCTCTGATACCAAATAATGTAGCCAAATTTAACACAAAATCAATACACTACAAATATATTGAACTCAAAGAAAATAAATCTTCTTCTTCGCTATAGAATCATGAACTAGAATGGTTAATAAATAGGAAAACAACTCCCAACTCGAGTTGCCAAGAAAAATCTAACTAACTTTGACTAAATTCACTATAGGTGGTGGAATTTACTATTTTTACCAGTTTACTAGAACCTACTATTCTTATTAAGTTTGCATGCTTATTTGTACAGGAAAGGAAATTTCCACACATATTCTACATGTCTAAATTTTAGGAATTACCAACTTTCTAACCTAATTTGCATTTAAGAGACTAATATTTACTAATGTTCTAAAGTAGAAAAAAATTGAATCAAAACATAGATCCTAATTTTCAGGATTGAGATGGTAGATTTTGAGCTCGAAAATGTGTCAAAACATGCTCTAACTGGAAGTTCAATTTTCCTGGTGTGTTCATCTTGTCGAAACAGGTTGTTTAAAAAAATGGACTCAAACAAAAACCTGGACCACAGTTACGACCTTTTCAAGTTCCTGCTAGAAATAGTGCATCAAACACCCAAATTTCCTCGCAAACGTTCAAATATATCCTTTGATAAAGGCTTAGTAAATATGTTATAGAATTTGTGCTCTAATGTAAAAAAAATTTATTTTTATCTAACCTTTATCAACTAATTACCAAATAAAATGATATCTAATTCCAATATGATTTCTTCTTCCATGAAAAACATGATTCTTTGATGAAGAAATGGAAGAGAAGTTATCAATAAATATAGTAAATGCTTCATTTTTTCCTTCACATAAATGTGATTGGATTCTTTTGATTAATATAGCCCGACATGTGGTTGAATTTTCTATTATATGCTCAACTTCATCTGTGGAAAGTGAAAAAAATTAATTGTTTCTTTTAAGCCCGTGAAATGGCTCTTCACCCACTATGAAAAAAATATCTAGATGTATTATTTATATCATCAAAAGTACCTTCCCAATCACTACTTTTATATCTAACAAATTTATAATTATTTACAATACCATAATGCCATAATGTCATGTTCAATTAATATGCCTCAAAATTCTTGTACCTATTTTTCGACGTGTCTCTTTTGGATTCTCCATGAATCTAGAAATTAGGTTGACTTCATACATGTTGTTTATTCTAGTATCATTCAAGTGCATCAAGCTTCCTACTAAGATTTTATACTGGGTGTGATCTACATTGTTTCTGTAATCTTCCTCATGGAATTTTAAACTCATTTTACTTTGATGTGGAATTTGGTTTATTTTCCAACATTATAAATATCTCCAAAATATTCCTTGTGTACTTATCCCATGACAAAAAAATTCCATGTTCCATTTGTTTAACTTTAATCCCAAGAATGTACTTCATCAAACCTAAATCAATCATCTCAAACTCTTTCGTTATGGTTGATTTGAATTCTTCTATGGATTGTTTTACATTTCCCGTAAAGATTAGATCATCTACATATACTACTTCAACCAAAATCTTATCTTATTTGTTTACTTTGATGTAGAGTGTAGGTTCCTTTCTATTATTTATAAATCCATTGCTTATCAAATAAGAGTCTATAAAGATGAACCACATCCTTGGTGTTTATTTAAGTCCATACAATACTTTCTTGAAATTATACATGTTGTTCTCATACCCATGTTGTTGTCCCACATACACTCCTTCTTCCAATATTTTATTCCAAAAATTTCACTTGACATCCATTAGATGTACCTTCTACTTGTGTTGAGAAAGTATTGAAATACTTGTTCTAATAATTTTCATCCTTACTACAAGAGAAAATGTTTCATTAAAACCACATCTAAGTTTTTGAAAACTAGTCTTTCCTTATGTCTCTCAATATTTCCTTTGGGATTGGTTTTGGTTTTATAAATCCACTTGAATCAAATTAATTATTTTCCTATTGGAAGGTAAAATGATTCCTAAGTTTTCTTATTCTCTATTGTATGCATTTATTCATCCATTACTTCACACCAGTTCTTTTTCTTAATTTCTTCCTTAAAATAAATAGGACTAGTTGCTCAATATAGATAAAAATTGGTTATGTCATATTTACTTTCATCATACCTTAGCTTCCCATAGATATTTTGTACACTCATTTATCTCACGTGGTTTTGATTTGAGTGGGAAGACAATTAAGTTTCCTCATTATCTATTTCTTGTATACCTTGTTGGTTGTTACCACCAGTTGATTCCCCTTTTTTAGAGATAAGGATCCAAGTCGATGCATTATTGAATATACCATAATTTCTTTTATCTTCAATCAAAGGTCCACTTACCTTTTCTTGTGATTTTTTCACTACTTGTACATATCCACAAGATGTTTCCTTTATGAATTAAACATATCAGCTAATTATTATATCCTTTTTGGATAGATTGTAAAATCTAAAAGCTTTAGATTTTTCACTATACCCGATGAAAATGCATTTATATCCTTTTTCATCCCACTTTGATCTAATTTTATTTTGGAAGGTGAGTGTATTCTACACATTAACAAAATATTAAGTTCTCAACACATGGTTTTCTTCTACTCCATGCATCTTGAGGTGTCACATGTTCTTAAAAAATTTGATGCAAGAGCATCATTCATTTTAAATAAGTCAAATTTATGTTTTTCTGTAGTGTTTTAGGTGTTGTTGTCCTAATTGGTGTGGTTTATTTTTTATTATTCCATTTCAACCTCAATAGTCATGTAATAATGTGATTTTGGATTTCCCTTAAAAAATAACTATTCAAATATTTCAATATTCCAAAGTTGTAAATAGTATCTAGGTGCTAGTTTAGAGTGATCTTAAATCATGTAAATGATTCTATGGGGACCTTATACGGTCTAATAATATGTTTCTTGATGTAATCACATCCTCCCAATAAGAGTTTTAACTATTGATCAACTTCTACTAGGGTTATGTCAAAAAAGATTAGATGTAACTACTTTGTTTTCAATCCCTAAAAGATATATTCGAATAAGAACGATGGAGGAGAGGTTTTGAGAAGAAGGAATAGAGATTAAGAAGTTGGACAAGAGACGTGAATTCCGAGAAAAATATTTGGGAGGTCATCACTACCTTTGAAAGACATATCTAGTAATAATAAAGCTTGAGAAATTGTATATTTGTATGATTTATGAATAAAGGTTTAAACTTGTTTATATTCTCTTGTGAATGCATTTTTTACTATGATAAGGATAAATAGATTATTTATTTATTATTGATGAATTGAAAGGGATGATACTACTTGATGAAGCTATGCGATAACTAGAAGAGTGCTCGTATTTAAATGGAAACAAAATACCGTGTTTTGGGAATTTAATAGGAATGTATAAGTTCTCTAGGAAGATTAAAAATGGAACATACGGCAAAAGAATACTGAATTCCAAGATAATTAAATAGTCATTTTTATCTAATGCATACATGGAGAAGAAGGGTGTCAAACTTGTGTGCACTCAAGTTTCCAATTTAGGTATGATTGTTTAATCACTATCCTTGAAGCCTTAAGTGTTATAGAAGTGGAAAGAAAATATTTTAAAGTTGTTATTATGTTTTAAACAATATATACATTTTTGTTAATAGTTTTAAGGAACATAAACAAGAGAATTAAAAAAAGAAACCAATATAGCATACTCTCGGACTGAGAAAACCTATTCTACGGTTTGGAGAGTTAAAAATAAACATAGTTTATATTATAACCATGATTAAATCCTATAAATTGGTATACAAGAGTACCCAAGAATTGAAAATGATGACACAAAATATCAATAAAAAAGAGATTTTTGAGAGGTAAAAAGATGAAATTATAGTCTAGTTGTGCGTAAGAAACACAATTTTGAGTGTTTCAAAGAAAAATGTCAAAAGTGAAAGAAATAACTTCTGAATCCTATTAGAATTGAATGATATGGTGACTAAATACCTCATTAAAGTGATGAAAAGTTTGTAAAAAGGATATAGAGGAAAAATAGATTATAAAACTTGAGTTTATTTAAGAAACTTGTTTTTGCAAAGTTGAGAGAAAGGTTGAGTGATGCGCCAAAATTAGCAGCAACTTGAAACGGTCATAATTTGAGCTCCGGGTGTCTGTTTGAGTCCATTTTTTTTAAACCACACGTTTCGATGAGAAGAACGCACCAGTCAATCTGCCCCACCAATTGGAGTAAGTTTCGGTACATTTTTGGGCCCAAAATCCACCATCTTGAGGCCAAAAATTAGGATTTAAATTGTAGTTCGGGTTTTTCCTATTTTTGGGCATTAGTTAATTTTAATCTATTAGTTGCATTATGAGTTGGAAAGTTCCAAATACCTCTAATTTAGGCATGTATAAGATGCGTGGCAATTTCTATGCCCGTATGAATAAGCTTACGAACTTACTAAGAATATTAGGTTCTAGTAAACTGCTAAAAATAGTAATTTCCGCCAGCTAGAGTAGATTTAGTCAAAGTTAGTTAGAGCTTGCTTGGCAACTCAAGTTAGGATTTTTTTTCCTATTTAGGAAAAAATTTAATTCATGATTCAATGACGAAGCAGGAGATCTATTTTATTTTGGAGTTCATATTATTTGTAGTGTATTGAGTTTGTTTAGAAATTGGCTACATTATTGAGCCATAATATTTACACGTGTTTAGTTGGATGAATAATTATTTCTTATAAGTGGAACATAGGTGTCTAGGGAATAATTAAGGTGATGAAAAATATTTGGAAGAATAAAATGAGGTTTGGAAACAAAAACCTTGTAATACGATATATGTTCTAGATAGACCCACAAACATGATTGATGATAAGTAAAGAAAGAAAACTGAGTTGTTGTGTTCGATTAGAGTTTTAGCACTAAAAGAAACATGCGGGATATTTTTATAGGTAGGATCAAAGATGATAATATGGAATTAACCTATATGAAGCCAATCTAAACTAGACAACTCAATGAGTCCTTGGTTAAGACAATGATGAATAAGGAAGCAACAAGTCATTAGTGATAGGACTGAGAGAAGTGAATTTAGAGTTTGAGCATGGTCAAGAACTTATATGAAGGTGTTGAAAGGATTTTAAAAGGATGGTTAAGGTCTATGAAAAAATATAAGACATTGAAACTTGCTAACAAAGTTAAGAAGGCTTAAGACATACCTAGTGGCCTAATTGAAAATTATAGGAGTGGAATTGGAGGACATTAGAAAATAATTAGGACATGGAATTTTGAATGAAGAATAAAATACTTAATGGGTATATGGAATATTTTTTATTTCATATTTAAAGTATATGTTTTTCTCCACAAAATAGGATTTGTAAAAATAAGGGCTACTAGATTAGGCCTTATTCGGATTTTTTTTACAAGATTTGAAAGAGATGCACTAAGGGAAAAAGTCTAAAACTTAATTAGAAGTTATAATGGGTATCTAATTTGAATTCATGGAATGGTGAATGCTTTTGAAATTTTATAGACAACAAGATTTGTCTATTTAAGGGTCTAATATAGCCTATTTGCAAGTAAACGTAAAATAACCATAATGAAGGAATGAGATGCTAACAATAATTATTGAGTGAAGTTTTAGGAGAGAATAGAGTTTATAAAGGGTGGAACACATTTGGAACAATTATTTTTAATATTTTGTCCTTTCTGCATTATTTAGGTATTAAGAAGCGTAATGAGGAATATCATGTTTTTATGAGTATGAAGATAATTGTTCTGGTTTGAATGTTTTTCCTCATCCCCCTTTCTATTATATGGTTTCATAACAATTTTTTATTTTTGGTGGTAAGAAAAAAATCTTGTAAGAAGTCACTATTTTTTTATATAATTTGTATATATGTATGTGTAAGAAAATTTCTTGTGTTGATAGGAAGTTTTTCAAGTTAACCAAATTTTCATCTTGTAATATTTGTGTGAAGTTGAGAGGTTGCTCATAGAAAAAAGACATAAGAAAATAAGTAAGAGAGAAAAGTTAAGAACAAGGAAAAGAAAAAGTGGAAAGAATCCTAAGCAGAGAAAAAAAGAAAAGTGAAGAAAGAAGGAAATTCAAAAGAATAGATGTGGCAAAGAACCTAGGTTAGTCTATGGCAAGGTGAAATATACTTTTTGAAGGGAAAATGGAGGAAGAGAGAGTGAAGATGTTAAAGGGATTACTTAAGCTTGTATGCCACGTAAAAAAAGAGAAAGAAGAGAGAGAGAGTAAAAGAGAAAATAGGAAAGAATGAGAGACTTAGAGATGTAGAAAGAAATAACTTGGGTACTAAGGATATGGAGAAAATTTTGGTATTGATGGAAGTAGTGAAAGCAAGACAAAACCAAGTTGTTGAAATAATAATGAACATGATATTTAAGTTGCCTATAAGGTTACTTTTGGAAAAGCAGAAGAGAACGGAGGTGAGAGCATTGATAAGATAAGATAAAAGAAGGCAAAGGAAGATGGAAAAGAGGAGATATAAGAAAGAAAAAGAGAAGTTATAGGGGATGAGTACACTACTGAAGAAGAATATGAGAGATAACAAGAAAATTTATATTTTAAGTTTGTATATGAGAGAAAAGAGAAGCTCGAGGATGACCTAAAAGAAATTGCATTTGATTCAAATGATGAAGGACTGAGGTATGATGGAGATAAATTTTAATCGATGGAAGAAATGAGTAAAAATGAAGAAGAACAAGGAAAACCAGTGATAGAAACAAAGTACAAGTTAGAAGAGAAAGAAGAATTGAAAGAAGTATATGAAGCAACAACAAAAGTATCTATATTTTTTTATCTAAGATGTTTTATAATTGTGTATTTTCAGGTTTTCTTGAAGAATACGTGAAATCCAGTGAAGAAATATATCTTGAAAGAGATCAAATGAAGAGAAAAATCATGAAATCCTCATTTTAGTGGACAAAGATATAAAGAAAAACTTGGAAGAGAGAGATAAAAACAAATAAGACTTGGTGTTGATGAAGAGAAGAACATATACAAAATAAGAAAAGAGAATTTTAAAGGTACAACACACTTGGAAGAAAAGAAAGAAATGAAAAATTTGTTAAGGTGTACAAATATTTGCACTTTGGAAGTATGATACAGGAACATCATTCCTTGTAGATAAGTAAATTTTTTGTATTTGTCTAGTGTATTAGATGTTAGGGTCCTCATTTATGTGGTGTCTTATTTATTAGTTCATTTGAACATCATTAGTCACGTGATAATGTCATATTAGAGTTTCCCTCCAAAAAGAGTGTCGTTGATGCTCACACTTTAGTTATCTCATGATTTTCAATCCAAGGAAGTGTCCATGGCTATTGAAAACAAAGGAAATGGTTGAAACTATGCTTAGTACTTATTTGATAATGAATCCAAATAAAACACTATACAAAATGTTATTGAGAAACTAAATCTATTGATAAACAGGGGATTGTTGAACTTAGAATTGAAAATAATCAAAGCAAGGAAATTATGGTAATTTAAAAAAAAAACTAAATAACATAATTTACTATAAAATAAATTATTTCTTCACATTGGGAAGGAGGGGCCCCTTGTTGCTTCCCTCTGATCTGGTTTAGAATTGAAAATCACACAAGTCAATTTATCCCTGAATCGCATACTTTATTGAAATAGAAGAATTTATTTTAACCCAAAAAAAATGAAATAATTCTACAATTCTACTGCAAATTCTCTTTTATATCAAGAGCATCCCTTATCACTCTAGAAGAGGACATGTTATGTGCAATAACAACTACTACTTAACTAAGATATTTATATGAAAACAACTAATTGTTTGAGGAGCTACAATTGTGGAAGAACAAATGTATTCCATGATTAAATCATAATCATCTTGTTAAATGCAGATGAAGTCATTAATTGACTCTTGGTTGAGATGATTAATCATCTCCAAAATATGTCAAATATCATGCACTAAATTCCAATAATCATGATGACTATAAGTTCATGTTCATCTATTCCACGACTTCAATTAACCAAGTGTTACGCTAAGCTTTCATTATCCACATAAGTTGCATGATAAATTAAATTTTATCCCACATTTCATGCCCCTTCATACCATGTCAAATCATGTGCTTGCTACATCAACTCGTCGTATTTCCATATAAGTAATTTACATTATTTGAGCGAGCGCTACATTCAATATGAGTCTTGTGCTAGTGCTCAAGCGAGTTCCGTGCTCCAAAGTGAGTCTTGCACTCCAAATAAACTCCTACGATAGTGTACGAGTGATTTCAACGTTGGTCAATAGATGATTCTTGTGATGTCTTAAGATATGTTGTTCAAACAAAATGTTAATACACATCAAGATTCATTTAACATATTTTGAAGAAGCATGAAGAAAATGAAAATAACAAGGTTATGCACAAAATTCCTATCAAAATATACTAAAGTTTTAATTATAAAATAATAATATCCTCCTTAGTGTAAAATGGCAACATGACAAAATGGGGGTTGACATAGGAATTAGGAGGGCTCATAAAAAATAACCATTCAAATATTTGAAAATTCCATATTTGTAAATATGGTATGGGTGTTATTTTATAGTGATTAAATAATGTAAAAAGGTGCTATGGGACCTCATTTAGTGCACATTTAAGTGTCTTGATGTATTCACATCCTCTTAGTAAGAGTTCTAACTTTTGGTCATTTTCCACTAGGGTTAGGACACTAAACCTTAGATGTAACTACTTTAACTTAAGGACCTAAAATAAACATTTGAATTAGAAGGATGAAGGAGAGGATTTTGAGAAGAATATATATAGTTTAGGAATGTGGAAAAGATCCATGAAGTGTTAGACAGATTTGTGGGAAGTCATGACTACCTTTATAAGATAGATCTAGTAATAATAAGCTTGAAAAATTGTATGTTTGTATGTTTTTTTAATAAAGTTTGATTTTTTTAAAATTCTATGTGAATGCATGTTTGATAGTGACAAGGGTAACTCCAATATGTAGTTATTATTCATGAACTGACAAGGATGATACTACTTGTTGAAGTTAGGTGAGAACTACAAGTGTATTCTCATATTTACAAGGAAAGAATATTGTGTTTTGGGAATTTGATAGGACTATATAAGTTCTTTGAGAATATTCCACAAGGAACATACAATAAGATAAGAATTGATTCCAAGGTAAATTCCTAGGAATTTTTATCTAATGCATATAAGGATAAGAAGGGTGTCAAATTGTTGTCCACAAAATTTCCAATATACGTATGACTGTTAAATCATTATTCTCAAAGCCTTAAATGTTATAGTAGTGGAAATAAAATGGTTTAAAATTTTATAGTATATTTTAAACAATATATAAATGGGTTTTCATAGTTTGAAGGAACCAAAATAGGAGAATAAAAAAAAAGAAACTAGAATAACATGCTCTCGGACTGAAAAAGCCTTGTCTAAGATTTAGAGAGTGAAAAATAAGCATAGTTTGTAATCTATCTCTGTTAAAATCCTATAAATTGGTAAAAATGAGAATATAGGAATATAAAAGGTTTAATTAAAACCTCATAGAAAAAAAATGAGTTTTGAGGGGGGGGAATGTGAAATTATAGTCCGATTGTGCACAAAAAATACAATTTTGAGGGTTTAAAGAAGAAAATGTTAAAATTGAAGAACTAAGTCTTGAATCTTATTGGAATTAAATGATATGGTGTTTGAATGCCTCATTAATGCTAGGAAAAGGTTGTAAAAATGATACACAAGAAAAATAGAAAAGAAAACTTGAGTTTAGTCAAGAACCTTGTTTTTGCACAATTGAGAGAAAGATTGAGGCATAATATTCAGATGTGTTTAGTTATATGAATGATTCTTGATTATAAGAGGAAAAAAATTTCATAGGGAATAAATAAGATAGATAACAATATTTGGAAGAAGAACATTAGGTTTGGAAACTAGAACCTTGTAATACAATCTACGTTCCAGATAGACCCACAAACATGATTGATGATAAGTAAATAAATAAAATTGAGTTTTTTTGATGGAATAGAGTTTGAGAACTTAAATAAAATTGAGGTAGAATAATAAAGGTGGGGTAAAATAGGAGAATATGGAATTAACCTAGACATATCCAGTCTAAACTAGAAAACGCAGTCAATCCTTGGTTAAGACAATGATTACTAAGGAAATGAGAATTTAGTAGTGATATGACTAAGATAAATGAATTCATAGGTTGAGCATGGTCAAGAACTTATATGAAGGAGTTGAAAGGAGTTTAAAATGATGGTTAAGGTCTGTGACCAAATATAATACATTGAACATTGCTAAGAAAGTTAAGAAGGCTTAAGACAGACGTAGTGACATAATTGAAAATTATTAGAGTGGAATTGGAGGGCCTAAATAGATAATTGGGGCATGAAATTTTACACGAGGAATAAAATAGTTAATGGGTATCTGGAAGTATTTGTAGTTCATATTTAAATTCTATAGTTTTCTCACAAAAAAAGGATTTGTAGGAAAGAAGGGCTACTAGATTAGGCCTTATTGGGAAATTGTTTTGCATGATTTTAAGAGCTGCACTAAGATACAAAGAATAAAACTTTCTAAGAATCTATAACAACATAATGGGTATCTAAAAATGTTTTCAAGGCATGGTGAATTCTTGTGCAAGGTTATAGAAAACAAGGTTTTTCTATTTAAGGGGTTGGTAGAGAATATTTGCTAGTAAAGGTAAACTAAACAAAATGAAGGACTGAGATGCTAAAAAATATTATTCAGTGATGTTTTGGGAGATAATAGAGTGTTTGAAGGGTGGAACATAGTTAGAACAAATTTTTTTAAGATTTTGGCCTTTTTATGTTATTTAGGAATTGCTCGAAGCTTAAAGAGGAATTACATGTTTTTGTGAGTATGAAGCAAAATAAGATATTACTTGAACAACTTCAACCCAATATTTATCATGCAATCCTTTGGCTTTATTCATACTTGTTTCCATCTCTTGAATGGTTCGATTTTTCTCTTAGCTACATCATTTTTTTGTGATGGACACATCACTTTAAATTTTGTCTTAATCTCATTCTCTTTTAAAACATTCAAAAATAAATTTGATATGTATTCTCCTCCTAGAGAAATTGTTCCCAATGTTTTCGTGTAATAATCGTTATGCTTTTCAACCACGACCTTGAATTGTTTGAATAATTCAAATGCCTTTGATTTGTTTTTTTTAAAACCACCCATGTTCTTGTACTGAAAGCATCTATGAATGTAATAAAATAATCCTTGGAGAAGGAGGGACTCTTCATAGAACCCCATATTAGGTCTGATTGTATTAGCTCAAGTAGTGTAATTTCTTTCCAAGACATACCTAAGGGAAAGATATTTATATGTTTCTTTCCTAATATAAAGCCTGAGCACATAATTTATCTAGTTGTTGAATTAGGGGAATTCCCCTTACCATTTTCTTCATATAAAGAATATTCAACCCACCAAAACTTAAATTCCCATACCTAAGGTGTCATTGAGTAGATTAATCAAATACTATTGTTTTAGACATTTTTTCTATCTCACCTTTCATCCTCAAAGGAAACATCCTATTTTGTGTCATCTTCACTTTCGCAAGCTTCCTATTGCTTCCACTTCTATCACAAATTATGCATTCTCCATCTTCAAATATCATATTATATCTTTTTTTGACCAGTATCCCAATGCTTAGAAGGTTATAATTCAACCTTGGCATATACAATACATCATGAATTTGTCTCTTATCACCTTTCATGGTGATTACGGATATGTTTTCTTTCCCCACTATAGGGACCTTGTCGTTTTTTCTCGTTTTTACTTCAAATTTGACGGTTTCATCTATATGGTTAAATATGCATTAGTTCCACACATATGGTTGCTACATGCACTATGTAGATACCATTTCTTTTTATTTCTTTGTAGAAGCTACATTGCAAGTTAAAAACAAGCTTCCATCTTTTTCATGTTTTTAAGGTTCATCCTCTTTTGCATTAGTATAACTTGCATTATGTGTTTTCATATCGTATTATTTCTTCAAATATTAAATAACATAGTGTCCATAATTATTGAAATAATAACATTGGATGTTTTATTTATCATACCTTTGTGTGGATCCACCTCTAGAAAAATATTTTTTCCTTCCCCTTCCTCTTCATTATTTCTCTTGACGATTATGTCTTCCACCTTCTCGATTGTTGCAAAATCTACATATTCCTTTATTATAGGCTCCTCTCCCCTACATCTCACCTTCAAATTTGTCTTGAAAGCTTGTTTATTAGAAGATCAGGTTGACCTATTCATTCTTTTCTCATTTGTTTGCAACATAGTTACCAAATATAGCTGATTTTTATAGATTTACCATATTTTTATGTTTTCCTCCCTCCACCACATTAAACTCCAAAAGGTTCAGGATTTGGTAGTTTAAAATTCAGAAAAATCAAAAACCCAAACTTGCAGCTGTAAAAAATAATAAATTTACCAAATCTGTTTCAAAAAACCCAAAAACTGTGGCTAGAAAAAAAAATCTACCAAATCTATTTGGAACTTATGTTATTATATTTATAATAGCCATTTGATACTAATTAAATGAAAAAAAAGTTTTCATTTTATGATTTAATAATAAAATACAGAGTGAGAGTGTATAGCTAGCAACACAAACAGGTAAAAACAATCATTTTTAAGAGGTTTCAACAGCACAGAGGTTGTAACACAATTCAAAATATTTCATTGTAGCAAAACCTATAAGGTTAGAATTTATTCCAAGTGATTTTTATTTTTATTTTTTTAATGGTTTAATGTTAATCTATCAAAAAAATATTTCATTCATGTATTTTAAAAACAAACCCAGCATAAACAATTCTAAATCAGAATGAAATTGATCTTAAAATCTTACACTCCTATATCAAAACATGGTAGATATGGCACAAAAAAATTCCACAACACCTAAATGGAAATACATGGAATGGGATGATACAGAAAAGGTGCATAAATGCACATTTTGTAAATCTAGAATGAAAGATAATTTAACTAGGATTCGAGGTCATCTTCTTGGAAATTCAAACCACTGTTCTAGTTGCCTACATATTGATATGGATACAAAATAGAATATATTAAAACAATTTGCATCCCAACTGGAGAATGCTGAAAGGAAACAGAAAATACACATTGAAGTTTGATCAGTTCACTATCATCTAAAAATTTCACAAAGAAAATTAAAAAAAACATTAAATACATTTTCGAATCAAAATTCTAAGGAATATGTTGATAGGGCAGTGGGTAGCTATTTTTATGGTGATGTAGTACCTTTCAATCATGCTAGATATCCATATTTTTGCGGAATGGTGCATGCAATTATAGAATTTGGGAAAGGGTATATTAGCCATTCTTATGAGATTTTGAGGAGAATGTGTCTCAAGAAAGAGAAGGATGAAATAATAAATGCGTTGAAACCTATTATAGATTATTGGAGCAAAACTGGATGAACAATTGTTAGTGATGATTGGTCAAGTAGGAGGCATAGAACTCTTTTCAATGCTCTTTCTTGTTGTCGTCGTGGAGTCGTAGTTTTAAAGGTTGTGGATGCTTCAAATGAAAAAAAAACTTCAGAATATATTGCTAATGTCCTTTGAACAAGCTATTTTGTATGTTGGAGTGGAAAATGTAGTTCAAATTGTGACTGAAAATGCTACAAACTATGTTGGAGTGGGAAAAATTTTGATCGAAAAATATCCAACTATATTCTGGAGTCCTTGTGTTGTTCATGTCTTGGACCTTGTTTTGGAGGATTTTGGAAAAGTTTGCATTGGGTATCAGCAGTTGTGGAAGAAGGCAAATTGATTGTCAAGTTTATTACAAACCACAAATTTATACTTAGAAAATGCAAAAAAGAGTGTAAGAGAGAATTATTAATGTCAAGGGACACAAGATTTGCAACTAAAAAATTACCTCGCAAAGAGAAATTGAAGAGAAGGAAGAAATTAGAAGTGCGGTGGTTGGTCATGATTGGGAAAATAGCAAAATTTAATCTATTCAAAAAAAACAAAGAAATTGCAGCTATCATTCTAGGGGAACAATTTTATGAGGGAGCAATAAAGACCAATAAAATATTTGAGCCTATTGTAAGAGTGTTTCGAATGGCTGATGGCGACATTATTTTCATGGGAGATATTATTGAGGCAATGTTGACAAGAGAGACAATCAAACAATCATTCGGTGGAGATTATTGTAAGCCAAAATGGAATTATTTGTGGGATATGATAGATGAGAGGTGGTATATGATGCACTCTCCCTTTGCATTCAAAAGTATGTTACTTGAATCCTCACTTGTTTGGGATAAAATGTGAAAGTGATGCGGAGACTATGGATGGTTTGTATCAATGCATAAATAGAATGTGCTTAGATCTTGATATTTGAAGCAAGTTAGATATTAAAAAAAAATGCATATAGGGATGAGATTGGCCTCATCTTATCTTGAAAAAAAGAAAGACAGAATACAACTAATCTAGATATCACACATGTGCAATGGTGGGAAACTTATGGTGGTTCAACTCCAGAGTTACAAAAATTTTCTTTTCATATTCTAAGTCAAGTATGCATTGCGTCTAGTTGTGAAAGGAATTGGATTACAATTGAAATCATTCATTCAAAGTGGAGGAATAAGTTAGGGAATCAACAACCATCAGATCTAGTTTTTGTCCATAGCAACATGCAAGTCCTAAGTGTCAATATTGCAAAGCAATACTCTTCCACTTTTTACTCCTCATTCTCTGAATCTTGATGCAAACTTGAACTATGATGCAGAGTACTATGCAGATGTAAGTAGTGGTGATGATGAGATATCAGCTGGTGAATATTAAGATAATGATAGAAATGAGGGATGACTCTTTACAGGGGAGCTTCATAGTTTTGTTCCTATTTTTAAGAATCGTAAACATTTCTCAATAATCATGATGCTAGAGACATAAAATATGTTATTTCCATCATTTTAGTTAATATATACATGTTTTAAGTTTAAGCTAGAATTCTTTGTCACTTTAATAATGTTTAATCTATTGTATAGTTATGTGTTTAATTATTAAAATTACCATATGTTTGTATATATACAATTTACCGTATTTTTTTCCATATTCATCGTATTTTTTCTATGGACCATTTTATTTTCCATATTTTGTGTCCATTATTTAATACACTCCATACGAAAGTTGCTACTATGGTTTGCAAGAACTCATCAATTCATCAAGTGTCATAACTCTCAAGTCCTTAGAATCTTATATTGCTACAACAATAGGATCAAACCAAATTTGAAGACTCCTCAATCCTTTCTCCATGAATTTGTGATCTTCAATAAAATCTCCATTTTTCCTAATTCGATTTACTATGGTTATTGTTCTTGTGAAAAAATAAGCTATGGATTTTGATTCCTACATCAACAGTGTCTCAAAATCTCTCGTGAACATCTGTAATCTAAGTAGCTTCTCCTCATCACTACCTATAGGTAATTTTGTAAAATATCCAATGTTCTTTCGGAATCTGCAACTATTGTTATCCTTGGAAAAATTGTCTCACTTACTGCATTTTGAATATATAGATCAATGCCTTGACATCCTTCTTTATATTTTGCACTTCAAAAGTTTCTTTTTAACTTGTGTGAGAGTACTGAATGCTTCTTGCTCTGATGTCTCGGTGTATCCACCTTCTACTAGCTCCCACATCTTTTTAGAACAAAACAAGGTCTTCATCTTTATACACCAAATTTCATAGCTTTTACCATCAAACACGGGCATGGTGTCAAGAGTTACTACTACTGGAAGCCATCACTTATCAGTCCCTACAAAACCCAACATTGATACCAAATTGATTGAAGTATATGAAAATTAAACAGAAATGTAAAACAAGTGAGGACATAGTATATCAGAGAAAACAACAAAAATATGAGTATATTAAGCCCAAGAAAAATCTGAACAAAAGATTAAACTTTCTTCTGTATGCTGCTACAAGTATATTATTTGATATATGCTTTGTGTTCTGCTCCTCTACTTTATTTGTATCCTGCTACTCTATCTTTGAATCCTATATATGCTGCTGCAATCTCTCTGATTCCTCTTTATCCTGCTGTAATTTCTTTAATTCCTCTGTATGCTGCTGTAATGAGAAATTCTATTTTGTTCGTATCTATTTTCCATTCTAAGAGAAATCAATTTTTTTTAAAATTGTAAGAGACTTTCCCTCTCCCGAGAGAATTAAAAAATGAGCGCCCAAAATAAAACATTAAATGGAAGATGGAATAGTTGGCAGAAAAGAGGGAAGATTTCAGAAAAAAATAATAAAAATTGAAATCATTATTTAAAATGATAGGAGTCGAGACTAAACTTTAACAAATATGTCCGGAACTGACCCGCCTTATCTATAAATGTGTGCGCACGTTCTCATGTTTAAAGGAAAAATCAAATTTTAAAGGAATCACAATGTAATAATACAAGTATTGATAATGTATCCCTGATACACTCTAGTATTGTGGAACCCCATTGCATAAGCTATTGATTTATACCTCTATTTGACATGTTGAAGAATTCAAATACAATAATTCAATTAATAGGTCAGCTTGTGCTTCCTCAATAATATTTTTTAAAAATATCGACTAGTTTTGATGAAAATGGAAATGTATAGAAAAAAATACAAAGGTCCAAGACTTCATATAATATATGAGAAAATTCCATGATGAAATTAGAAAGAAAATTCGGAAGCGTAGTTTAAAACACAAGAAAAAAAACTAATAAGAAAAGGAGAGTTGAGTCATTTGCAATCGGTGATTTAATTATGGTATTTCTTCGGAATTAGAGGTTTCCCAAGGGGACCTATACTATACTGAAATCAAAGACAATTGGACACTTAAATTTTAGAAAAAATATTTGATAATACATATAAAATTGTTCTTATAGTAGGGATACATATTTCAACAGTCATTTGTTGAGTTTCATCCATATGGCAGCGATGATACTGTTTCTATAGACTACGAGGATGTTTATAGACATTGCTAATGGGATTGTTCAAATTCCACAGAAGAGTGGAAAAGAAATTGATAACGTAATATAGGAACGGGTTGTAAAAGAATGTTAAAAATAGAAATTATAACAGTATTTGGTAAGTTAAAAATAGAAATTATAACAGTATTTGGTAAGTGGAGGATGAAGGGATATCTGAAGAATTTTTTCTCATTCAAGCAAAAAAAAAATTATTTAATATGACCTCTTTGAACAAAAGGTTGCCTTATTGTAGCAGCGTCATAAGGTTCACCAATAATCAGCACCAGATCATTTTTTTCTTTGGTTTTATTTTTCTTGTTTGAAATTGTTTACACCTGTTTAATTTGATTTAAGACACTTCAAAGACCTATATTTAGAGGGTGATATCTATCCAGTCTACAAGACAGCATTGATCATGTCTATATGTCATCCATGTCATTCTATCACTAAGTTTTTTTGTAGCTATCAACTTATTTATACAATTATATTGTTTGTTTATTAAATTTTTTACTCAGATTTTATTTATTTTTTGTTAAACACATTGTATTTATCATACTCTATGTCTCTATGTCTTTATCAAGTTGTACTTGTATATGTTAATTAACATGTGTCAAAAATTTTGAGATTCAAATCCGTGACCTCCTATGTATGACTGCGACACTTTACTGATTAAATTGCGCTATATATTTAAATGTTGCTCTTTAAAATTTCTACATAGCTACAAGAAACTGATATTTTAGGTAGGGCACACTAAAATGCAGGATGATTTTTATGGTATGTATGTGATCACGAGTTTTAATGCCAAGCTTTCGTCAAAATTACCTATCGGTCATGTTTTAACTGAAGCAAGTATTCCCAAGTATCAAAGCAATGAAGTTCCTTTTTCCTGTACGGTGCAATCAACCAAGATCAATGTTTTTGTGACAAGTGGAAGTCAGGAGCCTTTACAGAAAGGCATGGCATATTCTGATAAGGTGCAACCCTTGTATCGTGATCAACTAACTTTCACTAGTGCAAGACGTCACTCGAGGGAATTATTAAATCTAAATGTCAATGGTCAACTGACCACTAAAGCAGATGACACGAAATTTAGTTCAGTCAGCACAACCAAAGGAGTAGTCGCGGAAGTGACATGTTACACCATCCCATTCGTCAATCTCGTGGGGGTTATTATTTGCCACCCAGAGAATAGAATGCTCAAACAATCCAAAAGTCATTGTAGCAACATCTAAATATGGTGACAATTCTAACTCTCAAAGGGTCAAGGCAGAGGCATTTCTTGTTGGTTCGATTTCAATACTAACATCATCCATTGAAGTGACATGTGTAGATAGCATCTAAATGTATTTTTCACAAAGCATTGTCTATGGTCAAAACATTTCACATTATTGGGCACTATCATGTGAGACAAGATTTCAAAAGAGGGTAACGAAAAATGGAGCATGAGGTAAAAGAAAAAGAAAGTGTGTAATGTCAGAAGACCAATATGCTAATATCTTCATCAAGCTATTACCAAAGGACAAGTTTGAGCATATGAGAGATTTCTTAGGCATCATTGGTCCGTATTGCTCCAACAATACATGAAGAATCAAGAGTATGAGGGAGTGTTGGAAATATCTAATCATGATAGATAATTTCCGACTCTATGAAATTCAACTTTATGTAAAAGATATTCACATTTATTGTGAATATTATCTCCTCCAAAATATCAAAAGATATTATATAAAATATCTTAGGAATATCTAGGAAACATCCCAAACATATGAAATATCTAATAAAAGATATTATGTGATATTACCTTAGCTAGAAGGTTGGAAAAATTCTATAAATAAGAGGTTTTTACTTTGTAATTGAAAAGCAAGAGAAAGACACCGAAGTGATATGTAGTATTTTTAATAGAAAGTTTGTTTCTATATTTCTCATTGTGAGTTTGTAAGTGTTCATAATATTGTTCTTATTTTCATTATCTTAGCACACACCCTCTAGGTTAGGAGTTAGACATAATTCCCACAGACGTCTTGTCGCAATTGAAGAGTTGTCTTCACATGGATATGTAAAACAAATCTTTTGTTGGATGTATGATGATCCACTTGAGTTTGAGTGACCATGTATTAAGGCAAAGCGTTTGTTGTGTAACATATCTTATATAGATAGAAGAAGTGTATGTATGTGTTGTCGGAAGAGCCTATCCATTACATGAGTTTGCAAGGGTGACTACTCAACTAACCAATGAGTTGTTTACCACTTTTTGGGGTGGATTTATCAATTGTTGCTTGACCAGTCAGCCTTGGAAATTCATGTAATGTTTAGGCTGAGCGTGTGTGGTCGGCTTAAGTCGTTGTCACTTGAATTTTCTTTCTACAGTTATTTTGAGTCCATTGTAACTTGTTGTCGTGTATTATTATTATTTTTTTTGGTGCTGTAGTGCGATTGAGACTGGCTTTTGTGTTGAGGCTGAAGCTCATTTACTTGGCAAATGAAATCTAAAGATTTATTAGAACTTATGTCTTCAATTCTTACTTTCTTATATAATTTTTAAGCTTGTGTTGGGTTATGGTGATCTACTCTGCTAGGAGTCTATTTGATTTATATGTTCCGCTCCAGCATACTACGCCAATCTAAGACCTCCAAAGTGCGTAAAGAGTGAGACTATCGGGCGCTCACGTGACCGTGGTCGACTGCCCCGTCGACCAGAGTCGCTCAAAAAAAATATAAAAAAGGAATGCGTATAGATTCCTGTGTAATTTATGTATTTTTCGAGCCAACTGTGTTCAAATATCCCTTAAGCGACAATTTTGAACCATGTAGATTTTTCTATGGATCACCTAAGACTCTAAATTTAGGGAACTGTAGAGATTGAAAAAAAAAAAGGGGTATTCTTACCACTAAGATAATAGCCCTTTTTATGATTTGGACTGTGATCTGCTCCGGCAGTGCTCATCAGGCGTATGAATATGATTCAACATTTGAAATGTAGATCATTTAAATTAAAGAATATGATGGATGGGTGCTTTGATTTGATCCAACCTCACTCTTTGGATCGGTTTATGCATTCGTCCGTTGAAATCTAGAATGAAATCCCTAGTTTTGACGTTGCAATAATAAATTATATTTTTAAGTTTACAGTTTAACAAATCTATATCCTCTTGTTGCGTAGATCTTGATCATGAGGTGATTTTTCGTATCTTCATCTACAAGAAGAGCTAATGCTACGATGTTTGGAAGGTATGGTTATTTATGGAATTCTAGCTTTGGGTATAAAAATTAAAAACAAAAAAGAGACCAAATATTGAGTTTAATTTTACAAGTAGCAAACATATCTCGGTAGAAATGGTAGAGTATTTTACCCAAATAAAGAAGAAGAAAAAAAGAGTTTAAACATACTAGGTGAACGATCTAGCGAAAAACTAAATACTAAATCTAAGCTTGTGCACTTCTTCCAAACATTCACCTTCTAACTTTAAAATTTACAATATTCTCCCCTACATAAAAAACTCCAAACCATTATTCTAATGTTTTTAATCGATTTCGTATTCAAGTAAAGCATTAAATTTACAGCAAAAACAAAGTTTGGCTGTTACCTTTTGGGGCTTTCAGTCCATAATGCACCATCTCATCCTTCTGATTTTAATTCAAACAAGTCAAATGTGTACCCTTGATTTTTCATTCTAACTTGCAAAAAAAGTTAATTATTTCTACAGACACTGAGATTTCCAAACCAAATGTTCATCCTTCAATAAAACAATATTCCAACTCTATTTTTTTTTTTGTTTAGAGATGGGTAATGCCATGGTGGAGAAGAAAGGCGCATGCGTATATTAGCTACACCATCGCACGTGCCCTGCTTCTCCATCATGTATTTCCCATCTCATCACCTTCAACAGCCCTTCACCTAAGACTTAACACCTGGTGCCTTCAAACTTCACTACAAACTGCCCAAAAAACGTTGTCTGTGACCGCAGTTGCCCCCTTTCTCCACCATGTATTTCCCACTTTTCACCACCTCATCACCTTCAATAACCCTTCGACTTAGGCTTAAGACCCGGTGCCCTTCAAGCTTCACTACAAACCGCCCCACTAAAAAATTTGTGATCGCGGTTTCCCTTCTTCTCCGCCATTTATTTCCTGCCTTTCCCCACCTCATCACCTTCAATAACCCTTCCACTTGGACTTCAGACTTGATGAGAAAGTGCAGAACAAGAATGGTATTTGCCAAATGAAAAACATTTATATTCGGTAATGCTATGGCAACACTGTTTGTTTATTGTTGAAGCAGTACCAACTTTATCAGGACTCTGCAAGTCCACATCTGTGCGTAGAATTTTATATTATGTATGGAAAAGGATTCATTCCACTCAATGGCAATTTCACTGGTTCCAGCCAAAATTCGTGCTTGGTCCCACTTTTCTACATTATGACTACACTTTCGTCCATAAATAAATGTTAATGCCCATTCTTGACCCGAAAAACAAGTAATTTTGAATATGAGAGTTTTGTAGTGTAGCCCAACTTGTTTGATTCTGGTTAACGGAATAATTGAAAGTTGAAACCCGTTGAGAATCACGAGCCATGGATTAATGCGACACGATGACGTAGATGTTGCGTCGGCGTTGCACTCAAAGACCTTTTCTAGTGCGTCATTAATTTTGTTAGTTATTTTTGTATTTCTTCGCTCTGTTGTCAAGGAGAGCAGAAATCATCCCCACCTTTTCTAGTACAAAATACTCCGCTCTGCTTGTTATGAAAAACTTTGATGGAAAACGCCGTCTGTTATAATGTTAGTCCTTCTAAATAATGGTTTGTATAAGCATCGCCGTGCTTCGCTTCACTTCAGTTCAGCTTAATTTAGATATTAATGTCTGGTTGAGGCTAAGAGTGGTTGATGGAATTGAAGAAGATATTACATGAATTTAGTATGTAAATCAAATGCATTTCCAAAAATTAAAACTAGAAATAAAATATTAATTCTATTAATTGAAGATGAAAGATCTTGAAACTAACAAAATTTAGGTTGCCTCACAATTATGAGGTCTTTTGAGTGTCATCCCACAATTTAGTGTGTTTCGTCGAAAGGGATAAGTCGTAAATGAAGAGTGGGTTATTAGAGCTGGATAATAAACCTTGTTGCATAGTTGTATATGCAGCCACATGTATGTGTGCATTTCCTAAAAAGAATATGCACACTTACTTTTGGCTGCATATACAACCGTGTGACAACATTTGTCGTTCAACACTCGTAATGCACCTAGCATTTATGACTTATTTTTGTTTTGTCTTGATGCTTGTATGTACTTACCGTGATGTGAGCGATGACTGCAGTACATGATGTACTATTTGATTTTTGTATCGGCGATGAATATTGTTGTGCACCTTTCTTTGCTGAAAGTGATCAAGGCAATTGGATATTTGCATGGTTACTATACTTGTCATTGATATTAATATTTTACCTGTCTCACTATTGATAATGACTTCAGAATAATGCTGAACTTGCTTTACAATTATGATGTTTTGGATGAATATATATATTTGTCTTCTATGCATTGTTGATTAGTTACTATTCAGTTAGCATTTAAGGGATTATACTGCTAATACCAATATAAGAGTTGTTGACGATAACTTGCATCATCATTAACGTAAATTCCTATTATTATCAGCTTATGGGAAAGACGTCACAAAACTTATGGGCATCTAAGTCTTTGTTAAGTATCAAAAAGCCATCTATAAGCTAAAACATGTAATAAGGATGGTATGTATGGATTATATGTCCTTTGAGCCATGCCAAGTAAGGTAATTATTGGAAACTTGATCTATTAAACAAATTAATGACCCTCAGGTCAAAGTTAGCAAAAGTTTGAAATTATATTGTTGTGGCTAGTAAACTATCTCAAAATACAAAGGAAATAATAGGATATTCCTTGTTAAAGATTTATGTGGATATCTCTATATTTATCTGGAACTGGGTTTTTTTTTTTTTTTTTTGGTATTTGGAGTGAGTATAGTCTTTATCCTGACTATTAAAACCTATCTTGGCGAATTGGTAATGACGGTTATATTTAGGATGCTACAGAAAAAAAAGTGTTTAGATCTTTAGCTTAAACCGCCGTCTTTAGGGTATTGATCCGTGTAACTCTAATGAGTTGTAGAATTGAAGGTCATGTATGGAGAGTTTTGATTTGTTGGTTGTTAAACCTTGTGTTGAATGTTTTCTATTGAAATGATTCCTTAATGTATTTTTTATGCTTAGTTGAAATATTTTTGTAAGTAATGTCCGACTGTCATGGGGAATATGCCATTATTGATGTCTTTTGATGAAAATAATTGCTTTCCTTACATAGACTTAATCTTGCTAGATAATAGATAAGAACTCAATTTGTTTAATTTGGTTAAGGTACCTTTGATATGATTAAGGTAATCATAGATGACTTAAATCTATAATGATTGGGTTATTATTAATCCTTTATGACTGGAATGTGGGTGTGCTAAGCCATTGGTTTTTTATATGATTAAGCTTTTCCATATCATTGAAAATAATGATAACAATATTTAATTATTCTTTAAAAGAAAATCAAAAGGTAAATTTCAATTTAGTTGATTCAAGATCTTGCGGAATGGATTAAGATGTTAGTGTGTTTTATTGTGGAAGCATGAATTGCATTATGCCAATCATGCTACAGAAAGAATAATACTATTCATTGTTATGTTATGATACTAAGTAAAAACTATTGATTAGGCCCTATGGTTAGGATAGATTAGTCTCTGGATGCTTTGTGTGCCTTGAGTGCTAAAGCATGTATGATTTATGTTATGGATGATTTCTCATCATTTACTGATAAGGCATCTCCTTTAGATAAGGATTGCATATGTGATAATAATGGCAATGTATGTGGTAGGTGTTTATACATTAAAATCTTAAACTTTAGTTTATTTGATGTAAGGATTATGATGTATTGTTGATTGTTGTAATGAATTTTTTCAGACATTATGTCGAAATAAACAAAAAATGGGGAAGAGATTAACATTTCATGCTAGTTCTTTTGGAACTGATCATGTAAAATGTATAATTTTACCGTGCAGGTTGTTAGCAATTCATGTTGAATAAGAATGAAGATGTGAAATGCATTGATTGCTTCATTGCTATGACTTCTAATTATAACAAATTAAATTGTACTTTATTAAAAGCAAAAGTATTTACTTCAAATTTTTGTAGTAAGGATTTTCCATAGGCTTGTTGTAAATTGTTATAGATTGAAATATCAATATGTACTTGCGTAATGACGTTTTACATCCATTTTATGAATACATCTTGTTGTTTTACAACGTACTTACATTTTTACAAAGTTTTATAATGCCAAAATTATGGCAGATTACCAATGTATTACTAAAAGTACAATTTGATGATTTATACGATTATGATTTGGTAATTGTTGTACGTTAAGATAAGACATTATAAAACAACAAATACAATAAAAATCTTAAGATACATTTGCAAATTATATAATATGGCAACACATATAATTAAACATTAAAAGATATATGAACGTTGATTAATTGTATGTTCAATGATTAATCACATAATAATGTCAACAACCTATTGTTGTGATAATGTGAAAGAGATAGTCATAATAGATGATATCTCGTTGTTATGTTATGATTGCGTTGTAAGACATGTTTGTATCGCTGATAGACAATAAAGTGATCATTACGAATTAATGTTATTGTGTTATCAAACTGATAAGATGTCATTAAGATTTCATAATGAAACAATAAGGTATCAAGGAAGTATAACATGACACTTACATGAGAAATGTACGAGGATATATCTATTAATCTTGGTGAACATGAAGGTATAAAAAAATACAAGTAAAAACTAATGTGATAATTATTGTTGTCTTTTATAACAGTAAATCTCATGTGGATGATTGATATATTTGGGAGGAAGTCTCATTCTCACAGCACCCTAGTGCAAAATAGTACAACCACACAGAACTAGTATAAAAGTATATCCAGTTAACATAGATAAGCATGATGGTAATGTCAGTTTGTATGTCTGAAACAATAAGAATCCTACTTCTGCATTTTCACAATAGAAATATAAACCTTTATGATAATGTATCATCGTCGTATGATCAAAAAATGATGATATGGAATGGAGTACAAAGGAACCTTTTGATCACTTGAAATAGTACAGATGTACTCATTTGGCTTAGTAAACTAAATCAACCTAGTATCTAATAATGGACATTAATGATTATGTAAGTTGACGAACAATGAAATTAATAAGTAAGAAATGGAAAAGAATCCATATAACTAAATAAAGTGATATGGTGAGAGGAAAATGTTCTAATGATGAATGTGTCGTCTTGAAACTGATCATGTAAGCATGTCTCTGAAAATTTGGCCAAAGTAGCACAAGATTCTAATTACACTGTCAAATTCACTAGATTCTAATTAAGGTGTAGAATGTCGTATGGGATTCAATTGAATGAATTCTATGTAGACATTTAGAAAAAATTACTTGATTATCAATCCCTGAGAAAGGTAGCGAATAGTATAGTTTGTATACACACTCGTAAAGAGTAATCTATTGGGAATCTGTAGATCTAAATGACCCATACAATGGCACATGGTATTTGAATTTTATAGGATGGATTGAATTCCAATTAATTGTATATTTAAATGATGTATTTTTAAATCAATGAAAGCATGAAGTTAGTGTGCAAAATAAAATAAAAAAATTCCCTAGTTTTATGAAGTTAGTTATTTGGAAGTAAGAACTGACAAACCTAGAATTATATGTATCTAGGGACTTCAATTTGAATATTTATTGATGGATTTGAAGTGTCTCACGAATAAACAAAGCTAAAAAATTTATTTTCTTCATTTCGAATGAAGCTCCATGACAATCCAATGGAATAATTAAATATATAATCTTATCTTCCAAGAATATCATAATAAACGCGACACTTGAATGCAAGATACTCCTCAATTTTAAGATTGAGAAAACCCAACTGAAATATACGTTTGTCTTGTAGGATCCTATGATCAATAAGAAATGGTAGTTATTTATCTGAAATCAAAATCACGTGTAGAAGGATTACATGGTTTATTCATAATTAATAATAGGGAATGAATACTTCTTGCCCTATTCACTCTATGCATGCCCAATAGCTCCTTGACCTAAATTCAAATTTAGGAAACCACACTTTATTACCATCACGAATATCATATCACTTTTTTGTAAAATCAATACCATATAAAATTTTGGTATTGATTTTTTTATTGGATGAGAGCACAAACCCCACCATGTTTGTGAGTGTAAGATAAGTTCATTTATAATAATCTAGATAAAAATAAAAAAGTTGTGTTATAGAATTCTTGAAAGCCTTAATTTTTTGGATTTGACTGTAGTTGGTTTAAATAAACATGGGCGACTATTTAACACATTAGAAGTGTAGATAGAATAGTTGGTAAGGCCTGTGAAAAGCAAAAGGAAAGGTAACGGGTTAAAATCTTTAACATTATATTGTCAGAAATGTATCGACAAGTTACTTTAAGCCTATAATTCTAAACTAACATAGATATCACCCAATAAATTAAGAAGGTCAACCACCGAAAATTATATTAATTTTTTGGGAAACATTAATAATAAAAGATAAAACAAGAAATTTTTTTCTAGTAGTATAAAATAACATCTTTTGGTAGATTATCACTCAAGAAATTAATATGGTTGACTTCCCAATATTTCTTTGAATTATTGCATAATAAGATTATGAAAAGGTAAAACTAGAAAATTATGCAATAGAATCATAGACTAACATCTTTATGGACATGATCACCTAACAAATGAAGAAGATCAACAACCTAGAATTTGATTAAACTGTTATAATTAATAGGCACAGGATTCGCATTGGTGGCTTTATCCGACTTTGATTGTGTGGGCTTTTTTATAGTTAAGACCAATAACTATGGACTATTTTGTAATATTATTGCACATAATTCATTCATGTTAGGTGTAAGATATATTGTTTTATAGTGGTAGATGAATAGTTCTTATAGGAATGTGAAGTCTTCAATGAAGGTAAAATGGATATCCATCCTTTGGTTATATATGTTTGTAATATTTTCTCAATTTAATGAATGTGAATATAATTTTTGTTTTTACCAAATTATTATTCATTGTAATTTCAATATTCATGGCAAAAAAATTGGTATCGATAACTTTCTTGTTTATTCTTTCTCATCCTCTACTCTTCTCCTCCACTCTTCTACTCTCTTTGTGACTTTTTCCCTATCCATGCGACCTCTAAAATTTTTGATATAAAGTTCTCCATAAATGTTTCAATAGTGGCATTGGCTACATGTAAAAGAGTAAGCAATGTGATGAGAAGTAAAATTTGAATAAAATTATGTTTATCATCAAAACAATAGGTATACTTTTAAACAACTGGTCATTGATGTAATGACAACTTTAATGGCAATGTCACAACTATGCTTCTTTCCAGAATTTAGCAATTTATGAAAATGAACACATATATTTAGCAATCTTCCCAAATGATGAATGGTTTCAACATTGCAATATTTCTTGGAAATTAGTTGTTTCTCTCTCTCTCTCTCTCTCTCTCTCTCTCTCTCTCTCTATATATATATATATATATATATATATATATATATATATATTACATGAAAAGAGGGATATGTTGTATCATACATGTTATGCACATAATTAAAAAAAATATGTAGTCATCTACCCATGCAAGGTTGTTGTGCTTTTTTAAGTCTTTTGATTTAAGGAAATTTAAGGAAATGGTTGTGCCTATTAATAGTAAAGATAATATAGTTTGGTAATTTGAGTTCGTTGTAAAATAATGGATCTTCTTGAAAGTATTATTTTAGTACTTTACCTTGTTTCCTAAGAAAGGTTTCTTATCTGGTGTTCTTTTATAGAATTATATGCTTTCATTGTGAGAGGTATGCAAAAAAGACTCAATTGGTTGGAGGTTAGCAATCTAGATGATGGTTATTATACTTGTAATTTTTTCAAGTTAATACAAGGTTGAACTTTTGCTGAGTTTTTTTTACTTGAAATGGTTTTCCCAAGATAAACACCATCTCAATAGTCAGATCTTGTTATGTTCTAGTTTATTTCAGATCTATTTATTTATGTTATTCTGGTTTAGTTTATTATTTTCATGCTTTCTCAAAATACTAACATATTGTACCAAAGATAGTTTACACACTTGGTGGGGATTTGTTTGTTTTTATTTCAAACAAATAATTTATTTATAGATCTAGATTTAACTAGAATCAATAATATTGCATCTAGTATCGCAACAATTGAGATTGACAAGGTTGATGGAAAAAAGTTTGAAGTATGCAAATTCAAGATGAAATATTGATAGAGAGATATCAATGGAGAGGAGTTACACAAACAAATCAAAAAAATTTAAAATAATAGGCATTTTACTAGATTGATAGGAAGGAGAAAAGGACTATCAGGTTATGTTTTTATGACTTTATGATATTAAATGTTTAAACAAAGAAAGAGACAAAGTTGTTATGGGATAAGAAAGGTGCAATGCACCAAGAAAAATATTTGTTGGGAAAACTTATTATAAGGAAGAATTTTTATTATTTCTAGATGAATGATGATGACTAAATTGCATAGAAATTGAATAATTTTAAATTTATCATAAGTCAGTTAATGTGCATTGATGTGATTATTGGGAAAATTTGGTGATTTATATTTCGAGTACCGCTAGAAAACTGAAACTTGATGAAATAGTTAGAAATTTACTACTTGAAGAAATCAGAAGAAATTTTATTAATGAATATCACTATAAAGAAAATTTATTAGTTTATGGGAGAGAGAAATAAAGAGGCAAGAATGAAAAGGGTGGAGATTCAAAGATTTTGCAAGAATCGAATTGGAAACGATGCACCACGAAGCAGTTGCACTCCAACGGAATCATAATGGCTCTAGCATAATCACAAAGATAGATAAAAAATGGAAGAACTTTGCTCAACAGAAACAAATATTGCACATATAGGAAAGATAGTGGAGTGTGTTGGTATACTCATAAATCAGGAATAAAAGGGTACATATAGGGTCCTAAGTAACCCTAGTGCATGACACACAAGAAAACTCTAAACCTAACCCATGTGAGATAACCCTCCATATGTGAGTGGAGGACACATAATAGCCCACACACCAACACCCCCTCCTTCATCCAAGTTGGTGTAGCATATATGACGAGTCATACAAACAAGAAGAAATTCCTAGACAACTAAGAGAGATCTGTCAGTGGGGCCCGGAAACTAAAGGCCTGATAAGGTGCCCATATACAAACAACATCTTCCTAGAAGAAGAAGAGAAGGACTATATATCTCGAAGAAGATGAGGAACTGCATAATACCTCATCCCAAGAAGAGACCGCAATTGAAGAAACTTCACCCCAGTGAAGGGCTTGGTAAATAAATCTGTAAGTTGATCATCCATCTAGATGTACTGAATGTTGATGATACCATCATGAATAAGCTCTCATATGAAGTTCGTATGGATCTCAATGTGATTCATCGACTGATGCTAAATTATATTTCTAAAAACTAAGATAGTGCTCATATTATCACAATAGATAATAGTAGGCTGCCAAAAGTGGATGCCAAACTCTGTCAGAATACCCTGTAGCCAAACAACTTTTGTGGTAGCGTTAATTGGTCCTCTGTATTCTACCTTTGTAGAATATATCGTAATTACATTATGCATCTTGCTAGACCAACTAACAGGACCTGAACCAAGAGAGAAACTATAGCCAAAGGTAGATTTTTGATGATCTAAGTCACCAGCCCAATCAGAATCTACAAATCCGATCAAGTCAATATCCACCCCTCCATAATAGTGAATGCCATCAGTATAGGTGCCAAAAACATAATGAAGGATCCTCTTAGTTACTTTCCAATGTAGCTCATGTGGCTCCTTCATGAATTTGGACACGATCCCAACAACATAAGATAAATCCGGTTGAGTGTGAGTCAATTAAATCAATCTCCCCACTAACTGTCGATAAAGGGTACCATCAACTAGGGGAGTAGAGCAATACAAAAAACCTTCACCCCGGAAAGAAAAGGAGCAGGAGAAGAGTTCCAATTGGACATCTAAAAATGAGCAAACAAGTCAAGAGCATACTTAGGTTGTGAAATAAAAATTCCTGAGTCAGATTGTGAAATCTAGATCCTAAGAAAGTAATGAAATAGACCTAATTCAGTCATGGAAAACTTGTTGGCCAAGGCGATCTTCACAGAATCAGTGATAGAGGAAGAGTTTCCTCTGATCAACAAGCTATCAACATAGAGAACAAGGATGAGTATGGAGTCATTTTGGCATAGAATATAAACATTTGGATTAGAGTGATACCTAGTAAACCTTGATGTAAGTAAAAAGGAGTCCATCTTGGCATACCAAGCTCGAGGGGCTTGTTTAAGGCCATAAAGAGACTTCTTTAACTTACAAATGAGGTAGGGATCATGGATATAACCCAAATTTTGTTCCATGTAGATCTCTTCCTCTAGGTAACGATGAAGGAAGGCACTCTTAACATCCATTTGATGGACTTTCCATTTGTTTGCTGCGGAAATGGCAATGGTCAGTCGAATAGAAGTCATCTTCGCAATCGGAGAAAAGGTTTCAGTATAATAAACCACAGCTATTTCAGAGAAACCCTTAGGTAATAATTGTTCTTTAAACTTTTTGACATCTCCATCTACTCCATACTTTGTTCAGAACACCCACTTACACCAAACAATTTTTCTTCCTTTCAGAAGAGGGGTGAGATCCCAAGTATCGTTCTTCATGAGAGAGGAATACTCCTCATCAATGGTAGAATCCCACTGAGGAATACTATAAGCCTCCCAAAAAGACTATGGATCAGAAGCAGAGGTGAAGAAAGAGTGGGGTCCAATGAAATTTGAGTGAGTACGTCTCATATCTAAAGTATCTCAAACTAAATATCTAGCACATTGCAAAGTTTTCCTAGCCCAAAGAGGACCAGGAGGATCAGGCTCAGATTCATAAGATTCTTCACTTGAGTTAGAAGGGACATAGTCCTCATCATTACTACTGTCAAAATCGGAAGACTCAAAGGTCTAATGGTCGGGAGGATCAGGAAGAGGATCATGCTCAACAACATCATCATTTGATGAGTCAGAATCTGAATCAGCGAGCTGAAGTACCTCAATAGGTAGAGAAGTAGAAGTCGAAGAAGAATGATTAAACTTAACACTTCTCTCAATATAAAGCTCATGAGAAGTAGGATTCAACAATCGATATCCCTTCATTGTTAGGTTAATTTATGCATCATATTACCTTAAGTATTTAATTATTTAATAAGGTAATTAGTTTATATATTGCTCTATAGTTTTATAAAAAAAAAAATCATTTTATATCCTATTGTTTATATTGTTGCAATATTTTTGCAACAATTATTACTTTTTTGTATTTAATTATTATTGCTTCTCGGATGTATTTAGGAAGCTATTATGATTTCGGTTGTACCTGTGCAACCCATTGTATTTGTCTGCACATGGTTGTACAATATCCTATAAGATATTACAGCACTCCATTGTAATGGTTGGTTGATTTGATGTTAATAAAGTTTATCAAGCTTCCGCCCCTGTTTCTCAAATTACAATTACACCATTAGGATATTCTATTAAGATACAAGTTTAAAACCTGTGGTTCCAATTTCTTACGGAATCTTCTTGGGAATCCAAGCCATAGCCTTCGATCTGAAGACATAAATAATTTTTTTTTATAAATTACATATAAAAAGGTAATTTTCTAACACTTTAACAAACTAGTGACTCCATATAGACATAATTAAATAATTAGTTTAATTTTGTGTTGAGCTTATTATTTTGTAGTGTAGAACATCATTTACAAATTCATAATTATGTATACTTGGTAAGATAGAGACATTCTATCTATGTCAAATATTCAATTTTAGTTTAGTAGATATTTGATCCTAGAATTGTTGGTTTGGAACTATGTAAGCTCTCCACTAAATATCTAATCCAATTAATATATAAAACCTATATTCTATCATTACAATTAGCCAGATTAATCTAAGATATAAATATAAGCATTATAAATTCCATACATGTAAACGTAGCCTTCCGACAATTACAACACTCGCGTATACATGGGTACGAGAGCATTATTATGGAATTAGTGATATGTAGACTGGGACAGAAGGGGACAACAAGATCCAAGGGACGAGTAGCTCTCTAGGATTTTCATTTGTCCAATTTCTTTTCAGGATGCTTTCCAAGCATACAACCCTCACAAAGACCCTTAGAAAGCTTGACGTGGGGTAACCCATTGACCATTTCATTTTGGTTCAATTGTTTAAGGTAGCGATAATTTAGATGTCCGAAACGCTCATGTCATAGCTTACTAACCTCATTTACATGAGTGAGAAAGGAAGTGGGCATAGAATCTGAAGTAAAGTGGGAAAAGGTATACAACCATGAATGATGATCCACATTTCCCTCAGCCATTATAGTTTCATCGTTAAACTCATGAATAATCACCGAGTTAGGACCAAATTCCACTCGCATTCCTTCACCAAGGTGATTAATTTGGTAAACCGATAGGAGATCGGTAGAGGGATCAGGAACACTCAACACTTGGTTGAATGTTCCCCCATCCATCTCTACCAATCCACTACTAGAAACTGACACTGTTGTGTCATTACCCATCATGATTTGGGACATACCACAAGGCTCGACGATGTTGGAGAAATCAACATACAAAGAAGCCAAGTGGTGCAAAACACCAAAATTTATAATCCACGTAGATAAAGGAGAAACTTTGGCTATAAGGGCCTTTCCTTTCTTCTTATCAGATTTAGACCCTTTTGCAGTAGAAGACTTGATGTTTGGAGCATTTTTTTTATAGACTAAGGAACACCTATTTGATTTTTCTCAAATAAATGAGTAAGGTGATCAATTTGTTTTCTCATACATAGATGCTCTTTATGACCAAGATTCTTGTAATAGGAAAAAAAAAAATTGTCTTTCTGTGCTCTATGCTCAGAAGTCGAAGTGTTCATATTAAATTTAGTTTTCGTTTTGGTTTCCTTCTTAGGTTGATACTTTCTTTCTTTCTTCTTTTACGTCTTCTTTTCCTTACTAGTACTTGCTATTATAAGGGCATGCGAATTGGACTTGAGCGACCCCATTTGAATGATTTTTTCCTATTCTCAAATGAGTTGGGACAAAAAGTAGTCAAAGGAGGGCATATTCCAATCTTTTCCCAAGGCAAATTTTCTAGCGTAAAAATTTGACACAAAGACAGAATATTCATGATCTAACTTAGAGAGAATCTACAAGATCAGTTGAGAATATTTCTTCTCTACTTGACATTTATTTAACAACAATCTAGAGTGGAAAAACTTAGAGAAGTATGCTTGCAGGTTTTCAAAATCAATAGGATTTAACCCTAGTAGTTCATTTTCCAACTCATGAGATCTCATGTCATCTTTTTGTACAAACATTTTATCTAACCTTTTCCATGTAGAATTAGGTGTTTCAAACCACTCAATGTGGATGAACAAGTAAGGAGAAATAGACATGAAAAGAAGACGTAAAGCTTCATCACTATTGTTTAACCACTTTGATTTTTTAGGGTCATTGTCTGTGAATAAGCATCCATTGTGAAGAGAGAGAATGAATGCATAAAAGAATCACAACCACCTGGGATAATATAATAAGCCCCTACTTTTGGAACTTTATAATTGAGTGCATTGAATACAATCGGTTCCTAGCGTGCATCTTGAAACAGTTGGTAACTCACCTTGTAATCAACTAATAATGCGCAAGAGAGGAGACCACAATTGTGTTTTGTGGAGCGCATCAAAGTGACACCATATACAAGCACAACTTGCAAAAAACTAGGAAAGAGGTGAAATAAAACCATGGTTGTGAGAAAGAGCGTCTCATGTCCCAAAGGATACCCCCTTGCTACAAAAATGATGGTGGAAACACTCAGTCGTCGCAAGCAATAATAAGGGTAGAATACAAGTTTTAGACAAACTCAAGATGAGTCGATGATCTTCAGAATGTCGAAAAGGAACACGGAAGACAAAAAATTGCTCAGAGGGATACTCCACACTTGAGCACACAATTAGTATTTTTTTTTTATAATAACGCCTAAAAATTATCGCTTTAAAATGCCCAATTTGGCTAATTTTAGAGCTATTGGAAAAAAAAATGACAATTTAACATTAATTTTAAACGACGATTTTAATTATTTTATCTAGTCGTGAAGAGATTATAATTAATAGAAATAGATTTAATTATAATTAAATTTAATTAATTATGAATAGAAATAATTAAGATCTATTAAATGAAATCTTAATTAATTACAAAGAAATTCTAATTAAGATCTAGTGAAATTTAAATCCTTAATTAAAATTTAAATATACTTTCCCTTTTTAAAAACTTCCCACTAATTTTTTTTTTTTTTAAACATACCATAAATGAATTTTTAAAAGACTTATCAAACTTACCAAAAAAAGGTAACATTTGGTTTGATATACCATTCAGGTGGATCCTGTGTTGGGGGGTGAGACCGTTCAAATGCGGGAGGATCTCGAGTTGGGTGGTAAAAGTTCTGGTAAAGCCATGTAATGACAGAGCTATGGGGAGGTCGTTGGAGGTGGTTTGGAGCAGGGTCGACAGAAGGCACACATGGTTAGGAGACAACATGGCCGCGACAAGACTGGGAGCTTGACATGTGGGAAGCGGGTATGGGCGAGGGAGATCTGGGTGCAGGTGGATTAAGACATGCACAGAGGAGGACTCAGCATGAGAGCGGCACGAGGGAGAAAAAATCCTGAGCACGACAGAGAAAATTTGATAGAGCCAGAGCCGAGGAAAGAGCCAAGCAAAACACATAAAGGGGCATGAGCTCAAGGCAAGGGATACAAACCAAGACGGAGGTGAGGCAGTAGGAGCTCAAGCTAGAGGGCAAGCTAATAGGTGTGAGCAAGGAAGAACAGAGACATCTGAAGGTAGAGCTAAAAATCACTCACATAAAGTAACTCGGTTAAGAGGGTAGCTCAATGGAGTTTGAAAGGAGCTCGTAAGCGAGTTGAGGAGTTTGGTGGAGAGCTCGGTTGGGAGCAGTGCACCAAAACACCAAACTTCAAACCTGAAATTCGAACATGTATGCTGCAAAATACCATGCAAACAGAGAAGAGAGACCAAAAAATAGAGATCTAAAAATTTTCAGTTTAATAAAAAATTAAAAAACTAGAAAATAACCTCTATTTTAACTGATCTACCAGATTTAGCTGCAGTTAGCTAATGTAGCTGTAAAATCCCTGAAAAATCAAGGAGATACCTACACATGCACGAAGAACACAACAAAACTGAAATAATTTTCCAAGAACTTGTTAAATACGCTAGCAATAAATTTCTAGAATATAATGATCGAAAAACTTGTACGAGGAGTAAAGAAACAAAACCAAGAGTAATCACAAATCAAATGATGAATGCACATTTACCTGATCTCATCTCTGATACCTTGAAATAGGTTGCGAGAATTGAATTAGAAATTATGCACCATGAAGTAGTTGAACTCCAACGGAATTGTAATGGCTCCAGCGTAATCGCAAGGATCAAGCAACAATGGAAGAACTTGCTCAACAGAAAAAAATCTTCCACATACAAGAAAGACAATGAAGTGTCTTGGCATACTTATAAATTAGGAATAAAATGGTACATATAGGGTGATGATTAACCCTAGTGAATGACACACAAGAAAACCCTAAACTTAATCCATGTGAGATGACCCTCCATATGTGATTGGAGGACACATAGGATCGCACACACCAATAGAGATAAAAGGTCCAATTTTGAATATATATCTAAGGCTCTAGATAGAATTTAAAAATGTGCTAGGACTGTTATAAAACATGGCACTTTAAGAAGAATTTTAGGAACATGAAGGATAAAACCCCCCAAAAGAATTCATGTTTTAAAGGAGAAGGAAAAAAAGTGATGGTGATGCTTACCTTGTAGCCTTGAGCACACATATATGCATATATGCAAGTATTATTGATTTAGGTGTGTCATTCCATAGTACCCCTCACATGGAATGATTTGATTAATATGAGGTATATGGTGGAATGTAAGAGTTTCTAAGTGATAATTCAACCTACACACATGTGGGGAGAGGAAGATTAAATTTTATGTTTAGAGATGGGAGGACAAATAATCTCCTTGGTACTTTACACATATCATTCCTTTCTAGAAATCATGTTTTAGTGAGCAATATGAATGATTTTAGATTAAAATTATCGATTAATAAAAATGGGTACAATATTAATGTAGCCAAATTAAGAACAAACCAGATATACTGCAAATAATATGAACTCCAAAAGAAAATAGATCTCCTTATTTGTTATCAAATAATGAATTACAATGTTTCCTACATAGGAAAACAACTCCCAACTCGATTTTCCAAGTAAACTCTAGCTAACTCTGACTAAATCTACTCTAGGTGGCGGAAATTACTATTTTTAACAGTTTACTAGAACTTGCTATTCTTAGTAAGTTTGCTTGCTTATTCCTACAGGAAAAAAAATTGCCACACATCTTTTACATCCCTTAATTAGAGGAATTTCCAGCTTTCTAACTCATAATGCAATTAATAGACTAAAATTAACTAATGCTCAAAAATAGGAAAAAACTGAACTATAACTTAAATCCTAATTTTTGGCCTCAAGATGGCGGATTTAGGGCCCGAAAATGTGTCAAAAACTTTCTACAACTGGTAGGGCAGATTTTTGCTGTGTTCATCTCATCGAAACATGTGGTTTCAAAAAGAAAACGGACTCAAACAGACACCCGGAGCTCAAGTTATGACCTTGTCAAGTTCCTACTAATTCTGGCGCATCAAATATGGTAAATAGAGCTCTAGTTCTAGAAAGAGGAGTTCACATAGGATTTTTATATAAAATTTATTCAAGAATGATTAGTTTTTATGTTGAAACTATTTTATTGTACCTGTTTCAGATTAGATAAATCGTAACAAATAAAATGGGCAGCACCAAGTCTGAGAGGGTTTAAGGTACCTTTGAATGAGATGATAATTGATACGGGTGAAAAATAATAATCCTTCTTGCAGTGAGCTAGATGACCTACACAACAAAGAGAACTCAACAAGAAAATATTAGTAGATATATGGGTGGGTTGTCAAGGAATTTGGGTCCCAAGAAGTGAAAAATTTCTAGGATGGATGTCAACCCATGTTTTGATAAAGATAGGTAATGCAAATGATAGATCTGATATAATGCAACAAAAAATGAGATAAAATAGAAAACTAAAATGAAAAATATAAAGTATAAGTATAGATCTGATCTAGGTAAATGAAGACCAAAATCAAACCTAGGTGTGTCAACGGAGACCAGGGACTATAGAGCATAGTCCACGGGAAATGAGATAGTATGAGAAGAAAATTCAGAAAAGAAGGCCTGAAAGGCCTCTTAAAGTCTGATCTAGAGTTAATCTGAATTGGGATGATGTTTAGCTATGGTGAGAAGACTCAATATGATGAGAATAGAAAATATGCAAGAAAATTAATGAGAGATGAGAGATGCTTAAAAGGGTTGACAGGACTATTCATGATCAGTGGTGACTGGTCTTGATGAAATAAGGATCTAAAGTTTTAAGTGTGTAGAATAGAAATATTGAAGGATTCTAAGGAACTGTGAGATCAGAATGCAGATGAGGGACAAAGTGGATGATAGATAGCTAAGAAAATACAAACTAGGTTGATGACAACCAGACAAGGTCGGTGATGAATAGGAATGGTATAACATTTGGTGGAAAAGGATGGGTGAAAATTATTATATGTAGATGATGATGAAGATAACTGAATGTGAATATCAGGATCCTGGATGACAGGTGAACCTATGGAAAGGATGATAAGGAAAAAGTTATGGAATGGGAAAGGGTGGATCCAATCATGCAAGAGAGGAAGAAGACTTAAAATTTCCAAGGGTGAAACAAAAGATCTCGAAAATAGATCCAAGATAGTGATAACAGTTGCAAATATAATCCAAAAAGAGTCACGACCACAAGAAAGCTTAAAGTCTCCAAATTTGCATTCTATAAGGAGGGGTATGGTTATATTTATAGGGTTGACGGTGACCCAGATGGGTCATCACCAATTACGGAGTTTTGTCCATTTTTTTGGTGGAAGATTGACGGGATCGAGACAATGAGCCCTTATGATATGGGATTAGGGTTTTGGAAGGTAAGGACTAGTTAGGGTTACTTGATGGATAAATGGGTAGGTGGGAGGTAGAAAATATTAAATAAATGAAAAGGGGATTGTGAAATAATTAAATAAGGGCATAAGGATGGTAAATTGATGATGTTATGAATCTATTGTTCACATGCTAGTTATGATTTTCCGTATGGTAAATCATTATTTATGTTGATTGTAATTATTGTATGATTAATATAGTAAGGTAGTAAAATTGTTTGTTAGATGGTTAAGTCATATATATATTGTTATAAAAATATATGTTATGAATAGTTAGTGGTTTGAAATATGGTTCAGGTGAGTTATATCAGGAGATATGATCTCTGTAATTATATAGGAATGTATTTCCTATATAATTGGATCATGTTTAGTGAATCAAATAATGAATTATTTTTCTATATTGTGTTGTGCATTCTGAACCAAATTCAAGATTTGGTATCAAAGCAGGATTATGTTCTCTATAGTTAGATTGTTGTATTAGGGGCATTTGGACTTCTTCATTGACCTGTTAATGGTGAAATTATTATATAAGATTTTTTTTGTAGAGAGTATTTAATATGGTTAGTATTCAATTGATGTTTTTTCATGGTTACATTTTGCACTCATGATTTGGTTCTCTATACAACACCATAGATTAATAAGCACATTCAATTTAGCATGGGATCAAAGTAACCTAATGGAAAAATAATAATAATGATTCAATTTGCCACTGCTATATGAATATTCGTCGGTTGCTGCCATATATTATTGTGGGATAAAAATAATTCTCCATCAGTCAGATATGTTTTCTTGAGGATATTTTTAGATCTACGCATAAACAAGGCATAACATTTTATAGATTCGATTGAAATTAGCACGTCATTCAGTTCGGAAATTTTGGTTTATAATTTACAGTTCGTTTTGGATTGAGGTCCCAAATTCCTTGCATGAGGAATGTAATTTTGTGATCATATAGGAGTGTCTCATGGTGTAATTGATATGCATTCCTCATAAAATGTAGTTTTGCATATGTAGAGAGTTGTACATGTAAGAAGACATGTTCACAGTGTTGGCATTTTTTAATTTTTGATTCAGTGTTTATAAATTCACTCATGGATATAAAGCAACATCTGATCTGACCACTCTTTAGGCTCATCAATTCTTCCAAATGCATGCACATTTAACTCTTTTTATGGTTTCTCTTCATGCACTGACTCAATATTCATTTGGATCTATTTTTCTTCAAAGATGGCTTGTATCTTTCCACATTTCACTTGTTGAAGAGTATGATTTGACTTATTTTCCATTGATTTTGGATTCTCTAAAGAGACTCGCCATTATATGTTCAATATAGAATTTCTTCCTTCAGATAAAATCCTGTAGTCTCATTCAAGAGTGACACTTTCACCTACGAAGCTTCATGTTGAAACAATAAGTCTAAGTTTCTTACAAAACTATTAATGTCTTCATGCACGTAGTACAATGAGGAGGAGGATAATGGTTATTGAAGGGTTATATTTGGAAGCATTTGGTTCCTTCTTTCCTTGGTGCCAACAAATTCCTAGTTGGTATCCACTTCTATATTTAGAAGATCATATTCTTGGCTCTTCATTAATGTCTCCACACAACAATCAACATTAGATTTGACATTGATAAGATAGTGTAACTGATATGATAGATGGGATACATTTCATTTTTCATTTAAGTATCGTTCAAAGTATTATCTTAAGTGTCTCTTGTTATCTTTTATGTTGTTCGAAGTGGTGTTTTTTATGTCAATATTGAGTTTAAAGGAGGTGTGGTCTATAGTCATAATCCAAGTAATTAAGTTTGAGTCGTGAGTTTATGAGTCTAGTTTTTTATTTAGTTCATTAGTATTTTCAATCAAAAGAGTTATTTCATGTGAGTTTCATCTAAGTGTCAAAGTTGTTAATTTTTTTTAAAAATTAAGGACCTATTTTCGGTGTTACCTAAAGTTTGGAAAATAAACTATTTCACATTCGGGGGGGGGGAAGTTCTAAAAATAAACCCAATGTGGAAACTGTTGAGCTTCATATGGAAATCAGGATGAGCTAGTAACATGAGACTGGAGGATGGAGGCATCAGAGGATAGAGGTCAATCAATGACCTCTTATCAGCTACTGATAATGGGGCCACAGTTCTGGTATGGTGACTTGTTTTTCCATTTGTGTGGCTTGGATTTCAGATTTTTAGTGTACTATGAGAAATAATAACATAAGTTCATTCTTGTTCACTGGTGTATGTGGCTATTTCTACATAATTCCCTGATGTAATAACACAATGAAGAGTAGACAGAAGATTGAAATGCAACATCATGATTCTTAAAGAGGTTGATTAGTCAGATGTGTTCCTTTTCATACCTAGGTTTTTGGTTAGCCTTTGGGAGACAATTTAAGGATGTTCAGATGTTTTCTTTCTTGAGTTCCCACATTTTATAGGTTATTTGCGTTCCCTAGAGTGACTGGTTGATAAGAAAATGATTCCTGAGCATGTTCCCATCCTCTTCTGTCAGATGTGTTCCCAATGTAGTGTTTGGTTGATAAGAAGTTGATGTGTTGATTCTACTACCTTTAGATCAAGTGTGTTCCCAAATAATGAGCGTGCAAAGGGCGAAAGCTAGAGAAAGAAGTGTGAATGTTTTTCTACCATGTAAACACTAAGGGGGAATGTTAGGAATCTAGTGTTCACATGTTAGTTATGATTTACCATGTGGTAAATTACTATTTACATTATTTTTAATTACTGCATGATTAATACAATAATTTAGTAATATTGTTTGTTAGATGGTTAAGTCATATATATATATATATATATATATATATATATATATATATATATATATATATATATATATATATATATATATATATATATATATATAACGAATAGTTAGTGGTTGGAAATATTGTTTGGGTGAGTTATATGAAGAGATATGATCTTTGTAATGATAGGAATGTCTTTCCTATATAATTGTATCTTGTTTACTAAATAAAATAATGAATTATTTTTCTATATTCTATTGTGGATTATGAACCAAATTCAAGATATGGGGATTTAGGATTAATTAGTGATGGTTAGGTTTGATTAGGGTAGAATAATTAAGGGTGTGATTAAGATGAAATTAAGGAGGAAAATACCCATTAAATGGATAGGTATATTTTGTGAAGGAAAGGGAGATTTATGTGAATAATGATGACAGAGGGGAGTGGACGCAACATGAGGGACAAAGGATGCCAAACATTGGTTCTTACATTGTGCAAGAAACAAAATTTTCATATCATAGGAAAAAATCTAAAGTTGATTCCTAGTACAAGATAAGAAGAAATTTTGTCAAATGAAAAGTTGAATGAAATATCACAGCAATGAGTTCTTGTGGGTGTAAAAAGGAATGCCAGGAAAATATCATGACAAAAATATTAAATGAAAAATATAGAATTAAATATGTTGAAGAAAGAAATGTTGTGACATAAAAGGTTTGGGCATATTGGTAAAAAAGGGTTATATGTCTTGTAATAAAAAACCATGCTTAAAATAATTTTTAATTTTCTCTCAAAATTTGGATTTTGTGAACATTGTGTGTATGGAAAATAGTAAAAGAGTAAAGTTTCCTCTTCTACTAGTCATTCAACTAGTATTTTACAGGTTATACATAGTGATAAATTCAAGTGAGTGAAGGTGCCCTCATATGGAAAGTCGATATTTTATATTTCTTTCATAGATGAATTTTATATGTATACCTACATTTATTTCATCAAGAAAAACTATAAAGTGTTGAAAACGTTTAAGAAGTTCAAGTTACTTAGTGAAAAACAATGTGACAAAATGATAAAGGTATTGTGATAGAAAATGGAGGAGAGTACATTTGAAAGGAATTTGATGAATTCTCTGAAAATTGTAGAATAATCATGAAAAATACAATTATTTATACTCCACGGAAAAATAGAGTAGAAGAGCACATGAAAATAATGTTGAGGGATAAGGCCCTAATTATGTTAAGTGGTTCAGGATTTGATTACATGTTTTAGGTTGAAGTAGTGGCTACTATGTATTATTTAGTGAACATATCACCTATATCAACGTTGGTAGATAAGATGATATAGGGATATTGGATGGAAAATAAATGATGTAGGAGCACCACTTATACATTTGGAAGTGTTTGTGTCTAGTCATTTCGGGTGTGCTGAGTCCATTTGGTTGTCGTTGAGGTCTACAAAAATCCATTTGTAATCTATAAGGATGTAATAAGTGGCTTTGAGAGTTTCCCTCTAAAACCATATTTTGGATATATGAATTATCATGTTATAATGTTATTCATCTAGTTGTTAGTATATGTGTAATAAATGAATAAAATGGGTCATGAAACATGTGTTCACCTGTAAAATCACTCACTAGAACCTAACTAGACCCTAAACCCCACCCAGTTAATCCAATCCTGGTTGGGTTAGTACTTTGAACCCAAACCACCTCTTTAGTATTCATTAGGATGAAGCATTCGAATGGGTATTAGGAAATTTTACAAGTTGAGCATGAAAGTGTAATTCTGGTTATTTTTGTTAGAAAAAACCCATTTTGGAGGTCTACTTGGAAAGTAAGAGGTGTAAAAGGAAAATTAGTAAAAATGATAGAATGGAACTTGTTGCAGGGTTTGATCATGATTATATGATGTTTCTAAGCATGTATAAAGTGAATATTTCCTCTGGCATAATGACTTAGTACATTTTTTGCTTTTGAGAAAGTTTGGCCTTCTAGAGAAAGAGCATAGTTCATTTGTTTTTATTGATTGAACAACTGGTTTTTGTGTCTTCTAATGTAATTTTTAGTGTTAAATAAGAATTGTATGTAGGGATTTTCATCATTTGGTATCAGATCAAGAAGATAAAGGCATTTTAGGTTTTTTCTTATTGATGAAAGAAGTTATTGGTTAGTAAGAAGTCATTTTTGATACAATCATTTGTAAATATGTGGTTTGAGTTGTTTGGTGAACTAATGTGAGTTGTTGAAGATAACTATTACCCTCTTGTGAGAGTGTTGAATGAAGTGAGAGGTTTATATTTGGAGAGAGAGAAATAATAAATAACATAGTGGAGAACAAATATAGAAGGAAAAGAGAAAACAAAGAATTAAAAAGATTAGGTGTGCAAAAGAACCTAAGTGAGACTTGAAAAATAAGGTGAAACAAAAATTTTGAAACAAATATGGTTGGAAAAAAAGTTAAGTTAATGAAAAAAAATTTTGAGTTCATGAGAAATAAGGAAAATGATGAAGAGATGAGAGAGAGAGATGAGAGAGAGAGAGAGAGAGAGAGAGAGAGAGAGAGAGAGAGAGAGAGAGAGAAGAGATAATCAGAGAGCAAGAAGAAAATAGAAGATTGTGGATGGAGCAAGAGATATGAAAATTGAGAGAAGATATGGAGCAGGTAGAAATGGTGATGAAAAGAGTGGAAGAAATTCAAAGAAAGTGGATAGATATAGTGATAAGAAAGGTGGTTAAGTGACCTTTAAGGCCACTCATGGAGAAAATAAGAAAAATGCAGTTGAGAACAAGGTTGACAGAGGAAGAAAGAAAGCTAAAAATGATGGACAAAAAGGCATGCGAGAAAAAATAAAAATAAATTAAAAAAATGGTGATAGAAGAGTTGATTTATGAAGAATAACTCGAAGGAGAGAAATCAAAAACCAATTTTTAATTTCTACATGAGAGTAATGAGCAGTTAGAGGCTGAGTTATAAGCATTTGAAAGTTCTTTGAATGGTGAAGAAGTGAGGAGTGATAAAGAGAGAGTTGTGATGATGGATGAAAGGACATAAAATGAAGAGGAAAAAATGAAAGAATCATGTGAAGAGACACAAAATTATCTTATTTTCTCATCTAAGGTTTTGTGTACATGTTATTTTCTAGGTTTGATTGATGAGGATGTGAAGTACATTAAAAATGCAGCTCTTAGGAGAGCTTAAATGAAGACACCCTCATTTTGAGGATAAAACAATGAAAAATATTATGAAGACTAAAAGTAGCATGATATTAATGAAGATGAGAAGAATATAGTGGAGAATGACTTTAGAAGTAGAGAAAAATTGGAAGAAATGAAGGAAAAATACCTATATGAATAGAGCTCAATTCTCTCCACTTGGGGAGTATAATGCAAGAGCATGACTTGTACATTTGGAAGTGTTTGTTTCTAGTCCTTTCAGGTTTCTTGAGTCCATTTGGTTGTCGTTGAGGTATATCAAATCTATTTTTAATCTATAAGCATGTAATAAGTTGTTTTGAGAGTTTCCCTCAAAAAACATATTTTGGATATTTGAATTATCATGTTAGAATGTTATTCATATAGTTGTTTGTATATGTTTAATAAATGAGGGAAATGGGTCATGAAACATGTGTTCACTTGTAAAATAACTCACTAGAACCTAACTATACCCTAAACCCCACCCAATTACTCCAATCCTAGTTGGGTTAGTAGTTTGAACCCTAACCACCTCTTTAGTCTTCATTAGGATGAAGCATTCGAATGGGTATCAGGAAAATTTTACCACTCAAGCATGAAAGTTTAAATTTGGTTATTTTTGTTAGAAAGAACCCATTTTGGAAGTCTACTTGAAAAGTAAGAGGTGTAAAAGGAAAATTAGTAAAAAAGAGGAAATCAAACTTGTTGCACGGTTTGATCATGATTGTATGATGTTTTTAAGCATGTCTAAAGTGAATATTTCCTGTGGTATAGTGAGTTGTACATTTTTTTATTTTGAGAAAGTTTTTCCTTCTAGAGTAAGAGAATAGCTCATTTGTTTTTATACCAAATCCATTTGTTTTTATACCAAATCCATCTCATGTCATGGATTGGATTTCTTTACAAGTGTTGGAGCAGGGATAAGTGACTGTGGAGCCCATGCAAATCCTAGAGCACAGGACCCTGGGCCTGCGAAGGCGTGAGATTGACTAGGTGCACATCTAGTGGGATCGATATGATGATTCATCAGCAACATGTGAGGACGGAACAATACTATCAGTGTGTTTGGTAATCTTATTATGGATTGTATGGATTCCTAACCGATATTGGTAGATATTGTAGTACATGTTGATCTAGCATTTCTTTACTTATATGCTGACATCTTGGACTCTTGATAGTGGTGATTATGTTAGATGATTCGTCTAACCATGTGTGCATTGATGTTATGGTTTATTAATAATATGATGACATTAGGTGATAAGTAGTATGTTTTCAAATGCATCTAAGTAGGTATAAATTGTAATAATTATGTGAATTGCATGGTTTTTGTAAAATATGAAGTGTGATAAATGGTTATGCATAGACATAGGGTGATAGTAAATGTTAATGGATATGGTAGAATTAT